>LPNX010754949.1:579047-681161 GCA_001517045.1 Pseudotsuga menziesii
CACTGAAGCAACAAAAGAAATAGTATGGCTCAGGAAGATACTTGAATATTTGCAAGAAAAACAAGAAAATTCCACTCCATTATTGGTAGACAATACTTCTGCAATCAAGCTGGCTAAGAATCCTAGATTCCATGACCGAACCAAACACATCAACACAAAGTATCATTTGATTCGACATCATGTAGAGGCCAAGACAGTCCATCTTCGACATTGTTCCACAAATGATCAAGTTGCAGACATCTTCACCAAAGCGCTTGGACGAGAAAAGTTTGAAAGATTCAGAAACATCCTCGGACTTACGAACACCCCTTCGGATTAAGAGGGGGATTGTTAGAATATAATCTGTCAGGATTATAATATTGTAAATAAATAAATAAATAGTTAGTTGAATAGTTATATAGGAAGGTGAAAAGGTTGATGAAGCTCAACCGTCACATGTAATATATAAATGTATGCATTAGCCATGAATAATATTGAATCGGGAGTTATACCTATCAAATAGGAAATCATTCATAACATATAAATAATTCACAAGTCAGAACAATCTCACAGGTTTGCAAAGTAAGCTGAAACAGAAATAATTCTACATTCAACCATCCACACAGCATGCATTTGAAACTTGAATAGCTCCTTCTCCAGCAAAAAGAAAATCAGTCCTTCTTTATTATAAAAAGAAATAGTTCTTCTTACATAAATCCTTTCACATAAGAGAGCATAGAAAAGTCCCTTTCTCATTCGATTTCACCTATACTTATACATTTTCAAATGACTTTTGATCTCCCTGCCCTTTGGGATTCTTTGTCAATTCGGTTACAAAAAGGATTTGTCATCTAGTGTACTTGCTAATTAAGACACAAATACAAATATTACAAAATATGTTTCCCAGGTGTTAATAATACAAAACACTTTATGTGGACTTTGCCAACTCATCAATAAACTGCTTCCATGCTATAGCATCCGTAACTATTTCCTCAAAGTCTAATGGCTCCAAAAATATGACAATAACTTTGTGCTTGGCAGCCTGAGCCTTTATGTTATCCATTCTAGCTGGAAGTAATCTGAGCTGATCTTCCAACTGACAAATGTTTACTACTACTTGAGCAATGACAATTTTTAGCACCTGGTCGTCCAATCTCTTAATCAGCAGTAAGCCGAACTCATCTTCCTGCAATTGTTTCAAATGTTCTTCATGTGCAGGAACTTCATCTAACCTTTTCTTTGATGATGTTTGGCACATGTTGTGAGTTGCAAGTACCTTCTCACAAAACTCCATGACTGGTCCTTAGTTTTCTTGACTACCTCTAACAACCTCTCAGCATATTTATTACCAAAGCATATCAATTTGAATTCAAGCTACATTCCCTCTGGATCTTTAACTGGCATATTTGCTGGGGGTTCGTTGGTTGTTTCCAACCATGCTAATCTCTTATCCTTAAATTGAGAAGCTATGACTGAGATTTTTTCTAGTCGAGCTTCTACTTTCCTGACCTTCAAAACCTCCTCTGCAATCTGGACCTGCATCTAATATATTTTTCTCATGAGCATAAGAGCATGTGTTGTCAAAGGTGCTAGGTCTGTTCTTTGTTCGTTAGCTACTTTCAAAAATGCCTCTAATGAGCTCTTTTGAGCCTCTAATGCCACCACTTGGGCTTCATACTGTCCTGCCTTCTGCTCAGTTGTAGACTTCTGTGTTTCCAACTCTGAAATTTTATTTTCCAACTCCCCTTTTTCCTTAGTCAGGCTCATGTTGGCATGCTTCAAAGTGTCTCATTCCTCTCCCAGAATTTGGTAATCTTGTTGCAACCTTTTATAGTCTAAGAGCGTATCTTCATACTTTCTCTTGGATTCTCTACTGACTCTTTCCTTTTTATTCAAAACTACTTTTATCTCGACCATCTTGCCCTTGAACTCCTCAAGGGTCTCTGTGAGTTTGTCAATATTGTGATCGTTTGTCTATGCAGATGCAATGCCCATGGAAGCCATTTGCTTTGGATTATCTTCAACATTCTTCACCACTTTTCTCTCTGTGACTGTGGTGACCAGGGGTCTGTCTCCCCTTTTCAGAGTCTTTTATGTTTTCCAAACGATTGACTTCGTCTTGGGATTGAAATGTACATCCTATAGATAGGCCACATCATACTCTTTGGATGGGGTAAATGGTACTAATCCCATTTCAACTATGGGAAGATGGCCTCCTGTAAGTATGGTTCCTGAAGTAGATGGAGGGGCTTCAAGGTTATCTCAGGCAGGACTCTGTTCTTGGTCTCCACCACCTATATCTTCTTCATTTTTCTGAATTTTTTCCTCGGTGCAGTCTTCTAGGTCTTGTCCTTCCAGTTCTAGATTCAAAGGTTCCTAAGCTATGGCCTTTTCTAGCTCAGCAATCTTACCTTGGATGGCTTCTTCTTTCCTTCTCTTTTCTTCCCTGTCAGCTTCTTCTTCTTCTCATTTTTTTTCCTCAACTAAGATCTTCTTTGCTCCTACTGACAATCTACGAGCACTCTCTTCCTTCGCCTTCTGTGAAGCTTCTTCCTCTGGCTCGTTTGATTTTGGATTGTTGTTGTTGCTCCCATTAACTCTAGAGGTCTTCCTTTTCAAATGCTTGCTCAAAGCAGCCATGTTATAAACATTCTTGTATACTTTCTCTTCCTTATCTACATAGTCTATAAATTCAAAATTCACCAATTATGGGCTGCCTTATGAGCTGGCACCTTACCTTGGGATTCATTTTGATGAAAGCTCTTTTCTCCGAAATGGAAATTCTCAAGTTCCTTGATGAATTCCGAATCTTCCTTAACCTTGGAAAACTTGTAGCTTCCCACATAGAATGGTATAGATGGGAACACAGCCTTCTTCAAATCAAAAAAACAATTTCCAAAACCATCCATAAAAACTTGTCTAACCGCTTCCTTGTGCACTATGTAATCAGTTGCATATTTGGGCAGCAATGAGGGGGCTTTGGTTCCCCCATACATCCTTATATATGTACCTTCTTGGGAGCACAAGTAATCCCCATATTCCTTGATGGATGCTAGGGATCCCTCAGACAAGCATGGACACTCTTCCAGGAAAATCAGCTGATACAACGGTCTCAGAAATTCTTCACATATCAACTGGTAATGACTATGATACTTATGAGCCCCCAGTATCTGGTATGTTGTGTATATAGGGGCTCTTCCCCCTTTCCACACGTATTTGAGTTTCTTGAACCTACGACGGTAGAGTATGCAGTCTATTAGAAAAGAATACATGTAAAATTTTGATTTTCTTTGCTGCAAGCCTTCCTGGGCTTCTTTGATGCATTTGGCCAAGTTCCTCGACACTATATCTGCCCAATTAAAAATTCTTCCTTCCATGGCTACATAGTACATAAGTGGGATCCAACCAAAATTATAAATTTTCCCATCAGCTCTACCATAGAGTCTTCTCAACATCGGTGCTATTATTCTGAAAGGAGTCCGAAGATGAGCAGTCTCATACTCTGCAGATTGTTTGTGTCGGAACATCTTTCCCTCAGCCACCATCATCTTCGTTGTGGTTGTATAATCAAGCTTCAATATTTTAACCCATTATGTTGTCGCACTGCTTTCCTTTTCTAGTAAGTTGTAAGATGCTGCTAAGAATGCTAGTGTGAAATATGCAAATGCTTTATTCTCTACATCATTCATAATCATCCTTCTGGCATCTACTCTTGGCAAGATCCACCCAATGAATTCTCCACATGGGAGAATTTCAGGCCTTGTAGCCACCTTATATATCCCAAATAGTAATATATTTTCACCAAAGGCCAAGTCTCATAACCCTGCCTCGTGGACCTTCTTTTCCTTCAGCATGTGGAACACCTGACCCCACTTGAAATCAGGTTCAACTCTAGGTATGGCCTTCGTATCTTCATAGATGATTTCTACCTTTTTCACGGGGGCAACTTCGGCCATTTCTGAATATGAATCATATTCAACAATCTTGGGCTTCTTCTTCCCTTTCTTTATCATGGTATCTGACTTTAGTTGCACCTATGACATAACAGAATTGTCTTAGCATTTGCATCGTAAACTAACGACTGTATTTTGAATGAAAGCATGAAAGAAAAATGAATAAGCATATATCAAAAAATAAAAAACTTTCATTCTGTCTTACTCTATCATTTTCATCCATTTGGGGTAGGTCGCACATGACGCGGGTCAGGGATACAGTCGACACAACAATCATTGGACAAGGGCAAGCTTCGCGCTTTTCACTTTTAGAAGGAAAACCCCGAACTCGGCAATACCCCCCCCCTTACCGCAGGTGCAATAAAAAATTCAAGCTTACAACGGCGATGCTTTAGGGTAAAATACCTAGACCCACTATCCCTCCACCGGAACAAATACACCCAAAACCTACAGGCTCTGCATAAAGCAAGCAAAACACAGCCTTCACCAATGCCCAAGAGCAGGATATACATTGGTTCCATGTCAACATGAAGCTTAGCTCTCTGAAAATCCATCATTTACCTAACATACTGAGGGCAAAACGCCTCTAGATTCACTGATGATGCTTTGCAGCAGGTAGCGACTAGGGAAAACTAAATATGAGAGGTGAACCCTAAGGAGATATACTAGCAAAAACCTCTTTTTAACCCGAGCAATAAAAAAAACTTAACCTATCCCTGTGCAGTCATATCAACGATCTACATCTCCGCGGCTTAATCCAAACAACCAATTGAAAAGGAGAAACTAAAACCTACGTAGCATGTGGGAGGCTCGACACATGGCTGAAAGAAATCGGTGAGGACGCACCACGTGAGCTCCACAGATGATTTTTCTACCAGCCGGACGAAGGCTCGAACGGGATTATCGCTCACCAACTCCTTACTCTCTCCGTAAAAATAAAATGGTAAAAACCTTTCAACTGGTGAATAAATAGGATGTCGAGGTTAAAACCCTTACACACATTCGTGTGGGAAAACATCGTTGGCACCAATGCTCTGGGTTGGATGACATAATTTAACACGCAAACAGCCCCGACACGGAGGCTCAAAAACTCTAACTCACCCAATACTGCCAGCTCAGAACTCCATAATTCACCCGCTATCTCTTTTGCGTCCTGACGATTGAAACCATATTGGCAGGAAGAATAGGATTCCAGACGTTGTAGCGGCTTCGAGTTTAAACAACCTCCACCACAGTGGATCTTACAAGAATCGGGCCATTGACAAGGAAATTCCTCCACCGTAGCGGCAACACATCAAGAATGACTTCTGCAACAACAGGTCTTAAAGAAACAGATAACAACTTTGCAACACGCTTGTAAGCGCTCCCGCCATTGCGGCCAGGACCATGGAACCTTCCGTCGCAGCCACTTACATTTGAGGTAGCAGCCGTCGTAGTGGCCAACAAAACATTTAGTGCCTGTCGTTGCGTCTCCCGGGGTCAGACTAAAAGATGAACCATGAAGTCCATCGCCATAGCGGGCATGACTCGAAAAGCTTTCAATCGTTACAGGTAGCAAAACATCAAAAACTTTTCTGATACACAAATTAGAACTCACTCGCTGTAGCGGCTCACGATGGAAAATTTACCCGATGTGGCAGCTCAAAACAGAAGAGTGTACCCACCATAGTGGCTTGAAAATAAACAGTCATCCACCGTAGCAGCTCGGAAATGAAGAAGTATCTGTTGTAGTGGCTCCAAGTTGGGAAACCATCCGTCGTTGCAGATCAAAAACCACTTTCTGCCCTAGTGAAATAAAAGAAACTTTGGAACTTTTCATGATGGACAGAATTCATAAAGGCTGAAAATTAAACTCAAAGTGCTTAAGAGGTAAAACTAAGATCTTTCAAGGGGTCCTAAAAATGTACAAATTATTTTGGGGGATAGTTGCAGCAGTAACAGGCCCTGGATTAGAAGCAGATGCCCTTTCGTTGTAGTCATTGTCATGACTATGGTCATCTCTATAGGAACTACCCGTAGAACTCTCCACCACCTTTTCAGAAGTAGTGCAAGGAAGTGGATGACCATGGTTTCCCATGGGTGAAACTGAAGAAGAGAAGTGAAAGACGACAGGAAGCCCCTGATATTTCCAAAAGCCCTACAATGACCAATAAGTTCGCAATATTAGAGGAACATGACCATACGAAGGAAAACCTTGAGCCAACAAAGGTGACTCCATATCCGATAGAGGAACAAAGGGGAAACCTTAGGTCAAAAGAAGAAGATCTTGGACAAGTTAAAGAAAAGAAAGTTAGAGAAGAAGATCATGTGACTACTCTGCAGGAAATGGACACAAAAGAAGAAGGAAAATGCATGGGCTTAGGGGAGTTGGATCTAGAGGGAATTGAACAGGAATGTGTTGAAAAAGGCAGAGGTTATATCCCACATGAACAAGTCTCCCTACTCTAGAAAGCTATAACAAAAGCTAAGGCCTTAAAACCTATAGGAATTGCGACTAGAACTATGAAGGAAAACATATGGAAATTGGTGGAGACATGCAAGAAATTAGGCCGAAAATCAAACCAAGTTCACATATCGGAAGTTGGTTTAAGGTTAGTAGAATTAGGACAGTAACCTACAATTAGGGTGTCCTTAGGATTTTAAATGTATTTTACCTTTGTGTTATAAATGAAGACTATAACTTAGAATATTAGAGGGATTAACAACCCCTAGAAAACTAAAATTTTAAGGAATAAGATTCAAACAGAAAGGCCAATAATAATGTTTGTGCAAGAAACAAAATGTACTAAGCAAAACTTGTTATAAGTAGGAATAAAATCTTGGAAAAACTATGAAGGGGTTGGGATAGATGAATCTGGGGTAGCGAGGGGATTGGGGATCTTGTGGGACCCTAAAAAGATTTCCTTAATGGGATTTATGGCCTCGCAGTGATCCATATTAGCGGATTTCTACATAGTTGGCACTTATATTAGAGGAGTCATGACAAATGTCTATGGCCCTCATGCCTTGGTGCAAAAAGTTGGGTTTATAGAATCACTTCTGAAAACCCATCAATGGGTCGGGGGAAGGCAGCAAATTCTTGGAGGCGATTTTAATAAGATCACTACTTTGAAGGAAAATAAAGGAGGAAGGAGAATAATGGATGGGGAAAGTCAAATTTTCAGGGAAGCCATTGAAGAAATGAGGGTGACATACAAAATTTATGGGGAATAAATCTATACCGGGAACAATAGAAGGGGAGGTGAGAGGCACATAGCTTCCCTCTTGAATATGTTTTTAATCTCCAAGTCTATTCTGGATTTTGGTAGCAAGCTATCATCCCTAGTGCTCCCCTCAGCAGGATCCGACCATTGGTTGGTACGTCTTTGGTGGAGCGGTTTGGGGTCTCAATTTAAAAAACCTTTCAGGTTTGAGGAATTTTGGCTTAGACATATGGATTTTGGCAATAAAGTCCGCAAATTGTGGGAGGAGGCATGGCAGGAAGATGGGAAATGTATGTACAATTTCTATAGAAAGATCAAGTCCCTAAAGGGTAAAACAAAGAAATAGAACAAAGAGGAGTTTGGTAACACCTTTGAAGACAAAGCCTACTTGGAAGAGAAATTGGAAAGCTTACAAGAATAGGGGATGAGGGAGGGTCTCACCCCTAACATTCAGGAGGAAGAGGGGAGGATCCTAACTCATCTAGACGAGAGGGAAAAATAGGAGGAGATTCTATGGAAACAAAATTTGAGAATCAATTGGATTAAGGAGGGAGAGAGAAATGCAAAAAAAATCATCGGACTACCGCCCAACATCGGTCCCATAATCACATATTAAGGATTCATAAGGAATATGGTGTGTGGGATTAAAAAGGGAAGACATTTAAGGGGATCTCACCCAATTTTTTCTATATATTTTGGAGGAACCCAACCCAAATAGAAGGGAGGAAATTGAGTGTATCACTAGGAACATTCCTAGCTTGGTGACAAAATCCCGGAATGACCTGTTAATGAAGTTGATTCTAATGAAGGAAGTTGAAGAGGCGGTGGGACAAATGGAAGACGGTAAGGACCTTGGTCCTGATGGTTTCATCGTTAATTATTTCAACTACTTCTAGGATATGGTTAAGGAAGAAGTCTAGAAAATTGTGGATGACTCAAGAAGGACTCAACATATTCTTCCAGCTTTCAATGCGACCTTTTTCACTGTTATTCCTAAGACTGGGGTTGTTGAGTCTCCAGGACTATTCATACCCATTTCCTTATGTAATGTTATCTAGAAGATCATTACTAAGGTCATTGCCAACTGTTTGAAATTGATCCTTTCTTTCATAATTTCCCCTAAACAATCACGGTTCATGGAAGGGCGTCATATTATGGATGGGATCATCTTGACTCATGAGGTTATACATTCCCTTAAAACCACCAGAACTCCAGGTATGATGCTCAAGTTGGATATCACAAAATCCTATGAAAAACTGAATTGGTAGTATATGAGGGAGGTGCTTAGGCCCTTTGGATTCCGAACAGAATGGATACAGTGGATAATGAAGCTTGTTTCCATGGCGTTTTCTCAATTCTCATCAATGGGGTTCCAGCTAGCCTCATCAAACCTTTAAGAGGAATCAAACAAGGAGATACATTATTTGCCTTCCTTTTCATTGTTATGCAAAAGGGCCTAGGTATATCTATCAAAGCCACCCATGCTAAATAGGGGATTTGTGAGGTAAAGGTGCATCCTAACGTAGAGGTTCAAACTCATCAAGAATTTGTGGATGATATGATGTTGATGGGTCACCCTTCAGGCCAGGAGTCCAGAGCCATAAATATATGCTTGCAATAACTCGAGTAAGCTTCAGGCTTGGAGGTTAACGAAGTAAAATCTCATATATTTTTTCTTCAACACCCCACGTATAACTAGACTCAATATCTATAGAATACTGGGGTTCTGGGAGAGTTCCTTGCATCCAAATACTTAGGAGCACCTATAGTGGATGTTGTTGTTAGGAAAGGATCATGGATTGAGTTATTGGAGAATATGAGGAAACGTCTGGCAAGTTAGATTTTTTTCCCTTTGAAGTTGGCAAGCATAATGGTCTTAGTGAAATCAGTCCTCTAGGCAATGCCTATATACTTATTATCCATTATTCTACACCAAAGGCCATCCTGAAGTAAATTTGTATCCAACGAATATTTCTCTAGAGTGGGGCAAATGATAAAAAGAAATGGGCACTGGTTAAGTGGGATACTGTTATCAGCCCAAATGGAACTTCTCCATTCGAGTGCCGACATTCTTCATGTTGGTACACAAAAGGACAAATTAGGATTGAAGTGGCCAAAACACTATAGATGGGCATGACCTGAGATGCATTACCCTCAAACCAGCTTTATAAATATATTTTCTAAGTGTTTAGTTGCATGCACAACTATCTGCATTGCAACTCGCGTACCATATGCGAGTATTTGCATTGCAACCCGCGTACACTTGCATACGCGGGTTTCCTTCAAGCAACTCGCGTGTCATACGCGGGTTGCTTATATTAATAGTCGCGTACACCTTGTTTCGACTTTAAAAAATATAAAATGAGATTAGATGAGATTAGTTAGGTCCTAATTCATAACTATCCCAACTATCTCAACCATCCTAACCTTCGAAACTACTCTATTTCCCAAAGTATAAATAGAGGCCTTGGGGTGGGGACTAAAAAATCAATTTTTGGAGAGCAAAGTTATGTTGGTGGTATATCTTCAGAATCTTGGAGCGACAAAACTCAGAGTCCTTTGGTTGCATAGGAGTCCTTGTCTCAGAAGCTGGGTTGTACTCTTACCTCATTCATCGATTATTAATAAAGAGAATTATTTTTCCAATCTTGTGTTCAGTCTATTTCATGTATTTTGGTTAATGAGTATATTTGCTTATATGTTTGATATATTGTTCATCTAACCTCTAATATATATATGCATGAGATATTGCTTGAAGGATTTGCTCTTTGCAGGTGAAGAGGTACATCCCTGGAAGCTTTAGAGAGCAGAGGAGCGGGAGAAGATCAAGCTTGGATAACCCGTCGGCAATCGGGTAAGTCAAGACTTTCTTCCTATTCCCTTTCCATTCTCTAGTAAAGCTGATTGTCTACAAGTTAGTAGTAAGTTGGTAACCCCGTACCCTAGGTTACAAGGGTGATTTATCCTAAACAACAGAACTGGCGACTCCGCTGGGGAGTCCAGCCTGCTATGGGTTAGTCCTGTAGATACTTGCCCAGTCTTTGCTCTGATTCTATGTGTGGTTGTCTATCTTTCCGTTGATTTGCAGTAGTGTGTCCAAAGACCTTTATTATTTTTTCTTTTATGAAATTTTTTTTGTTGCATACACGGGTTGTTGTGCTACACAGTCGCATATAGCAACTTGAATACGCAAGTTGCTCTATAAGACAGTCGTGTACAGTACACGAGTTGCCCTATAAGACAGTCGTGTACGTCCTATAACAGCACAAAATTTTAGGGAGGGTTGCTTGTCCTTTCCTTGTTTGGATTTTGTCTGCTTGAAGGTTTTCTGTTACTGGCATCTTTCTGTAAGTTTGAAAGTCATGTACACCATGCTTTGTGCTTTTTATTAAGGCTTTGATTTTTATTGTTCGAGTCTTCTTTCACTTAGCAATTTGAAGTAGGTCCTCCTATTTGGGTGACAGGTTTAGTGTTGTGTATCTGAGTCAGTGATCAAGATTTCGGATACCTTGTACTCTATACTGCTTTCGAGTAGTATCAGTTTGTCACTTGTCCTTTAGTAATTTCAGTGGATTTTATTCATTGATTCTTCCCAAGTTAGGTGTTTACCAAGTCTCCTCCTTAAGTGGTTGAAATTGGTTCATGCAAGTCCGCTATACTTCATATTGCTTTCTTTATGGTCTGATTATTCAAACATACTCAAAAAAAAATTCATTTAGGTGCATGATAATTTTTGTAGAATTTGGAAAGTGAAGAAAAACATTTGATACTTTTGCATTTAATTGCATATAGTAGTTTTATTTTCAGTATTTTTAAATAAAATTTCAAAAATTATAAAAACAAGTCTTAGTCTTCTCATGCTTAGTTGTAATCTCATTAGCTCATATTTACAAAAAGAAAAGAAGCTTGATTTAAGTAGTTGTAATTTGTTTTGGAATTCATTTTATACACCTTTTTACTTTTCTTATCAAGTCTATAATATCACAGTCATTCACGCCACTTACCCTCTGACTAAGAACAGCCCTTAAAATGAACGATATAATTTAAAATTTATTAGTAAGTTTTGTTTTATACGGTCATACACCTACTAGGTTAGGCTAGACTTGTGGGATAGGAAGTGTAAACTCTCCACAAGTGTTTAAATTCAGACGTAGTTTTCCAATCGATAGGTAAATCCTTTTCTATGTTGGTAGTATCTGGGAAGCTCCTCTCAAACGGGAGTTAAGCATGAGGCTGCGTGGAGGCTTGGACTGAGGAGATAACCCTCTGATTCCTTGTCAAAACATAGACCATAATTTTTGCGCATCTAGGGATTCTGTCCTAGACATAGTTTTGGGGTTTCCTACCCTGCCCATGCGTATGAACCAGGCTTGCAACTGTCCCCCCAGACTATTGATATACTTAAGGTAGCCTTTAGTCTCTTTGACATCTAGGGTTTATACACAGGTAAATCAGAAGGCTATTTCTGGTTGACCTTGGACGAGCTTGGAAGGTAACCCTTGTTGAAAGTATAGGAGGGCGGTGGGTGATTCCTCTGCTTGCGCCTAAGAACCTCTTCAAGGACGCCAAGAAACTATCTCTCAGCTTTCTTCGGGAAAGCATATATTATACCCCTTGAGATTGTTGAGACTTTAGGAAATTTTGTAGTGATTTCTCTATGGTTTGTCTGTGTTTAGCCGACCTTAGGATGTGAAGAGTCAAATTTCCAATTATGGAGGACCAACTTCTCAGAAGGTCAAGAAGGTTGCAAAACCTTCCTCCACTTATTACATTGGAACCTCCACCTCCCCCTCAAAGGCAGAGATTAGACACGGACGGTTCTTTCGAACCGATAGGAGTTAGTGAAGTTCCGAGTGAACCAGAACTTAGGACAAACAAGTTTGATTTAACTATAGTAGAGATAGAAGACTTGCAGACTGACGAGTTTGCAAGGAAATTTAATTCACCTCTAACTGACCTAAACGATCATGTGATCATCCAGGTTCGTCCTTTTGGTTCCCCTGTGATTGGTGTCCCTCTGAGAAGACTAATGTCTACTATAGGAGAAATTTATTCTACATCCACCTCAGTCGCTCCGGCTGAAGGGATGCCACCTCCCCCAGTTGGTACCCCTAGAACAAGTATACCTACTACATGTTTAACTCCAGCTAGCCAGGTTGGTCAACCACTAGCTTCCACAAATTTAGTAGGCACTTCTAGTGGAGTGGTCACTGGGATCCCTGGTGTACCTTTTGCTTCTACTTCCTTCGCACACACTGCTTAGAGTGGTCCTATAGGATCCTTGTCATTTGTCCAGGTTTTTCCTTGGAATGGGGGGCACATTCCCCCATCCACTCCATATGTAGGTCCAACACCCACGTATGTAGGGGTGTAGTTCAAAAACCTTAATCCTTATTGTCAAGGTTTTCAAATTTTGATTTTAGCTCCTTTAACGAGCTCTCCTTTCTTGCTTTTTAGCGGGGGGATACCTGCTCCTATGTTCAAAACCCCAATTTCAACTGGGGCAACTCGAACCTCATACACTGCATCGCACGTGAACAATCCACTAGCTTATGGGTGGAATCCTTTCCAAAACGGCCCGACTACATTGCAACTAGTAGCAAGGAGAAACCTCGCCTTCACATCTGGAAACCTGGGGGCAAGTCCCTCTAATCCCCAAGCTGGTACTTTTCATGCTCCGGTTAGACGCAAGCTCCCTTTCCTGACAACTTTAAACTTTCTAGACTTGTCGAAGCTAATGAATGACCCAGTGAGACATAACTCCTCCTGGCCACCCGTTCCTACCAAGCTGCCCTCAGATATCCCAAAATTCGAAGGAAAAGTTGGTGAAGACCCAGGAGCTCACATCACCACTTTCCACTTGTGGTGCTCTTCCAACTCACTGAACAACGACACGGTTCGGTTGAGATTGTTCTAAAGAACTCTGACTAGTACCGCAGCAAAATGGTACATTGAACTGCCCTCTGCTGTGTTTGATAGTTTTTGGGACTTGGCTAATGTATTCCTTAATCATTTCCAACTTCCTGTCTGGTATGATGTTGGGACAAACTTGTTGTCTACCCTTCAGCAGGACAAGGCCACTCATATTTCGAATCACATCCAAGAGTTGAGAAGACGAAAGAGCTTTATTAAGGCCACTATTCCTCCCGATTTTTTACTAGAATGGTTCCTTAAATCCTTATTGCCGTATATATCTAAGGATGTATCTACTTTGGGAGTAACCAATTAGGAAGAGGCTATCCTTAGGGCCCAGTAGCTAGATTTGATATATTCTTAGTCTGGGATTTTATTGCGCTGAGAGGCGCTCTACAGCCCAGTATGGGGGAGATCTTGTAACGTGATGTAACGTTACTAAGAGTTGTAACATGTCGGCAAAAAATAATAGTGATAGTGAATATTATGGGAGAGATCTTGTAACGTGATGTAACATTTGTAACATGTCAGCAAAAAAAGTGATAGTGAATATTATGGGAAATAAATTTTCTAATAGGCCAAAATAAAACAGTATAATATGGGGGAGATGTTGTAATCTTCCTACCTAACAAAACAATAAAAAAGTAAAAATTTATTTATCCGTAAAAAAAAATGTGGGTCAAGAAAAAAAAACAAAATTGAATTATCGGCAAAAAAATTTGGCCTTGCACATGGTTTTAAAACCATGTGCAAGACATTCTAAACAATCCATGGTTTTATTGTACATGGTTTAGGAGGCTTTGCACATGGTTTTTAAACCATGTGCAAGGCCTCCTAAACAACCCATGGTTTTATTATACATGGTTTAGGAGGGCCTTGCAAATGGTTTTAAGACCATGTGCAAGGCCTCCTAAACAACCCATGGTTGTAGGAGGGCCCACCATATGGTTTTAAAACCATGTGTAGGGAAATGATGCAATGTTCCTTCTTAACAAAATAAAAAATATTATATGTTGGCCATAAATAATATTAAATATTAATAATAAAAATATTATATGTGGACCTTGAATAAAAAGATGTGTCTTTTGGTTTGAATCAAATCAATGGATACCTAAGAAGAGGTTTGCACCCCGAGAGTTTTGATCCATCTCGGCACTTGATAGAGCCTAGGATTTGGATCTACGCTAGTATGAAATCATCCCTAATGCACTGAGGCCAACGTATAATGTAGAGAAACCTAAGCCTGGACCCCATGTCAATGGTGTGGTTGGTTCTGTGAAATCTCCCACTGTATAGTCTTTGGCTAAGTAGCTCCATGAGTTGTCCTTCAAACATTCTATGGAGGAGGTAGCAAAAGCTGCCCCCTCACCCCAGAATGCAAATGTTTTTGCACAATCCTCTCAAAAGGGAAATCAGCAACCCAGTGGCCCAAAAGAAGAAGGGGAAGAAAGGTGATGGAAACCAAAACAACCCAAAACCCACAAACAATGTTGATGGGGGAAAAAAAAAGAAGAAGAAGGTGAAGTTTCCGTGTAAGTTGTGCTACGAAGATCACCTGACCCATCAATGTCCCCTTATTAACCAAGCTCAAAAGCTGTTAAAAGGCCAACAACCAATTGTTTTGAAGGATCCTTTTCCCCAAGGAAAGAATTTTTCTTCAGCTTCAAATGTAGCAGGGGGCACCCCAAATTCTCTTGACCCAAATTATATCAACATCGTTTGATCCTAGACTCTACTCTAGACTAGGAACAAGAAATATCAAACTAAGGCTCTAGAGAAGGGTAAGTCTATAGGTGAAACGTCTAACCCTCTCATGATTTTAAAACCTGACGAACCTATGCCCAAGATATCAAAAGGTGTCTTCAAGAAAGCATTTCACAATCCTAATGCTAGGGCTGCAACCAAATACTCTGTAGTTGAATATTTAGCCTAGACCCCTTGTGCGATGTCGGGTTTAGAGTTCTTACAGAGTTGTCCCGCCCAACGAGATGCACTCTTAGCAGCCTTAGGTAGTATGGATCCCCTCATGGCGAAGTTTAACTTGTTTGATGTCAAAATTCACCTACCTAATCATGTGGCCTTATCGATAGATGTCATCAATGGGGGAAAAACCATTGGAAGGGAAGTTTTTGATGAGGGTGCTTCCACATGTGTCATGTCCTTGTCTTGCTGGAAAGCTCTTGGATCTCCAGAGCTATTTCCATCGAGCACCCTACTTACTGCTTTCGACGGAAGGTCATTTCATCCACATGGTATCCTACCAGCTTTCGAAATAAAGTTGGCAGGGAAGGTAGTGTCTGTTGAGGTAGAGGTGATTGATGCACCTTTGGATTATAACTTTCTCCTAGGGAGAAGTTGGACTTATGCCATGTCCTCTATTGTAGCAGCCATACTTCGGGCAGTAGTGTTTCTGCATGAAGGGAAGTTGGTTACTGTAGACCAACTTAGTTTTACTCGAAAGGGCCACATAGAAACTAACGAGTCCACCATGCCATTGGTTGCTCAGGTTAAACCTACTTTAGAGAGCTTAGGGGCTGGAATGTATGCATCATTGATGGGCACATTCAATTTTCCAGCTCTGATTAATTATTTAGGTTCTACTAGTGTAGGAAAGTCTATTGCAACGGTTGTCGATAAAACAGATCCTTGGGTTCTTCCTTCTCGCCATGAACCTGAAGTGCCCTTATCGGTAGCAGAAGTAGCTTATCAAGCTATCGTTCATACCGTTGTTGATCCCATTTCGGTCCCTCTCATAGTCTCAGAGGAGCCAGAAGAAGCCTATCTTTCTGCTTAGGAAAAGAACTCCTTGCATACTAGAGATTTCTTAGATATGGTTTTGCCTTCTAATGAAGCCATTCTGGAAGCTATGTGCGAATGAGATAAGCTCTATGAATATCTTCACGATTGATCCTATTTTCTTCTAGAGATAAGAAGGATTGAGAACCAAGAGTTCCATATGAGACTGGTAGGTGATGTTGATACACCTATTAATCCCTTACCTAGGGAAGGAATATTTGCTGAGGGGAATATGGCAAACATTTCCACTACTATTCTTATCAACATCTCTACAAACCCAAACATTGTGGAAAATGTACACATCGGTGCAAACTGCTCTCCGGAGGAGATTGCGATCTATACAGCCTTGTTTAAGGAATTCCGCGACGTGTTTTCCTGGTCATATGAAGAGATTCCAGGCATAGATCCATCAATAGTCGAATAAGAAATTTGAACATATCCTGATGCCAAACCCATTCGACAAAAAGTTAGACATGTCGATTCGTAAAAAGCGGCAGCTGTTAAGGCTGAAGTTGAAAAACTGCTGAAAGTCGGTTTCATTTACCTGATAGCTTTGACAGAATGGGTATCTAACCCCGTTCCTATCGACAAAAAGCAAGGGACAATACAAATTTGTACTGACTTTCATGATCTAAACAAATCTTGTCCTAAGGATAACTACCCCACACCATTCATAGATCAAATCATTGATGCCTTTGTGGGGAGTGAAGACTTTTCATTTATGGATGGTTTCACTAGGTATAATCAAATTCAAATTAAACCAGAAGACCAACATAAAACAGCTTTCATCTGTCCTTGGGGTATATTTGCGTACAAGAAAATGCCTTTTGGATTGAAAAATGCAGAGGCTACCTTTCAGCGGGTAATGAATTTTGCCTTTCATGACATTAAATCTATTTCAGTTGAAGTAGTTGGAGAAACCAAGGTAGTAGGTTGACCATGTCGACGTTTCGAATCCATATCAGGAATCATCATCAGGACTAATTTGTCAAAATTGGAGAGTGTGAGGACCAAGGTATTAATAGTTGAGAAGAGGAGGAATGTTTAGTTTCGGGAGAAACGTGTCTAGTCGGTGAGGCCAATTAGGGTTCTTGGTTTGGAAACCAAAAAAAAATTATTTTAAGAGATTAATTTAAGGTAAAAGGTAAAGTTCTAAAGTTTTAAAAGGGTTTAAATTAATAAAAACAAAAAATTCTTTTATAATTTGATTTTTAAATATTAAAATTTTAAAAAAATTTAAAAACTTTTAAATTTTTTTAAAATTTTAAAAAATTAAAAAAAAAATTGAACTTTAATTCACTTTTTACTATTTTAAATTCATTAAAATCATTAAAAATTTTACTGTCAACTAAAATCAATTTCAAAGGTTATACTAAACGGGAATAATATTGTAATTAGGGTTAATAGGTTAAAACTTAAGTTGGTATATTAATTAATTTCTTTTAAAATATCATTTTAAATAATAATATTAAGGTTTATTCTTATATTATTTATATAATTTAATAATTTTAAATTTTAAATTTTTAAAATTTACTTAATTTAGTCCTCATGATGATTCCTGATATGGATTTGAAACGTCGACATGGTCAATCTACTACTGTGGTTTCTTTGACTTCTTCAACTAAAACCTACCACCACAAAAACTTAGCAACAGAAATTAAATCTATTGTCAAACCCTACCTTGATGATCTGCCAGTACATTCTCGTAAGAGGATCAATCACCCAGATCACTTGCGTTTAATCTTCGAACGATGCAGATACTACAAAATTCGTTTGAATCCCCACAAGTGCGTTTTATGTGTCGAGTCGGGGAGACTGCTCAGATTCATTGTTTCCAACAAAGGTATTCAGGTGGATCCTTTGAAAGTTGAGGCCATAGTAAATATGCCTCCTCCTCGTTCCATTAGGCAGCTTCAAAGCATGCAAGGGAATTCCAACTTCCTTTAACTTTTTATCATAAATTATGCCAAGATCACTAAAGGTTTCATGTGCCTGTTGAAGCGGGACAACCCATTTGTACGGCATGAAATCACACAATTTGCATTCGAGGCATTAAAGAAAGCTTTATTGTCGGCACCATTACTGTGCCCGCCAGATTACTATCGTGATTTTATATTGTATCTGGCCGCATCTGAGTCAACCATAGGGGTAGTACTAGTCCAGGAGGATGATAAGCTCCAAGAGCATGTCGTCTACTATCTTAGTCGTGCTTTAGCTGGCCCTGAACTTAGGTATTCCCACATCGAGAAGTTGGCATTAGCAGTTGGGTATGTTGTTCAGAGGTTGCATCACTACATCTTACTGAGGACCATGACGGTAATGGCGGATGTTAATCATTTCCAATATGTTTTGTCCTGACAGATAGTTGGAGGCAAATTCAACAAATGGATAGTCATTCTTCAGGAGTTTGACTTAGATTTCCAATCCACAAAATTCAAAAAATCCTTAGTTTTTATTGAGCTCATCGCAGAATTTCCGGTTGAGGAAGATGTAGCCATTGAAGAAGACTCATTCCTAGATGAGCACATATTTTTTATTTCCACCTCTGACCCTTCATATGGAGATATACTTCTCTATCTCCAGACTCTGAAGTGCCCTACAGCCTTTTCGCGGGAAGAACGGCGCAAACTACGCTTACATGCAAAAAACTACCTCATTATTGGAGATACTTTATATCGTAGGGGGGTAGATTCTATTTTGCGTCGATGTCTTACCCACGAAGAAGCCGAGATTTTCCTAAATGATGCCCATAGTGGAGCGTGTGGGGGTCATTTATCTGGGTTAGCAACGGCCCAGAAAATCTTACATGTCAGTTATTTCTGGCCCATGATCTTTAAATATTTTGTAGAAGCCGTGAAGCGTTGTCACCTGTGTCAGCTTTACACCAGAAAGATGTGGTCGCATCCTGCTCCATTATTTCCTGTCATCTCAATGGACCCCTTCACTAAGTGTCAAATAGATTACGTGACATGTAACCCAATTTTGGTTGAGGGGCACAAATACATCATTGTCACTGTAGATTATTTTATGAAATGGGCAGAGGCAATGCCCACCTATAAGGATGACGGGGAAACTGCATCTTTTTCGTTTTCAACCAAATTATCGCACGGTTCGGTATTCCTAAAGAGATTGTCACTGACCATGGCAATCACTTCCAAAATAGTATGATGACTGAATTGACCACTATGCTAGGGTTTAAACAAGAACATTCGTCTTCTTTGTACCCTCAAGCCAATGGTCAAGTCGAGGTTGTAAATAAAACCTTGAAGACTATTCTCAAGCGCACTATTAGTGCAGCTAGGTCAAATTGGCACATCATGCTGTATCCTACACTTAGGGCTTATCAAACCAATGTGAAAACTGCTACAAGGTTCTCTCCTTTCCAACTCGTTCACAGGGTGGAACCAATAACCCCGATTGAATGCGAAATATCGTCCTTAAAGATTGTTATTCATGTGTTACCTGATACGATTGAGCTTGAAGAATGGTTGTTACACTTAGAACATCTATATGAATAATGTAGAGATGTGCTGACAGCAAATGAGGCTCATAAAAATAGGGCCAAAAATCAATACGATAAATCGGTCAAACCTTAGATTTTTTCTGAAGGGGAGCTTGTCTTGCTCTAGGATCAAGATGGCAAAGAACCCCTGGGGGCAAGGAAATTCAGGTCTATGTTGTTAGGAACTTATGTCGTGTCAAAAGTTTTGAAAAAAGGTGCATATGAATTAACTAATTTCGAGGGGAATAAGCTGCCCGAGCCTAGAAATGGGCTCTACTTGAAAAAGTACTATGCTTAGGCTTAGCGCTTTTTCCTGTATTTTTATTGTATGTAACTTTATGTACAATAGTTCACCGGTTTGTGTTCTTATATCATATGTTGGTTGTTACAGATGTCTTCCGAGTGGTTCATAGGTTTTGCAGATGGTGCTAGTCGTCACACTTACAACCTGGCTTTAGCCGCATGGGTTATTTACTCACCCTCGGGACAACTAGTTGCCTCTAGAGGCGCTTGCCTAGGTCCTCCTACCAATAATGTGGCCGAATACAGGGCTGTCATTGAGATTTTATGGGATGCTTTGTCACGTGGCATCACCCAGCTGGAAGTCAGACTTGACTCTTAACTGGTGGTTTCCCAGCTCAATCGAGCTTATCAGGTGCGGAACCCTATTCTACTGCGTCAATTTATGCAAGTTAGGTTATTGGAAAGAAATTTTGAGTTTATTACATTCAATCATATTCCAAGAAATCAAAATTCATTAACTGATGCATATGTTAATTATATCTTGGACTGGCATTTAACACATTTTTCATAAAAATATACAACAGATACATTACAAAACACATGTAAAATAAAACCGGCAATATATATATGTGTGTGTGTGTGTGTGTGTGTGTGTGTGTGTGTGTGTGTGTGTGTGTGTGTGTAAATATTTGTCCATATAGATAGGTTGTGTTTTTTATCCTTGGATCCAGTCATAACTGTATAATATACAAAAAATGGATCGAATTCCATACAATGATAATAGGTCTAAGCTTAACCACCCTGGTCATCCAGACCACCCTGGTCCCCCTAGTCATCCTGCTCTCAAGCTTCTTCAGCTTCCTCAGCTGCAGCAGCCTCCGCGGCATCTATGTACACAAGCACTGCTCTAGCTACCCACCTCATAAGGTGTATCCAGATAGGTTGTATACCAACCACTAGCTCCTACATAACGGCAGGGATCTGCTCAATGCGTAAAGTAGGTACTCTTTGGGTAAGCCTGGCAGCTTCCCCTCAAGCACCCTAATCAAGCCATGATCCTCTCCTGCCATAGGTCACACATACATACGTGGATTCCCAACAGGGTGGACTGGTCCAATATCTGCATTTTAACATTTTATAGGATTAAAAACTCTTATACATATGTATATATCTTTATGACTAAAAATTCATAAAATTTTAAAAACTTGAAAACACAAATACCTGATGCTCCCCATGCTCCTCCAGGAGGGAGGACAAGGTCGTTGTCTCCTTGGAAATCTATCCCAGCATATAGAAACTGCTCCAGTGCTGGTAGCTGTCGCCCCCACCATAAGTAGAATTCATCATCGTATACACTCTGAACCGATCCACCACCTCCCAGACAGAGGAAGATTTCCCCCCACCTACTCAGTCTAGGCTGACAGGGAGAAGAAACTGGTAGAGGTACTGCAAGGCTCAAACCAGGAACCCTCTCAAAGAAAAGGGCCACCAATATGCTAGAATAACCGAAGTTTTTCCGTCGACCTCTTTTGCAGCCAAAGAGTTGCTTCTTCATTATCGGGATTACTCCCTAACACCAGTCAAATAGGGCTTCCTGTAGACATTCCAATGCAAGTATCATTTGGTTTTGAGTTGCAAGATGAAGTGACGATGACCCTACAATGCTCACTATAGTGCTTGCCAACACCTATAATGGCAAGCTGCGAATATGAACAATAGGGATGCAACTACACCTCTTTTGAGTACCAAAAAAACAGTATGTGTCAATGTAGTTCTGCACACTTAGAAGGTCACCACCTCTACCGGTACCTTCCAAGTTGACCGGAGCTCCTCGTCATGACAAACCAGAGATGAAAGAGATATCTTCCAAGGTGATCTCTAGAAACTCACCTTGTAGGTCAAATGCACCAAGATCGTGATCCCAGTAGTTTATCAAAAAATCCAGTAAGCAGACATTGGATCGCATAGGTGAGGTACAAAAGAATTTAAGCAACCCACTTCGCCGCAAAACATTTACCGTGGGGGCACTTTGAAGAGAATCTTGGTCCATGTCTTCATGCTCACTCTCCCTCCACTCCAACACCATGTTTCAACATGTTAACAAGACCATTATCAAACATTAAATTCATATAAAAAACTTTTGATTTTGGCCCTAGATAACTTTTTATATATCACGCAGTGTACGCGACTGTCCTTCGGACATGTCGCATATCATACACAACTTACTTTCAAGCAACCCCCGTATAAAACACGTGTACGCGCCTATTTACATATCATACTGGTGTACACAGCGTGACTGCCTTTAAAACGGTTGAAAACATCAAATTTTTTCCTTAAATCAAAATTTGCTTCGATAAAATGAAAGAGCATGGAGAGTAGATTTACCTAGCACTTGCGGTTTTGAAAATCGTCAACTGAGTTGTCCACACCGAGCAATTGAAGGCAGAGGTAAAACTTGTCTATATTGGGTAAAAATGTCAAATGGTGAGTTTTGATTTCTATTTTGAACTATTTATAGAAATATTATTTCAAAAGTGGGTTTTAACCTATAGTTCTTATTTTTTATCGAATTCAAACTAATACCATGTCTTTTTTTCTTCAATGAAGCAGTTCTAAGGTCACTTGAAGTTCTTTTTCACTAATATAGGGTAGGATTTTGGTCATTCATATGCATTTTTTGCATTTATACCTAATCCATCTTAACCCTAGAATTACTACTTTGACCACGAACTATGGTATTTTAACCATTAGTACCTTGTCTATGCCATTGTTCTTCCATGGATAGCGCTTTCCTCACATGAGTACCCTAGATTAGAAGATATTTATTGGCTTTTGGTACTCATGCCGCATTTGTCATAGGTTCAGGGGAGTCTCCTTAGCTTTTTTTCATGCCAAATTCAACCTCATTTTGGTCTCTTTTTACAAGCTATCCCATTTAAAGAATCCCCGCCCTTATGGAGTTTCTTTAGGCCCAGGTCTAAATCCTCAAAATAGACTTGACTGCCGAGTAAACTTGTCCATTCAGGCTCATTAAGAATATGTGAATGGGCATCCACATTGGTGGTAGGTTATCTCTTTCTCGGACCATGTGGAATAATACGAGAAAGGATCACTCTCTTTTCTACGGAATTAAGAAGAGTATTCTCGGGCATAGGTTTGTCACTTTTCCGGACCTGAGGTACTAAATTTACGGAAAAGGAACGCCCGGCATGAGCTTAGTTTTCTCTTTTTCGTGCTCTAGACCTAAACTTGAAAAACATTCCGAGTGTACTTTATGTCTTTGTCATGCTCGTTAAACACTAAGAACAAAGCATCGAGTTTACTGTTGTAAGCCCCATTCCTTGTACCCAAATGGATCTTTCTGAGTGATCTTTCTTTCCTTCACACTCGTAAACTACAGCTATATGCTACTCTCGAAGGAGCATTGGGTAGGTCGTAGTTTAACCTTTTTCGGACCTCCCTGACTAAGTATGAAAAAGGTTCACCTTTTCTTCTACAGAAGTTAAGAGAGTTCTTTTATGGTATGTTTTATACTTTTTCGGCCTCAGGAGACTAAATTGGATGACAAAGGACCCCCCCTGGAGTCTTCTTTGGAGTTTTCAGACTCTCTAAACATAAAATCCACGAATCAGTAACATTATCAAGCATTATTCCCTCTTCTCTTCAAGCTTGTCAAAAATGAAGAGAGACGTGAGTTGACTTTCCTGGACTCGTTAAAATTTAACAAGAAATATAATGAAGAAGTTTTCTTTTGATTCTCAGTCGGTGGCAGCATGTCATCCTTGAACATAGCACTCTCTATACTTTCCGATACTCATGTCTCATTGTTCACTTTCAGTTCAGCTATCACTTCGAGTTTCTTACTCCTCCACTTGTCTGTTATACCTGGGGAATCTGATCATGTCGCCTACATGATAGATAAGTCTAGTTGTACTATTTGTAAAGTTAAAAGTTGCCTTAGGTCATCTCTGTGTCATGCTCACTATTCAAGGATTTATCCCTGTGTCTGATTTTTATCTTGATCCCATCATTGTCCAATCTGATATTACTTGTGTCTACCTTCCTTTTTCCAGTTCCTAGTCACTCTTGTGGTCCGTTGGAGGATCTATTTCCTTCCTCATCACAGTATGTTTTCTCATCAGCACTTTCTGACGAAGAAGACCTAGAGTTTTGATGATGGTACCTCAGGATTCACTCTCACTATTGGTGAATCCCTTTGCTTCAGTTGTCAATTATCACCTATTGGCTAACAATCTATTGAATCCTATCCATGTTCGACTTCGACACATCTATTCACATGGCCTGGATTGTACTGGTTCCTTTGGATTTTTGATGAAGACCTTAGGTTCATATCTATAACCTAAGTTGTGCAAGATTATGTTGTGTTCACTTACACAGTTTCTAGATCTTTGAAGACTCATCATTATTGTATATTGTGGCTTTGATCCACCTTTGTAATATACATGGTCTTGAACCCATATCATATGATGTACTCAAATATTGTAAAGGAGCTAGTGTTCTAGTATATTGAACATGGCATCTTCATATATGATTTTGTATATGACATTGCTATGTATTTGTTTCAGGTACTTCCTCTGCTTCATTGGACTTCTAAGTTCTCCAAGACAATGATTATAATGTATTTCGACCATTGCTTCCCTTTGACCTCACACATTAGGGGGCATCTGTTATCACCCCAAATGGCACTTTTCCGTCTGAGTGCCAACATTCCTCATGTTGGTACACAAAAGGACAAATTAGGATTGAAATGGCCAAAACACTATCGATGGGCATGAGTTGGGATGCATTACCCTCAAACCAGCTTTATATATGTTTTTTCTAACTGTCACAGTTCCATACGCGACTATCTACATTTCAACTCACATACCATACGTGAGTATTTGCATTGCAACCCGCGTACACTTGCGTACGCAGGTTTCCTTTCAGCAACTCGCATGTCATACGCGGATTGCCTATATTAATAGTCATGTACACCTTGTTTCGACTTTAAAAAATATAAAATGAGATTAGTTAGGTCCTAATTCATAACTATCCCAACTATCTCAACCATCCCAACCTTTGAAACTACTCTATTTCCCAAAGTATAAATAGAGGCCTTGGGGTGGGGACTAAAAAATCAATTTTTTTAGAGCAAAGTTATGATGGTGATATATCTTTAGAATCTTGGAGCAGCAGAACTCAAATTACTTTGGTTGCAGAGGAGTCCTTGTCTTAGAAGCTAGGTTGTACTCTTACATCATTCATCGATTGTTAATAAAGATAATTCTTCTTCCAATCTTCTGTTGAGTCTATTTCATGTATTTTGGTTAATGAATATATTTGCTTATTTGTTTGATATATTGTTCATCTAACCTATGATATATATATGCATGAGATATTACTTGAAGGATTTTCTCTTTGCAGGTGAAGAGGTACATCCCTGGAAGCTTTAGAGAGAAGAGGAGCGGGAGAAGATCAAGCTTGGATCAATCGTCGTTAATCGGGTAAGTCAATACTTTCTTCCTATTCCCTTTCCATTCTCTGGTAAATCTAATTGTATACAAGTTAGTAGTAAGTTATTAACCCCATACCCTAGGTTACAAGGGTGCTTTATCTTGAACAATAGATACGGTCTGCAAACCAAAGATTCATGGGGGGGTGCGATTACGTGACCTGGATAAGAAGAGTTTGGTAAGTGGGGAAAAAGTTTAGTGGAGATGGGTGTCTCATGAAGAAGTGCCATGGGCCAAGTTGTTTCATTGCAAATACGCAGGGGGTTGGGAAAAGAAAAGTCTTGTCCGCTTTGTTGAAGAAAGGGGAGGATCCCATGTTTGGAACTCACCCTAGAAAGCGAGGATTTTGATTCAGGAAAACAGCTTCTAGGAGGTCGGGAATGGTGAGTATGTGCTCTTCTAGGATTATGCTTGGAAACAACTCCCAAAGATGGTTGATGTTCTCAACACTCCTCATATCCACCAACTATGTGAAGAATGACAGTTAACCAAAGTCAAGGATTTCTGGGAGAGAGGGTAGGATTCGTCGAAATTTAGGAAATGGACACAAATTAATTGGTGGGAGCAATTTGGGATAGATGAAGAGACATAGAGGGTTGAGGAAGCTCTGCAAGACTTATACATTCATGCAAATAATGGAAAAGATAAACTGAGATGGGGTATGACCCCTGAAGGAGCATTTTATATCAAAGAATCCTACACTATTGAAGTTGGTTTCAATCAGGAACCAGAGGACTCAGTTTGGAAAAATATGTGGGAGGCAAAGCTTTAGCCAAAAATATTAACTTTTGTTTGGTTAATTCTAAGGCAACAAATATTAACAGGAGAAATTTTGAAGAAAACAGGGCTCTATGGGCCTTACTAGTGTTGTTTATGCAATAAGAAAAAATAAAATCTTGATCATCTACTGGACATGTGCTCGTTCTCCAGGTCGCTTTGGGATAAAGGTCTGGAAGTCTTTCGACACTCCAACAGAAACAAAGGAGGACTGGATCTCGCACTGAGGAATTGGACAAAGGAATCCTTCAAGAATTCTATTGTCAACCGAATATGGCAAGTTTTCCCAAGCTTTATTGTTTGGGAAACCTAGAAAGAACGTAACAGTCGAATCTTCAAGGGTACTTCATCGACTAGAGATAGAGTTTGGAAAACCATTCACTCTGAAATTTTGGAACCCATCAAAATTGGGTCTTGGGAAGAGGTGGACTAGAAAGATCTAGAGTTGAAGAGTCGAATTTTGAGAGACTGGGGGATTTGTGGTCCTCTATCCTGTTGGGGTTTGTCAAAGACCCATGCTCCTGGTGCAACTAAACAAAATTACTTGGGGGGGGACTGCCATTCCTACAAGCTAAAATTTGATGGGGCATCCAAGGGTAATCTAAGGGAAGCTAGTTTTAGGGGAATGATCCAGCATCATCACGGGGATATGAAATCCTTATTCTACAGTCAAATTGGTCATGAGACCAATAATGAGGCAGAATTAAGAGGTTTCATACACATGTTTAGGATTGCTCGGATGCATAATCAGTTTCCCTTGGTGCTAGAAGGAGATTCAAAACTTGTTATATCAATGGAGAAACGTATTCAGAATGGCACACCCCGCTCCAAAGTCTCGCTAAGGTAGTGATTGGAGTACAAGTTGGAACAGTTGGAGGAGTTGATTCAAAGATTAAGTTCCATCTCATTTAGCCACGTGATATGAGAAGGTAACAAGGTGGCGGATATCCTTGCTTATGTGGGTATATAGACTAGACAGGTGATAGTTGGTAACGTGTGGGAGGAATAAACAGACGGGATGCTTGGTGTTGTGTGCATGATACAAGTGTCTTATGACAAATCCAGCCAACAATCCTATGACATGTGGGAGCAATAGATGTCCCAAGGGTGGGCTAGGTGTCTTAAGTAAAGGGTGTACAGAGAGAAGGGGAGTTTATGGAATTAGACGACCCCCTTTAAAGCTTGTGAATATGCTCATGAGAGGATTCACTCAGGCGTGTTTATCCATAACGAGGGATTTCAATTCAAAAGGTGGCAGATCTTTGCATTTATGGGATATTTTATGGTTAGGACAGATAGGAGGACGATTGAGATCATTCAAGGTACACTTGTAGTCATCATGAAAAGTGGGAATTTGCTATATATTACTTGTATCCCCACCCCCATACATCATCATGGTGAGCTTTACTTATGCATGGTGCAAAGGTGGTGGATTATAAAAGGAAATTTTATGTGTGAAGATGGCGAAATGGATATGGGGAAATCCATGGTTGGGGGGAGAAAGGGTAAACTAGCTTGCAGGGCCCTGGATGGCCCTCCTTCGAAACCCTATAGGCATATTACGTGCACCTAGAAGAAAGCAACGTAGGAAGAAAAGTATTTCCAATTGGGTTTGCCGATGGAGGTCCAAAACCGCATCGAAGGAGTTAAAGGAATTTTGTGGGATAACTTAGACAAGGAAACTCTTAGCTCTAAAAAAGAGGTGATTGAGGAGTGGATATTGGACCCTGGTAATAATGCGACCCATTTAGGTCTCTATGAGAGGACTATTTCCCTATTCTCGGTGATGAAGAATCTTATGAGTCGTGTCTTGTGGGAGTGTTCGTAGAAGGAGGTGCCGGAAAGAACACCATGTGGAGACCAATAGGTTGAATGCAAATATGGATGTAGTTCTCAAGGCTCTCACGATTAAGCCATCCACTCCCCTTATTGGGTTTCATGGAGGTGAAACGCTAAGTCCGGATGAGGATTTGTTGTGTCATGTGTTGGGTCATTGTGGGTTCTGAATCTATCTCTTTTCTCCTTGTTGTCAGTTCAAGTTCATTTCAAGGTTTTTTGTGTTAGAATGTTTAATAGAGTTAGTGGGTTTAGTAGGGATAAGTGGGTTGGAATGGTTTACTAGTTAGATTGTAATGGCTTATGTCTTGTAAGGGGTAGCTCTGGAAGTTTTGATGATAGTTTTGCAAAACTATGGGATGGGTTGAAACTTGTAACTCACTTGCAATATACAGTGAAAATGTTATGGAGTCTATGTAATTCTCTCTATTATTAATACAATGATTTCCTTACTTATATATAAAATAATAATAAAACCAGAAATAAATTGAAATCAAAATCAAAACCAAATTAATAACAAAAAGAGGAAAAGGACTTTGCAAAGAAGGTATAAATGTTACATGTTGAACTTGAACAGTTGGAAGCTGCACCAAATTTCTCATCTTGCTTAGCCTTTACACAAAACCCCCCAATTTTTCTTTCCCCCATTTCTTTCCCCCCAAATTGTCTTTCCCCTTTTTAAAATTTGTTAATATATAATATTATCTATTTATAGATTAAATACATAGCATATTAATAATATATATTATATATAACTCTTTTTATGAGACATGGGAGAAATTGGTTCTACAAAATCAAGAGCCCATTTCTCAAAAGGCTCAATCATGACATGAGGTTGTAAGGGCATCTGATCAGATGACATGGGTCTACCCATTCTTTTGCAACTATCACATCCTTTAACATACTTGGCAGCATCCTTGAAAATGCTTGGCCAGTAATAACCAGAGTGTAGTACTTTATATGTCGTCTACTTATCAAAAAAATTTCCTCCACATGGTCCATCATGGCATGCATGGAGGATGTCTGTCATTTCATCCTCCTGCACACATCATTGAATAATAAGATTTGGAATAGTGCGGAAGAGATCGTTATCAACCCAGGAATAATTAGAGATTTTTACTATAATACGACACTTTTCGGGTGGGGACAAGTGATTTGGTAATTTCCTAGTTGCTAAATAATTGAAAATGTCTGCAAACCAAGGGGTTTGAACAGACACAGCAAACAAATGTTCATCAAGAAAAGTGTTAGCAACGGGTTTAGTACCGTCTTAATGTTGAATATGGGAAAGGAAATATGCTACTAAATTCTCTTTACCAAGTCATTCGATGACGGTAATGTTAAATTCTTGTAATAAAAGAAGCCATTGGGTCACTCTACCATTGGTAATTGGTTTATTCATTAAAAATATAATGGCAGAGTGATCGGTATGCACAAAAACTTCGTAACCTGTAATGTAATGGTGAAATTTATTAATAGAATAAACTACTGCCAAAAATTCTTTTTCAATAACAGTGTAATTTAGTTCGACAGGAGTTAAATTCTTGCAAATAAAATAAATGGCATAAGGTTTTTCTCCCTCCTCTTGGCCCAGGACTCCTCCTATGGATGTATCAGAGGCATCGATGGATATATGAAAAGGAGGGGACCAATCGGGACCCCTCAGTATTGGTG
The DNA here is from genome assembly GCA_001517045.1 of Pseudotsuga menziesii. NCBI lineage: Eukaryota > Viridiplantae > Streptophyta > Pinopsida > Pinales > Pinaceae > Pseudotsuga > Pseudotsuga menziesii. The sequence goes on from LPNX010754949.1 coordinate 608,437, forward strand.
CCACTGATAGTTTAGCTTTTAAAATTTCAAAAGCATTTTGACAAGATTCTGTCCACTAGAATTCTACATCCTTTGTAAGCAATTTAAACATCAGTGCAGCTATTTTAGTGAAATTTTCAATAAAGCAGTAGTAATAGTCTGCATGAGAAAGAAAGCTTCTTAACTCTTTTTGAGTTGTTGGAGAGGGAAGGCCAACAATTACTTTGATCTTAGCAGGATCTACCTTAATTCCTTGGGAGGAAATATGGTGTCCTAAAACTATACCTTCTGTCAGTAACATTTTACATTTTTCATGACTAAGGGATAAATTCATTTCTTGACATCAGATCAAGACCTTCTCGAGGTTGTCAAGAGCCTCTTGAAAGGTGTTGCCATAGGTTGTAAAATCATCCATGTATACCTCCACACAGTCATGTATAAGATCATAAAAAATTCCTAAGACTACTCGCTGAAAAGTGGCAAGTGCATTACATAAGCCAAATGGAAAAACTCTATAAGCGTATGTTCCCCAAGGGCATGTAAAAGTGGTCTTGCCTTGATCTTCAGGTGCTATTAAAATATGGTTGTACCCACTATATCTGTCAAGAAAGGAAAATATTGTTTACCTGACAGGGTATCTAACACTTGATCAATAAAAGGTAAAGGAAAGTAGCATTTAAGTGTGGCTTTGTTTAGCTCTCTAAAATCAAAAAAAATGCACCATTTCCCTGTGACTTTATTTGGGACTACCACTAGAGGAGACACTCATTTACTATCGAAGATAGGATAGATGAAACCAGCATTGAGGAGTTTTTGTAATTCTTCTTTTACTATATCCTTTAGAGCAAGATTCATCCTCCTCTGAGGTTTCCTTACAGGTGAAATGTTTGGATCCATATAAATATGGTGAATACCAGTGTCAGAGTGTATACCCTTCATATCAGTGTATTCCCATGCGAATGCTCCAACTTGTTTTTTAAGGACCTCAAGCAACTGTGCTTGTTGGTTTTCACTTAACCCTGCGTTTATATGTAGAAATTTTTCAGGGCCAACTTCACAAGGTATGGTATAGGGTCATGTATGCTCTTCAATTGTGAAGACACAAGGTGTCTCCATAAATGTTGAGAGAGCGATATTCTCTTGAAACTCGTCTCCAAAAATCTGATCGAAATGAGCAAAAGATTGAGGAAAAACTATACAAGTTGTTGAAGAAACAAACTGGTTTAATACATTCTCAGAGGTCTGCTCCTGAAGTTCCCAGGAGAAATCACTAGGGAGGGATAGGTCATCAAAGTCCTCATCCCCGAAAGAATAATTTAACCAACATGAGTTTTCAGTTATTGGTTGTGTTGGGGGGTATTAAAAAAGTCTCTGTGTAGACAACCCATTAAAAATAGTCATCTCTCCATCCCTACATCCTATAAAATCATTTGCAGTAGCTAACCATGGTTTTCCTAGGATAATAGGATGCCCTTTAGAAGGATCCTTTGATTCTATGACCATAAAGTCGACAGAGTATTCCCATGAGGCTACTGATACAATAATGTCATCCAGGACTCCAGCAGGATTTACCGTACTATGGTCTGCTAGTTCTAGGATGGAAGGGGTAGGTCGGAGAAATTGTCCTAACTGTAAAACTTCTAAACCTGTGCTGGTCATCATGTTGATGGCGGATCCTAAATTGATTAATGTATTTTCTATGGCAGTATTCAATTACAATCACTACTAGGGCTCCTGGATTTGTATATTTTGCAATCTAGGACTGATCTGTCATACATTCAGACATCTCTCCTATAACATGAATTGTGAGGGGGTCTTTTTGCTTGTTTCCTGGGCGCTTAATGCATAGTTCCTTTATTACCTTTCCATAGAATCGTATGTCCTTAATAGCTTGTAATAAAGGAATTTTGACACATATATTCTTTAATTCATTCAAAATGTCATGCTCAGGATGAACTACAGGTTTTTCTATTAGTAGTCTTTCCGAAAATGGAGGAACACTTTGCTCTTGAATGGGCTCTTGCGAAGGATGGGTGTGTACTGGAATCTTTGGAATGTTCACATCCTCCAAAATGGTATCATTCATGAGTTCATTTGAATCCTCTTCTTCTTCATTTTCCTCATGAATGATGTCTGATGACCTGGGTTTGTCATTCACAACTCTTCCATATCGTAATTGAATCTCGTGTACAGGTACAGTCGAAATAAGGTATGATGGAAGAGTTTGCAACTCAATGTTGTTAAGAGCTTGAGTTGGTTTGTTATTTGGGTTAGGTATCGGTTGTGCAAGTAATAATGTTGGTTGAGGAGTATTTGTATTCTGGAAGTGATAAGGTTGTTGTGTGATGAGAGGAACTAGAGGCACATATCCAGGAAAAATTTGCTGGAAATTTGTTTGATGCTGAGGATAAGGATGATTAGGTGCAGAGATAGGTTGTGACTGAGGTTATGGTTATCCTCTCCACCCTTGTGACCAATATTGCTGCTACGGAAATTGAGGAGGGTACTGAGGTGGCCAATTCTGCAAACTTGAGGTGGTTGGCATGGAGGATAATAGAGTGGGGTTTATGGTGGAAAATTTGGGTATGCTGGTTGGTCTCTAGGTTTCCAAGGAGGCCTCCTAGATGTTTCACCTACATCCCCACTCTTATAGATGTATTTCAACCCAGGAAACGACGAGCAATTGTCTATTGGATGTTCCTCCGTACAGATGTGACATATGGAGATGTTGTTTAATGGACATTCCCTTTGGGGATGTTTGGTCCTACATCTTGGACAAAAAATGCTCATTGTTGCTCGTTCTTCATCTTGCCTTTTCTTGGCTTGTAAATCATCCAGTTGAGAACCCATTGATCCTAAGATATCTTTCTTGAAATTCTCCAATAGGTTTCCTAACTCTATCCTTGTAACTACACCCGAACTAGGAATGTTTCCTCTTACATTTCTACAATAAGCCTCCCGAAAGTTTTTCCCAACTTCCCCCCTACTTCTAAAATAATTTTTACACATCTCACTAATTTGTTCAAAGGTTTTATAAGAAATATCGTCAGTTTCCATGAGATTAAGACTTTCTATCAAGTCCTCGGAGATCCCTTTAAGGAAAAGTGTACATACCACATCTTCTCGGAGGTCACTATATTTTGATTTATGTAATGTATAAACAAACCTTTCGAGATAATATTCTAGGCTTTCATCTTCAAGTTGTTGTATCTTGAATATATCATGTCGAGATTCCTTAGGTTTTCAATACTCTTGATATTTTCACAAAAATGAGGTTTTCATATCATCCCAAGTCCTGACAGTGGATTCGCCTAATCCCATGAACCATCTCAAGGCAGAATCTTTTAGTGTAGCGGGAAAGAGTTTTTGTTTGTGAGGATCTTGTAGATAATTATAGCTCCTACAAAGGATATCGAACTCGAACATAAATATGTTCGGGTCCTCATTACTTTTTCCATAGAAAGTAGGTAAGGAGGAAGGAGGGATGTTTTTCATAGTTACATCCTGTATAGTGTCTAAAATAGGAAACCCGAAGGTAGCCTCAGTTCGATTTTCCCCTTCTCCTTCATCATTTCTAGCTTCACCATGATCTCCATTCTATCCCTGTCTCTCCATATAGGCTAGGTTTTTTAAGGTAAATATACCTAGGAGGCTCCTTTCGAGGTGATAATGGGGCGTCCCAACGTTCTTTTTCGAGAGAGATCTTCCTCTAATCAACCTTGTTTTTATTGAATCCTAGAGGGAAAGTAGGTTCTACTGTATATGTTTCAATTTGTGAGATAACTGTATCTATGAGGTTTCCAAAGAGAACTTTTACTTGGTCCAAATCAACAAAGTCAATGAAATTCGGATCTCCTACTAGTGAAAAAGTTGTACTATTTGGATTCAATGCTATTGGAGTATTAAAGGTTCCTATTGGTTGATCCTCTTGAACTTCCTCGGGAATGAGGTCCTTAGGACCTCCTTCCAAGGTTCCTTCTCCTTCTATGGCTTCCCCGGTAAGATCTCCTGAGAGTGTCTCCTTAGGTTTCCAGGTAGAACTACTTCTGACAGGTCTCTTTCGATACCTTTCTACTGAGCTAGTAGTTGGGGTATTACGTCCCTTGCAAAAGTTAGTAGGAATTTCAATAAGTTTTCATGTCTTAACAAATCTACCCTGAGGATCTCTAAGTCTGCTCATGAAAAAATTAAACTAAAGAAAAACCTATGCTACTACTATTGTTGGATTTGGGGGTGCCTGGTATATTAGATGCGCAGGTTCTTACCTCTCGTCTTACCGCTCCCCCACCACCAGCCTATCACGAAACTTCATAAAGAATTCTATCTATTCTACCTTATAGAACAACTCCCCTGCAGTGGCGCGAAAATGTTGGGTGTTATATTGTCTTGACTCCTTCACCTAATATTTAATTATTAACCGGGGTTGGTAGGATTAGAGTTGACACAAAATATATGCGAAGGTAGAGGGATTCCTATGGTGTCGTGGAAATACTTTAACAAACAAAAGATCGAAAGATCTTTCAAAATGAAAAACCGAGTCAAACTCCTAAGAATTCAACTATTAAGGTAATTGAATTGGAACATAATACTAGATCAAAGTATCAAAAATACACTACTCTACTCTATAAACAATTACTAAAGAATAAAGATATATACAATACTACTTCTATACAATAAAAAACTACTCTTTCTTGTAAGCTTTATTGAACAATTTCAAGAACTAATTATGCGAAGAAGGTTTATATTGGAAACATAGCAACAATAATTAGATTGATAATTTATTTTATAAGCAAATAACTTTAGACTAAAAATGGTACTATCAACAACTAACTTCTCAAGTGAAAGACTAGGATGCAAGGAAGACCTAACTTATAAGTGAGTAGAAAACTTAATTAAAAAAACAAGTAGAAAACTTAATAAGAGAAGCAAGTAGAAAACTTGATAGGAATAACTTTAAATTCTATCCTACAAGTCTCTTTCGGTAATCACACAATGAAAAAGGAACAATTCCAACTGCTATGGACAATCTACAAGGTACTAGTATATTTTCCTAAGTATAACACTTCTAATACTAAGTTTTACATGCAAACGGATAAATCAATCCAAAGGCATGATCACAAAACAGTACAACCGTATTAGTCAAAGGAATCAGAAACAAACAAAAGAAAGAAAATATAACATAACTCAAAACATGTTCAAAGTGAAAGGATAAAACTTTAATAAATAATCTAAAACAGTCTAACTTTTAGTCTTAATGTTAAATAGAACTATCATATAACTATTACAATCAAAGCATACTTTAAAAAATAAAGAAACAGAGCTTAAAACATTTTCAAAACACATTAAAAACACTAACAACAAAACGACGGACTAGATGACAGACTAAACTACAGGTCTGAAAAGGGTGTCTGAATGACAGTTTAAACAGGTTGTTCGAATGACAGTCTGCACAACTAAAATAATAGAAAATAACCTAAATGATCGAATCTTCAGCTGAATTTGTGGACATGCAAATATAATGCATAGAAGCAGTAAATAAACCTACTTAATGATCAAATTTGACAGCAAAATAATCTTAAACTAATTCATAAAAAGAAATCATTACATATTACACTAAGAAACAAACTAGAATTTAACTTGAGTGAACTTATAACAGAAAGGAAATGAACAGAATTGAATCTATTATAACTTGATTAAAGCAATCTATTCTATATACTTGTCAATATAAAACTAAACAGTAAAACTGGAAATGAAATGACTGGAAAGTAAATTGAAAGCAAACTATGCGTGCAACTAGCTATTTAACTTTGGAAATAAAACTATATTAATGCATTACAGAAAACAATGAAATAAACGTTTACAGTAATTTGAATGAAAACAAACTAGAAATCAAACTATACTAACTACAAAAGAAAAGATAATAAAATTACACAAGAAAAGAAATCGTTGGTTGGTGAGGGCCGCTCTCAGCAATCAGGGGTGATGCCCAGCTAACGCTTACACGAACACAATCATGAACAGCAGAACATAGAGCTTCTATTAAAAAAAGGAACAGAGTTACATAGTTCTTCTCTTAAAAACTAATTGTCTCACTAATGAATTCAGCAACCCCCGTAGCTCTTCACGTGGAGGCATTTATATACACAATGTTTACAAAGGTGTGCAAGTCGACCCTTCAATGGTCGACTGCTCTCTAAATTTATTCAACCATTACTGCTATGAACTGATCGAATGCCAACACACATCATTCTTCCTTTTCCATTGCGTGTTAGTTCTTCATGGTGCGTGATGTGGCATGAAGGTCCTTTTTAGCGTGGACTAGTGGTGTGGTGTCGAGCGAAGGAGGCTACTAGCAACTCTTCTAGAATGAGAGCCATGCTATCACCCATACCCATGGATATTAAACAGTTTCCATACTTTAACACCCAGGAATATCTTATCAACAACGCGTGGTTGGCTCGGCGAACTGAACGGTGAGCTGGATAGTGAGCTGGATATACTCTAGGCATATCCAGGACGAATGCGTTGTCTGTTTGTTGGCACGCTAAAGACTATGGTCTGCAATAACAATCTCATGCTAACTTTTTAATTACTAGAAACCTGCCAACGAATGTCACGCAGCCTAATTAGCGAGCTGGATGGTATGCTGGACATGCTATGAGCATATCTAGCAGAATGTGTGTTTGTTGTTAGCTCATCCCAAGACTATAACCTGCAAACAAATGCACACATAAATCAAAACGCACTCCAAATAATGTCAATTTTAATCTATAAAATCATGAAATGTTTTTTTTTCCTCGAAAAAAATCGTAATTTTATTTCAAAAGAACAAAATTACATCTGCAGATGTATTGAGACAAAATAGTCCCATACATTGTCACAAATTGTTACCAGTCATGCAAAACAAAAAATTCTACAAACAGAGAGATCAAGGATTATAGTACTCCTCTATTCTCCCCTTTTTCCCCCCGTTCTTCCTAGATTTCACTTCAATCCAATCCCCTTTCTTTGGTGCAGCCACAATCAGCTGATTACAGACTGCCTCCTCTGGTTGTTGAAACACCGCTATGTCCTTATCAGATTCTGGATTGGCAGATTCATGAGCACGCTTTTGACCACTAGCAGATGTATCCACCGGATTCTCCAAGATTGTCTGAGTGTCCTCACCGGATGTCTATTTTCCTGTTGACTGTTCTTCTGCATCATCAGTCACCAATGTTTCCTCGTTTCTCTGCATATCTTGCTGTTCTTCATCCTCACTTCCTGCTTCCTCACCTGGAAATGGGACATAATCTGCCTCCCAGTTCTTTCTGTTTGTCGTCGACCCCTTTTTCTTTTTTGGGAATTTTTTCGCAAGTGGGCATGTGTCTTGAAGATGACCTGTCAGATGGCAGAATCAGCACCTGAAAGCTGTATTTTCATAGTCCAGACTCTGTAACCAAGTGAAAGTTTCATGTTTCAGCTGTAATCTATCTGGGAGGCCTTTGCTAAGGTCAATCTCCACACAAATTCTGGCATATGTAAATAAGCCCTTGTCCTTCCTGTCATTGTCACTCTTGATGAAACTTCCCAGAAGATTGCCTATGTCTTCCAGTACTAAATGATGCCAAAAAGGTAGAGGCAGATTTTGTAATCTCACCCATACCGGCATCTTTGTAACCACCATAGTATTAGCATCAAATTTTGGAAACCAAGGGGTTATGAAGAGCCCAGCTCTCCCCCAAAACCAAGGTCCCTGCAATAAGACCTTCTGATACTCATCTAGAGAATCAAACTGAACTATAAAGAAACCTTTTGAACATAGTAAAATCTGGCAATTAGTTGTCCAGTTTTGGAAGATCCAGGCATGAAGATCATGTGATTTGGGCCAAAACCCATTAAACCTACAAATAACTGCTTCAACTTGTAAAGAACTAAAGAGTCCTTTAACCTGTTCGCTTTTGATCTCCAGAACTGGAGTGGATTCCAGTTTTTCCATAATGTATGGGCTGGGCTGAATAGTAGAGGTCGCCTCTGTCTGTGGCCCCTTTGATCGGGCTGCATCTTTGTAAGATGAAGGACCAGTTCCTTTGTGTGAAGGGAAGGATCCACTTTGTTTTCCATCGCCCCCCCCCCCTCAACCGAAGCAACAGAGATATGGAGCAATTCTTGGAAATCTGGTAATCTGATAAATTTAAAGAGTCCTGCATCGGTTTTCCTACATGCACAAGGTAGAAGACGGATGCTGGATAACCCACGCGGCTTGCTAGACTATCCCGTAATTCCTCCACTGAATCAAGAACATTTACCCAAACCAAGATCGAATTTCCAGTAGGCAGATTTATGAAGATTTGAAAGCAATCAGAGCCTACCCTGGCCCCATAATCAACAGGAAGCAGGGGCGCCTGCCTATATTCCTTCGAAATGGATCTATCATATCCATATATCTTGGTCAGATCAGCGAATTCATTCATCAATGCAGAAATAGCCGAACCCGACATTGTAGAAGGCGATGAAGAAGAAGATGAAGACACTTCAGCAGGCCTGTCCCCATTGTCCCCGTCCAATTTCGATTCCAAGCTTTGAGCAACAGGAGCCGCTGAAGCATTGGAGGATACATGGACTGCAACCTGTTCATTCACAGGTGACTTCCACAAAGCTGACCAAGAACCCCGATATCCATCAAACTGTCCAGCAAAAGGCCGATCCAGGAGAGTTCCAGATAAGCTCGAAGCCGAGAGAGAGCCCCGTGAATGGGCCCTGGGATTCGAAACCCTAACCTGGTTTTGTTGATTGGCTGGAGAGCTTAATGCTCCACTGATGTTTCCGCCGTTTGCTTCTGCTAACAAAGACGTCGTCGCGGAAGCTGCAGGAACAGTCGCCATGGGAAATCTCGCTCCACCTAGTAATCTCCGCCAAGAAAACAAAAACTTCGTTTCCCAATTTGGAGGGAGCCTCATTGGAAGTATTATTATTACGTTCAACCTTATTATTACTTTACACTTTGCCATGATCAATGATGAATATTATTATGAATCTTATAGAGATTATACATCTTATAGAGATTGCGCTACTTCCATGTGTGGCAATTACACAATCCAATATCCATTCGAAGACTGTGGTACTATATCTGCTTAATGCTTGGAGAATCAGACCATTCAAATTTAGGACGAAGGAATAACTGGACAGATCACACAATCGTCTGACTTTATTGGAACCATTCAATTCAACTATTCATTATTCATTTCCCATTCGATTCCTCGGTCTATCCCTCAATCGATTACTTACTCGGTATGTTCATCGGAGGCGATGAATGGTTCAGTATTTCAAAATCATGAAATCTTAATAATAAACAGATTTTACATAAATCTTAAATTCATTCATACCTGGGGCTGAATGGTGAGTTGCATGACAGAAAATATGCAAAAACATGGCAAAACATGTGTTTAAACGCGTAATTTAACTCCTAAAAATGATGACAAAACTGGCATCAACAAGTTTGTAGCAGCTGATATGCAACTCTGGCTATGACATCCAGTGAGGGAGGATCGATGTCTCCCTCTTCTTCTTCCCCTTCAGATGTTGTTGCATTCACGCGCTTAGTCTCTTTGCAAGGTAAGAAATCCCCTGGATTTGTGCCACCGAAGTTCATTAATAAATTGAATGATATCCCTATGGTTTCCCTCCCTCCTGAGGACACCATTAGGGTAGCATTGTCCTTAGCAGATCGAGCTCTGATTGGCACGTTCACCAGGCTGTGACCATCCCCGAAAACCACAGAAAGTTGGGTCCAAAGAAACTAGAGACCACTAATTTCATAGAATGTGGCCTCTTACTCAGTGGGCAGAGGATATTTTCTGTTTGATTTTGAATCTAAAGTAGATCAAGATCTGATCTTCAAGAATGCCCATACTTCATGGGACTGGAGGGTCTATATCTGAACAAGTGTATTCCGAACTTTGATCCTGCTGCAAACATACCTAAAGTCGTCCCAGTCTGGGTTTGTTTTCTAAACTTGCTGATGCATTGTTGGAATCTCGAATCCTTGGAGTCAATAGGAAACTCCCTAGGTTGATTTATCGACACGGCAAGCTCGAAGGACCAATATGCTTGTGCTCGCATATGTGTGGAAGTATATCTGGAAGCCGATCTCCTAGAAGTAATAAAGCTAACGGTCGGAACCTGGTCACACTTCCAAAAACTGGACTACAAGAAATTGCCTTTAGAAATGCAGAGGATGTCATGAATCCAGGAACTTCCATAGGAATTGTCCAAAGAAACAAGAAGCCCACCCAAAAAAGGAAAAGCTGAAGGTTGGCAAGCTACTAAGAAGTCCAAAACAAGTCCCAAAGTTGTGTAAGAGCCAAGGAAATAAGATTAAAAAAAACATGCCCCCTCCAAGACCACTCCTGTTTCCTCCCCCCCCAAAAAAAAACAAATAGTCGAACAAACTCCTCCTAGATCTAGCGGGAGCAGTTTTGGCCCTCTGGTGATTATTGAGGAGACTGAGGATAAAGAGGGCTCGGAGGAAGCAACAGAAACTGCTTATATAGCCCATCAAGAGACAGTAGTGGAAGGCACAGAGGAAATTGAAACTCTAGAGGAAAAAATGGACGAATCTGAACTCGAAGAGTTCAAAGAAGAAGAAGAAGAAGGGGGAATAGGAAAGAATGTGTCTGCTAAGAAAAAAACAACAAGAGGAAGGAAATCAACAAAAGAACATAGGGAGAAAGACACTTACAAGGACAAGCTCCAAGGATCCCAACGAACACTAGAAAGGATTCTTCAGAACTCTATAAATACCAAACGGTAAGGGCTACCCTCTAAAGGGATCCCTACCTCAATCAAAGGAAAGTAATGAAGATTCTCTCCTCGAATTGTAAGGGATTGAGTAGCAAGAATAAGGAAACGGCTATGAAATACTTTATATGTATATCCCAACCAGACCTATTACTCATCTATGAGACAAAGATGGAGGAAAGAACATTCCTCCATACCTGTTTAAAATTTTGGAAAAAAGGAGGAGGACTAGAAGTTATCTCTAGAGGAGCCTAGGGTGGAATCGACACCCTTTGGGATAGTTCAAAATTTGAGTTAGTAGACAATAAGTCAATCTCTCACTGGATTTTCACTCGGTTACTACACAAAAACTCAGTTGTCCAGGTTTCTCTCTTTAATATTTATGTTCCTGCTTTTATGTTTGAAAAAAAAGTGTTGTTGGGATCTCCTCTAGGAAGTTTCCATTGGTACTCATCTTGATAATATTATCTTAATAGGAGACATTAATGTAACCTTGTACCAATCTGGAAAAAAAGAGGAGGTTCAGTGGTTCGGGATCCAATCAGAGAACAGGTTGATGAGCTCATCTTAGATTCAGATCTGACTGATATTATTCCAGCCAATGGTAAATTCACCTGGACCAATAAGCACCTTGTCCCTGGCCACATTGCTACTAGATTAGACAAGTTTCTTATCCATGACACTTTCCTTTTATTAGTCCTAAACTCCTCCTCTAAGATTTTTCCATTTGGAGGGTCTGATCACAAACCATTTTTTCTCAAATTTAAAAAATATTATGTTTTGGGACCCATCCCCTTTTGCTTTAGTCCTCTTTGGAATGCCAAATTTGACTTCTTGGAGGTTGTCAAAAAAGCTTGGTCAGCCCCGGTCTCAAGATCTGTTTTCTTTGTCTGGGAAGAGAAGCTTCGTAGAACTAAAAATAATATCAAGGGTTGGTCAAAACTCTTTATTTCTCCTTCTCAAGCCAAAACATAATCCCAAAATTTGTTGTAAGACCACCAACATATTCTAAAATCAGATCCTATTGCCAAAGTACTCTTCGACAAAGAGGTAGCCTTACATCAAGCCTTTCATACGGCATGCCAGCAGGAAGAAGAATACTGGAGACAAAATTCAAGAATCCTTGGCTTCAAGAATAAACCATAACACTGCTTACTTTCATAAGCAAGTCGAAGCCTGTAAGCATTTTAAAGATGTTTAAGAGATACAAGCCCAAAGTTAGTTGATCTCCGAGTTTGATAAAATTAAAGAAGAAGTGGTTAGGCATTTCAGCGTAATTTACTCTAAGGACTATACAGACTAGTCCCATAAGAGTCAAAGCAGTATGGACTTAATCCCAAACTTATTGCAAAGACAAGATAATCTTAATCTCACCAAGCCAATAAATTTAGAAGAAGTAAAGATTGCGGTGGAGGATATGGAAGAGGATAAAGCACCTGGACCTGATGGATTTATAGCAAGGCTTCTCAAAGTTCATTGGGATATTGTCTACAAATATCTACACAAAATGGTGATGAAATCACAAAACTGTAACAACATTGGAGGAAGCACTAATTCAGGCTTTCTAGCCCTCATCCCAAAAGAAAAAGATGCTCTCTCCTTTGATAGATTTTGACCGATTTCTTCATGCAACATGGGATATAAGATCATCACAAAAATAATGGCCAAAAGATTAAAAGACACCCTCCCCACTCTCATTCTAGAAAATCAAGGAGGCTTCATTAAGGAAGGAAATTTTGGGACAACATCATTTTGGTTCATGAGGCAATCCATTCTAGCACGAGAAGTTGAGAAAATTGTATGTTGTTAAAACTTGATTTAGCCAATGCATTCGACATAGTCCGGTATGATTTCTTATTTCAAGTAATGAGGATATTTGGCTTTGATCTTGGTTTCATTCGATGGGTTAAAGCTTGCATTAGGGAACCATGGATTGCCCCTTTGATCAATGGTAGAGCGACCTCCTTTTTTAAAGCCTCTAGAGGACTCCACCAGGGATGTTCGCTCTCCCCTCTGCTCTATTCAATTCAAGTGATGGTGCTCAGCTTTCAATTGGAATGATCTAGGCAAGACCAAGATCTAATTGGTATACCAATGCTCGTGGATCCAAGGATATCAACCATGCTCAGTATGCTGATGGCACTATTCTCTTGGGAGGAGCAAGTCCAAATATTGCTAAAATATTTAAATTCGAGTTAGACTCCTATTGTAAAGCTTCAAGAAATAAGATAAATTTGAGGAAAAGCCAGATTTATAGTTGGAACATCAACCCAAGAGAGATGTCTGATATTGCTCGAATTCTTTGGATTGAGGTTGTCACCAATTGGGAATCCTTGAAATATCTTGGTGCCCCCATTTTTAAAGCCACTCCAAAAGGAACATATTGAAGCCCTCTAGTGGAAAAAAAATTCTCTCATGGGGATAAACTTGGCTTAACTTGGCGAGGAAATTGACATTAATTAAATCAGTTTTCAGCCGCCTTCATATTTACCAAAGTTCCATTTTTCTAGCATCCTCAAAGATTTTGTGCACAATCAGTAGTCTGATCTGAAAGTTCCTCTGGCAAGGAGGGAATAGTATTGGGGGAAGGAAATTTGCACTGGTAATCTAGAAAAAAGATCACTTCACCTGTACAAGAATAATCACTTCACTGCATTAGCTAAAAAGCTAAGTAAGCCTCGGACATGACCTGAAGTTCCTTCATGTTTAAAAATAGAAAAACAAACTTTAATACATAGTAAAGAAACAGTTGTTTTAGCTCATATTACTTCAAATCATCACCTGCTAAATCAATCTTTAATACTTAATTATGAAAGCAGATAGAGAGGGATACAGTTACAGAAATTAATAAAGAAATTGGTTTTTAGTTTCTAAATTAGACTCTTAAAATGATAACTGTTAGAGGTTAAGTTACCCATGTCATCGATGTTTTTAAACATTAATGGTAACAAGAAAAGTTTTGAATTTTTAAGAAATTTTGGAGTATTACATATGGTATCAGAGCCCACGTTCAGACACTAGGCCTGAATGCGGCTCAACCTGCGTAGACAAACAGTAGATAAAATGCATGCATACTGATTATTATTTTCTTTTTGAAATGTTATTACCAGAAAAAATTTTCTGAGCTAGAACTACATGTATGGAAAGACTCGAGGAATATGTAGATGAAGAGTCCCCGTTTAATGAACAAAGTAATTCTAGAGGAGAACCGATTAAGGAAGAAATAACTAACAATTCTTCAAAATTACTACAAACTGTTAAAGAGTTAAGAACTGAAACGGAAACAGTTAAAAAAGAGAATGAAAGAATTCTAAGGACTTAAGAGGAGCTAAACCAGATACTGATGGAAACATTTCAGAGTGAAGGAAAAAATAAACCGATAGGATCTAAAAATACATTTAACAACACAAAAGTAAAAATTCAAAACAGTCTAAATTGAAAGTAGTTCGTCCTCTAACATTTATGGTGACTCACATAGGAAAAATAGCCAGTACACTAGTGATAGTAGTGAAGATCATTACCATTCTAAGAGCCTTATGAGGAAATTTCGGGAGAATTTAAGAAGATAAAACCACCAACATTCAACGGTGAAACTGAGAAAGGAGAGGAAGCTGAATCATGCCTGTCTGAAATGAAGAAGTATTTCCAAATCTATAATTACTCTAACCAGCTAAAAGCAAGAATGGCCATTTACAACTTAACTAGAAAAGCAGATATCTGGTGGCGGGATTTAAAACGAGTAAAAGGTATTAAGGAAAAGAACATTAACTGGAGTACCTTTAAGAAATACTTTAAAAAGAAGTTTATGTCTAAACAGTACTATGAAGAGCGAGCTAAGGAATTCTATGAACTAAAGTTCGGAACTATGAACATGAAAGAATTAAATAGTAAATTTTTAAGTTTACTATGTTACGTACCTTACATTGTGGATGAGAAGCCTAAGGTGCGACAGTTTCTAAGCTGTTTACCTTTTCACATTAAAGACATAATTGAATATGATAATCCAAAAACCCTTGAGGAGGCTATGCGAAAGGCAAATTTTTGCTATGAGCATAACCGAAAAAGGGAAAGTATGCCAAATTGAAAGGCTAAGAGATCTAATAATTTTGAATAGAAGAATAATGGTTTCATATCTAACCGCAATTTTAGGAATAATAACACACACCATTTTCCTAATAAGAATTTCCAATGAAATAAAGGTAATTCATAGTCAACCCCTAATGGCCCTAGAAATAAAGAACCTGCTAACAATCACAGCAACCACATTAAGAATAATGAACGTAAAGAACCAGTAAAGTGTTGGGATTGTAATGGACCTCATTATGCATCAGTCTGCCTTAACAGAAAGAAGATTGTCAGCAACATTCATACAGTGCAGGAGGAGATGATTGTTGGTGACTTAGCAAGGGCGATGCCCAGGATCAACACATCGTCGGAGAACAAGCAGGCTGATTATCTAACTTCCATGGTGGAAGTAGAAGGTAAGTTGAATCAAACACCCATTTCTATCTTAATTGACCCAGGGGCTAGCCTGAGTTATGTTTCTCCTAATTTAATAGAAAAATGCAATTTATCAGTAGAAAAAGTTTGCAAAGTCATGGTTAGTTCAACTAGCTACAAGAGCAAAAAGAAAAATGATTAGTTTTGTAAAAGACTGTACTATAATTATGAATCGGTTTGAAACCTTTGTGAAGCTAAATGTACTTCCTTTAGGCTCTTATTGTTGATGTATATGTAACTTTGGAATGTATTCACTTGTATATCTTATGTATTGTACCCCGATGTTTATTTCGGGAAGTGTTTGTAATATAATTGAGTCATGTCATGCCCCGATGTTCCTATCGAGAGTTTCTATAATGTAACAAGTCATGTCAAATCATTGTGGGTAACCCTCCTATTGTTCAAGAGTTAAAGTCCCTGCAGTTGTGGGGCCCTAGGGTTATTATACTATCCTAGAGAAGTCGACCCTAGTTGAGTCATTGTAAGTCAAGGCAATAGTCCCCACCATTGTCTTAAGGATAAACCTCCTTGTTGGTCGGAGGAGGCAAAGTCCCCACAAGTTGTGGGGCACTACGGTTATTAGACACTCCTAGAGATGTCAGCTCTAGTAAGTAATTTTTAAGTGAAGCTGACATGTTGGAGTGGGTTTCAAGTGAACGAAAGAATATAATTAGAGAGTGAGCCTCTCTATTTATCACACACAGATTCACTCATTGGGGTGCATGATTGAGAAGAGAAGTTGTTGGGACAAGAGAGAGACTGCTGTTGTCGGGAGATCATCTTTATGTTTTCGGGTTTTACTTTTGGTGCTAATTCTATCTCTGAGGAAGTTGTGAATTTTTCTCCTTTATGGTTTCCGAGAGGAAAATTCTTTGTGTCTCTTTTCTCTTGTGTTTAATTGTTGTGCATGTTATTCTGTCACTTAAAGATCCTAAGATCATAATGCTAGCTTGAATGATAAAAATCTAACATGGTATCAGAGCTAACTTGAAAAGAAGACACTGTATAGCTGCAGAATCTAGGGATTCTTAATTTTTGGGTCTCTCTACACAATCCATCAGCAAAAGTATGCTAGGCTGACTCTCCATTGAAGGGTGCATCTTTCTGTCGAAGCAGAATTCGATTCCAAGCATTTTCAGTTTTTGGTGCGGGAAATTAGGGCTTCTTACAGAAGAAGAATTTTTTATTGATCCTAGAATAGGATTTATCTGCTCATTAAAATGAAAGTTTGGAGACCTGGATCAATATTTTTGGTTGGGTGAAACTTCGAGAAAGTCAAACCCTAGTTTGACCCTGAGCTGGAAAAATCCTAAATACTAAAAATGATAAGTCTTGGTACATTCGCTATATCTCAGGATTGGAGAAGGCTAAAGAGCTGAAAATTACAGAGGCCAAATATAGAATCCTAATTTAGACTGTGTCCAAAATTCAGCCTCATATTCTCTATATTCTAGGAGATATGATCCCTCCCAGTTAGGGTTCCAGCCTCTTCCAGGATTCATCCCTAAAGAGGACACCTGGGGATAATTGCTATATATTGGGCTACAAAGGTCCAAATGAAATTTATGAAGATGTTATAGAAAGGCCATGGACTGTACTTTCTGTGGTCTGATTTTTAGACCTAGAAGATGAAACAATGACACATGGCAATCCGTACAACTTCACTATTATGAACAGTCCTGTAACAGGTCACCTTGGGAAAATGATCATAAGTCCCAATTGGTGAAACCAATTCTGATGAAACCTGTGGTGTGGGAATAGGGACATGCGAGGCTATCTCAGTGAGAATTTTCAGACACATAGGAGCAGTAATTTCTAAGATATCATAGAAACAGTGACAGACATTTCTCCAAAAGAAATTGGAAAACTAGGACTTCCTGTTCCGGGAGCTTCCCTCCAGTGTTTTCAAAAAAGGAGTACATTGGACAGCTCACCTTGAAGAGATATATCTTTCTATCTAATCAAATTTGAAATATTCCAAGTTTTGAAAATTAGGGTTTCTCTGACAAGCCCTAGATCAACCAGCTTCGGAACCAGGACAAACACCTCAAATCGGTAAGATCTAATCTTTTGCTATTTTCATCTCAGGTTCTCATTTAAAAGTGATCTATCACATCAACTTGATGATAAGCTTGGTGAAGTTGAAAACTTTCAAGCATGGAAGCATATGATCTCTTTGAAGAAAATGAATTGGACACCTACATGAGTAGAGAGGTTCCAGTTTCAGAGTGAGATGAGGCTAGAAGCCTTACACAAGAAGAACTTGGTCAAGGCCAAGAAGATCATTGTTAATTCAGTCACGGATCAACTTGTACCACAAGTATCTTACCTAAAGACACCGAAAGAGATGTTTGATTCCTTGACCAAGCTATTTGAAGGGAAGAACATAAAATTGGAATATGACCTTAAGAAACCAGTTGAAGACTGTGAAGATCCAGAATGCAGAGACCATACAGTCATCTCTCAAATCAAATAACAACTTGTAGTAGTAGAAGAAGAAGTGGAGAATGCAAAAGTGGTGATAGCCACCTTGAATGGCCTCCCAGTATCATGGGATTCATTCATGTGATAAATGTGTGCCCGAAGGAAGTGATTACTTTCAGCAGAATCTGGGAAGAAGAAGAAGCTTGACTCATAATAAGAGAAGAGAAGATGGGAGAAACTGAAGATCAAGCTCTCACCATCCAAAGAAGATACCTCAAGCGATGAGGAATATGAAGAACTCAACTCTTGAAGAACCTCTTATCCATCTTATAATTTGGATAAGAAACGATGCTATGATGAATGGAGAAGATGATGAAACTGAAGGATCAAGAAGGAGTCTACCCACAAAACAAATAAAGATAAGTATTCAATTCTCATTTCATGATATTATTTTGTTATGCATTTGTTTATATTCAGTTGATGTATTATGCATAATAGAATGTTTGAATTAATGACAGTATACTACTAATATGCATGTGATGGGTAAGTAGCTCATGGTGCTATATAACTCTCCATTGCTACTTATCTAGAATGAAACATCTTTGCTAACATATTGGATTAGTGCACAATCTCAATGTTGTCCTGGTAGAGATGGAAGGAATCTAGAAAGTTTTCGTGAGATATGTATGAATGTTGTATTGGCTAAAGTAGTTGCATGATCATATATTTATGCATAAGAATTTGCCAGTATGAATATTCTTTATGAAATGCTTCTAACCATGCAAATGCATTTGACTTGTTGGAAAGATCGCATACATGATCGCCTACAAGCAAAGAAGGATGAGACTTGTTCCGAAGAACAAGTGACGATAGTTCAAAGATGAAGAATAATATGACGAATGTAGCGACATCATTGATGCAGAACCTTCCAGCTATGAAGAAGTAACCAAGAAGAAAGGGAAGACCAGTTCAAGAAGAATGATGTATAGGATGCAGTATCAATACATGAAGGGAATTTCATAGTTCCATCATGCAGTAGATGGAAACATCGTGGGATACAAGGCAAGATTCGTAGCACGAGGCTTCTCATGGAAAGAAGGCATAGACTACGAAGAGACATTTGCAGCCAGTGGGAGTTGAAACACATACATGAAGAGCTTGATGAAGATCTTAACTTTTCCTACAAGGTTGAAGATGAAAGTCTATACACTAGATGGATACATAGAATATTAGTAGCATAGGAAGCTACTTGCCACTCCCATACAAAATGTTTTAGTGTATAGAGTACAGAAGATAGAGGGATTATGATGCTCTGCTTTAGAGGGAGTGATTGCAGAAGTTCCTAAGGTTCGACATGGTATGATAGGATGGATATATTACTTATGACTCTAGGCTTTACTAAGAGTAAAGTGGATTCCAACCTTGAAGGCGGAAGACCAGTGATGCTCCTGTTATGTGTCGATGCACTATTTTCTAGACATGGAGGTGTGAACAAGGGAAGTATGCAGTAGAGATCCTGAAGAGGTTCAGGATGATGGACTGCAAGGACATGACCACACCTATGGCATCGAACATGAAGCTATTGAGTGATGCTTCATCAGAGACGGTTGATGCCACGATGTATCGTCAGATGATTTATTCCTTGATGTACCTGATGAATACGAGACCAGATATTTGCTTTGCTGTGAACACATTGAGACATGTTCACCTGATGGTTGCAAAGCATGCAGGTACCTGAAGGGAAAAGCTGAGTATGGGCTCAAGTATGAGGCGAATCGGAAGATTAACCTGGAGGGTTATGTGGATTCGTATTGGGTAGGCCGTGCCATTGAAAGGAAGAGCACTTCGAGGTGCTACTTCAGTATGGGATCAAGTGTGATCTCTTGGTTTGGCAGGATGGAGTCCTGCATGGTGTTGAGTATAGATGAGGAAAAAGATGTTGCCACTTGCCATTTGGGAGAAAGGAGCAGTGGAGCTCCAGTATGTGGTCCGGATCGAGATCTCTCGAAAGAGGGAGTTCTAGCATAGTCGGTAAGACAGGTTTTCTGAGCATAAATCCTGGCGAAGCTCGTAGGTTGCTCAGACGTAAACAGTCTTGTAGGTTTTCCTCAGATGTAATCGGTCTTGGAGAAGCTCATAGGTCATCCTTGGACGTAATCAGCACTGATGTGATTCTATGCTAGAAATGGCCAAAGTGAAGTTTGAGTACTTCAGGGAGAAGCTTGGTGTTCTCCATATCGAGGTTCTGATAAGACCTAGAGCCATTCTGACGAGTAAGTCAGATGTAAGGGTTGAGCCATTCTGTCACGGTGAGAGAATTGGTTCCTTCCATGTTAGATATGAGTGCTGAGCCATTTTGATATGACTGTAGGATTGGTTCCTACATGATCAGATATAAGGGCTATTGCCATTCTTGGAATGGTGCTGCCTAGTGAGTTACCAGGAATACTTGGTCTTGGACTAAGGGCCTTTCTGATACGATTGTAAGACATAGCCTTACATGATTAGATGTGAGCGCATGGCTATTCTAATGTGATTGAGGATGTGTTCCCACTTGATTAGATATAACGGCTGTTGCCATTCTGTCATGGTGAGAGGATTGCCTCCTTCCATGTCAAATGTGAGTGCTGGCCATTCTGATGTGGCATTAGTTCCTACATAGATGTAAGGGCTACAGCCTTTCTGACGAGTAGGTCATATGTGAGTGCTGGCCATTCTGATGTAGGATTAGTTCCTACATAGAAGTAAGGGCTACCACCTTTCTGACGAGTAGGTCAGATGTGAGTGTTGGCCATTTTGATGTAGGATTAGTTCCTACATAGATGTAAGGGCTACCGCCTTTCTGACGAGTAGGTCAGATGTGAGTGTTGGCCATTCTGACGAGTAGGTCAGATGTAAGGGCTACTGCCATTCTCTGAATGGAGGCACCTGATCAGTTACCAGGAACCCTCAATATAGGACTAAGTGCCTTTCTGACGAGTCAAGGTCAGATGTAAGTGCTGTGCCTTTCTAACGAGTCAAGGTCAGATGTGAGTGCTGGCCATTCTGACTTAGGGTCAAATATAAGGGCTACCGAAGACCTATAAGGAGGCAGGCCTACAACTAGCATGAAAAAGGGTTGGCTCTGTAGAACTTCCTGTGATGAGAAGAATCATGAGATAGCACATATGATGGTGACCCAATGATGATCCAAATCGAGTGATGATTTAGATACACTGATAATGATCTAGCAGTGATGATCCAGATCGAGTGATGATCCAGATCCAGCAGTGATGATCCATATCCAGCAATGATGATCCAGATCGAGTGGTGATCCAAATCCAACAGTGATGATCCAGATCTAGCAATGATGATCCAGATCGAGTGATGATCCAGATCCAGTGATGATGATCCAGATCAAGTGATGATCTAGATCCAGTGGTGATGATCCAACAGTGATGATCCAGATCCAGTGATGATCCAGATCCAGTGATGATGATCTAGATCGAGTGATGATCCAGATCCAGTGATGATGATCCAGATCAAGATAAAGATGACCCAAAGATAAAGATGACTTGAAGATGAAGATGACTTGAAGATAAAGATGACAAGAACTTGATGATGACCCAGATGATACAGAGAAGAAAAGTTGTGCTGGAAAATTGTGTCGAGAGAATACCTTCATAGTTAAGAGTGAGTGTTGATGTATATGTAACTTCGGAATGTATTCACTTGTATATCTTATGTATTGTACCCCCATGTTTATTTCGGGAAGTGTTTGTAATGTAATTGAGTCATGTCATGCCCTAATGTTCCAATCGGGAGTTTCTATAATGTAACAAGTCATGTCAAGTCATTGTGGGTAACCCTCCTATTGTTCAAGGGTTAAAGTCCCCGCAGTTGTGGGGCCCTAGGGTTATTAGAATATCCTTGAGAAGTCGTCCCTAGGTGATTCATTATAAGTCAGGGCAATAGTCCCCAACATTGTGTTAAGGATAAACCTCCTTGTTGCTCGGAGGAGGCAAAGTCCCCACAAGTTGTGGGGCACTAGGGTTATTAGACACTCCTAGAGATGTCAGCTCTAATAAGTAATTGTTAAGTGAGGTCGACATGTTGGAGTGGGTTTCAAGTGAACGAAAGAATATAAATAGAGAGTGAGCTTCTCTATTTATCACACACACATTCACTCATTGGGGCGCATGAATGAGAAGAGAAGTTGTCGGGACAAGAGAGAGACTGCTGCTGTCGGGAGATCATCTTTATGTTTTCAGGTTTTACTTTTGGTATTGATTCTATCTCTGAGGAAGTTGTGGGGTTTTCTCCTTTATGGTTTTCCCGAGGAAAATTCTTTGTGTCTCTTGTCTCTTGCGTTTTAGCGGAGAACGGGGGCTGCAAACCCCCCGAGTTCCATGGAGGTCATTTAAGTCCGAGGTCATTCCTCTGAAGGGCCCGACGGAGGCAATAATGACCTGAACGTAGAGAGGGACGAGCATGGCAAGGGGAGGAAGTTGGGTCTGGGGGCTGCCTCCCAAGGGCTCAATCGATCCTGGCAGTCTAGATCTGATTGAAATTGATCTGTGGAAAGATTGAGTCGTGGAAAGAAAAAACCCTAATAAAAAAATTTGTGGGTGTATGGCCAAAGGAGAAGGATTTGGTTCAATGTATCTAGAGCATGTGGAAGCTGAAAGGACACTATGATCTTCAGCTAGGAGCAAAAGGTTTCTTCACCATAATCTTCTTTAATCAGGAGGATCGGGATAGAACCCTGGAGGGAGGCCCATATTTCTTTTTTTCTGCTGGTCTTTTCCTCCGCCCCTAGTGGGAGCGCTTCAACCCAAAAACGGAGGATCTAACGGTTGCCCCGATTTGGATCAGATTGGTAGGGCTCCCAGGGGAGTACTGGGACTTGGAAATCCTTCGAGACATTGGCAACTCAATAGGCGAATTTGTGAAGGTAGTCGAGCAAACTCGGATCTAGAGGTACATAGTGTTCGCACGCATATGTGTTTACATGGATCTTTCAAATGATCTCCCGGAGGCTATTAGCCTGAGCTGGGATGATGAGGTGTGGATCCAGCCGATAGACTAAGAGCAATTGCCTTTTCGCTACAGAATCTGCCATGAGTATGGGCATTTTGGAAGGAATTTCCCAAAAGGGTCTTAGGAAGTGGCAGCCCCAGATCATGAAGGAGAGAAACAATTCAGTGAGGGTTTCACCCAGGTAAAGAGCCGAAGAAGAGGCAAAAACAGTGGGGGCCAGTGAAATCGGAAGGATCTGTCGGAAAAACCTATGGAGAGCAATAATCCCTTATGAGTTCTAAAGCAAGAGGGGGCGGGTATGGAGGAAACAGAGGACTGAAATAACAATCAGGCAATCCAGTCAGAAGAAGTGGGGGAGGAAACTAAAGACAGCAGTATGCAGGATATCATGGTGGAAGACAAGGCGGATGAAATGGAGCTGGGAGACCTAGATCTAGATGCAATAGAGAAGGAATGCGACAAGGCAGGAAAAGGTTATGTCCCTAGGGAACAGATCAAACTTCTTCAGAAAGCTATCATCGTCTCCAAAGCACGTCAGGAGTTGGGGATATGCATGGAGCCCCAGAAAGGAAGTAAGAGGAAATCCCTGGAGGAAGAACAGAAAAGAGGAAGGAAGTTGAACAAGCAGAGAATTTCAGAAATAGGAGTCAAGATGATTGAATCAAGTCAGTACCCAACGATCCGGGAGGCCTTCTCTGAAGTAAGTAAAGTTACCCAATGAAGATCATTTCATGGAATATTAGGGGGTGTAATCACCCAAGGAAGATCAAGACCCTAGCTAGGAAAATTAAACAGGAAAAACTAGATCTGCTTTTTTTGCAAGAAACCAAATGCAACTTTGATTCCTTACTGAGGCTCAGCCAAAGAATATGGAAGGGAAGCAGTGTAAGGGCAATGGATGTCGAGGGTTTGGGGGGGGGTGGGGTGATTACTATCCTTTGGAAGTTGAAGCTTGTTGACCTCTTAGATTGGTGTGCCGGTTGCTTCTCCCTGATGGCAGACTTTAAGATCTTAGATGTGGGCATGACAGGGACGATTGCCAATATTTATGGTCCTAGCGCCTTCCCCCAGAAACAGGCTTGTATCCATCACCTTCGGTGGGTGGATTCCCTGACAAAGGAAGGGAGATGGATAGTAGGAGGAGATTTTAACTTAATATCTACCCCCAGGGAAAAGAAAGGGGGGAGAAGAGTACTGGACAAGTTCCAGGAGGAATTTAGGGAGATTCTAGGCCAGATCTCCCTAGTAGACTTAGAGACCAGAGATGGTTGGTTCACATGGAACAACAGGAGGGGAGGTGACCACCTTGTTTCCTCTAGGCTAGATAGATTCCTAGTGTCATAAGTCATCACGAGGGGTTCAAGAGAGATCTGGACAAATGTTCTCCCGGCTACCGGCTCAGATCACTGGCCAATTTTCCTCAACAAGGAGTCTAGGAATGCCTTCCTGCCTAAGCCTTTTCGTTTTGAGCAGTTTTGGTTGGAAAAAAAGGAATTTAAAGGTCTGGTTCACCAATGGTGGCAAGAGCTAGATATCATAGGAGGTACTAGAATGTACAACTTTCAACAGAAACTCAAGGCTCTCAAAGCTAGGATCCGCACGTGGAACAAGGAGGACTTTGGCAACATTTTTTCTGACAAGAAAAAGCTCATCCAGGACATTGACCTTCTCCAAAAAAAAGGGATGGACCTGGGATGGGACATGGGGATGAAAGAAAAAGAAAAATATCTTCTCACACAGATGGAGGCCAGGGAGAAACATGAGGAGATTTTCTTGAAGCAAAAATCTCGGGTCAAATGGATGTAGGAAGGAGAGAAGAATACCAAATTCTTCCACAACTCAGTGGTTCATAACAGATTGGGCTTGGAGATCCATAGAATCAAGCGGGTTGATAGGACCCAGGTGGAAACTAGGGAAGAGGTCAAGGAGGAAATATTGAGTTAGTTCAAAGGAATAATGACCGAGGATAATTTCTCAAGGGAGCAGGATATAGCTCAGATTAGTGTCCTGATCCCCAGAGTCGTGTATAGGGAGGATAATGAGAATTTGAACAAACCCATTTCCTTGCAGGAGGTGGAGGAAGCTTTGAGCCAGATGGCCCAGGGGAAGGCCCCAGGCCCAGATGGATTCACCACTAACTTCTTTCATTTTTTCTCGGACATGATCAAAGAGGAAGTTTGGGCCATCATGGAGGAGTCTAGGAGTAAGCGAGGGGTCCTCAAGGCCTTCAATGTGACCTTCCTTGCTTTAATCCCCAAAGGAGAAGGGGCAATTTT
Organism: Pseudotsuga menziesii; assembly: GCA_001517045.1. NCBI lineage: Eukaryota > Viridiplantae > Streptophyta > Pinopsida > Pinales > Pinaceae > Pseudotsuga > Pseudotsuga menziesii. Next base: position 633,414 of record LPNX010754949.1, read on the forward strand.
CCAAATAAATTCAGGTCAATAGCTCTCTACAATGTGATCTACAAGATAATTACAAAAGTGATCGCAAATCATCTAAAGCCTCTCCTCCCTCGGTTGATAAGTCCAGAGTAGTCGGGTTTTGTTGAAGGTAGACAAATCCTAGATGGCATTATTGTAGTCCATGAGGTTACTCACTCTCTGAAAGGCACTAGGATCCCTGGTATGCTCATCAAACTGGACATAGACAAGGCTTACGACAAGCTGAGCTGGCATTATCCAGAGGCAATTTTGAAGGCTCACAGCTTCAGCCCAGAATGGGTAGAATGGATGATGGCCTTGGTCTCCTCTCCCTTTTATTCTATTCTTTTGAATGGCTCTCTGACAATATTATTCTCCCCCTCAAGGGACATTCAACAGGGGGGTCCGCTCTCCCCGTTCCTCTTCATTCTGGCTGCTGAAGGGTTAAGCAGGCTTATCCAAGCACAGGTAGAAGCTGGTAGGATCAGGTGTCTGGTGCTACATGAATATATGGAAAACCAGACTCATCAGTAGTTCGTGGATGACACAATGCTAATGGGGCAACCTTCAGTCCAAGAGGCTCGCACCTTCAAATCGTGTCTAATGCTCTTTGCTAAGGCGTCAGGTCTGGATTTTAATGCAGACAAGTCTCAGGTATTTTTCTTTAACACTCCCTCAGTCACTCCGAGAAATATTGGTAGGATTTTGGGTTTCCCCAAGGGAACCATGCCTTCCAAATACTTAGGGGTTCCGCTCGGGTAGGGAACCATTCGAAAAGTGTCATGGCAAGATCTTCTAGACAAGATTAAAGCTAGATTGGGAATTTGGACTCTTAAACCCCTGAATCTGCCAAGTAGATTGGTCCTTGTTAAGTCGGTCCTCTAGGCCATGCCTGTGTATCTTTTTTTTGTCCTCTCGGCTCCTAAGTCTATCCTTCGGGAGATCCGACGCATTCAAAGGAACTTCTTGTGGGCAGGGAGGGAAGCCAAGGCCAAATTCGCGCTAATCAGCTGGGAGCAGGTCTGCAGACCCAAAGAGAGAGGAGGCCTTGGCCTTCGAGACCCCGAAATCATGGACAAAATTCAGGGAGCCAAGATATGGCAACAGTGGTGCAAATATTCACAGGAACCATGGGTGAAAATCTGGCGCATAAAATATGCGAGAGATAGACATAAGACACAGCTGATAAGATACAATGCGTCTCCGCAAGGTTCTCCCATTTGGAAAAAAGCGTTGGTGGGGCGTCAAATAATTCAAGAGCACAACTTCTGGGAGATTAAAGCAGGGAACTTAGCCCACTTTTGGGATGATTCATGGAATCAGCTACCCAAGATTGGGAATGATCCTCGATGGCAGCACATTAGAGCTAAAGGTCTGGAGGAAGGCATAATAGAAGTCAATCAAGACTAGGAGATGGCAGTCCAGGATGACCAATGCCAATGGGTAGCCCCAATTAGAGTATATGTCGATGTCCCAAAGGAAGATACCAGAGCCTTTATGGGGGCGCTTCAGGAGCGTTGTATCCTGCTTAAAGAAGGGGATGATGTCCTTCGCTGGGGCTATTCTCAAAGAGGAACCTTTAGCATAAAGGAAGCCTACAATATTAGAATTTGAATCCAAGAGGAGGAAGAGGAGATCTGGGGGCGAATTTGGCAAACCAACCCTTGGCCCAAAGTAGCCACCTTCTGTTGGTTAGTGGTTAGATGTAGAATTCTAACGGAGGGGAATTTACAATGGAGGGGGATTCAGGGCCCGTCTCGGTGTGTCCTATGTTCATGTTAGGAGGAGAGCATGAATCATCTACTCAACTCTTGCCAGTTCACCTCAAACATTTGGGACAGAGGAGCTCAATTATTCTGCAGAAGTAACAGAAGTAGAGGAGATCCGGGCAGAATCCTAAAAGACTGGCACCAAAAGACTTTCAAAAATAATATTCTATGCACCTTATGGAAAGATTTTTCAGGCAGCGTCATGTGGGTCATCTGGGAGGAGCGCAATGGTAGGATCTTCCGCGACAAGCACAATTCCTCAAAATTTCTCTAGGAAACCCTAACTTCAAGCCTCCTGGAGAGCATTCGTAGCATGCAGTGGAGCAAGGGTGACAAAGAGTTTTCAGGGTCTAAAAAGAGAATAGTGGAGGAGTGGGGATTGAACAAGGCCACTTTGGATGAATTTCATGAGAAGATCAAGACTTATGGCATCTCTAGTCCCAACGCGTGGCTCCCCCCCTCCTCGGTTGGTCTTTAAGCTAAATTTTGATGGTGCGGCCAGGGGCAATCCTGGAATGGTCGGCTTTGGGGGAGTTTGCAAAAATACAGAGGGAGAAATTCTGCATATCTTCTTTAGGTCGATTGGGAAAGATACCAATAACTTGACATAATTGGAAGGCATACTCTAGGGGGTCAAGGTTGTCATTAGGAACGGTTGGTTGCCTACGATGGTGGAAGGCGACTCTCTCATCCTGGTGCAGATGGCCAAGCAACTAAGCCATGGTCGATCAATGGAAAAGGTGTCATCGAGCTGGTGCCTTGCTAGCAGATTGGAGGTTCTTCGTGGCCTCATTCCATCCCACCCTGCCTTGTCCTTTCACCATGTGGGACGAGAGGCGAAGAAGATTACTGATCTGCTGGCAAACATTGGAGCTGAAGTTAATGGGGCCCACAAATCGGGCAGGCTGGAGGACTTCGAGGCGGAACAGTGGTAGCCCAGATGTCGATAGCTTGTATCTCTGGATGTAAGCAGGAGAGGACAGGTGATGGTAGCCCTAACAGAGGATCGAGACGAGGACAGGAGGCATAATGAGGCAACCGGGGATCCGGCCAAGAAACACGCATAGACATGCAGCTCAAGATTATGGTAATCCGGGACGAAGCTCCAAGCATTAATCTGGAGTACCTCAATAGGATTGATAGGAGTGACGAGACAGGTTTTTTGCACGATAGTGATCCAGAAATGACGATGGGAATGATGCTGCACATCATGCCAAGTATAGAGGAGCACTATTGCAGGATATGGGAGATCGAAAACTCGTACAGAACCGTTATCATGGCCATTCTCCTCCAACTTTTTAATCTTAGGGTGAGTGCTAGACTCCTCATCTGTGCATTTAGGGTCGAGAGCTTCAGGATGAGCATCTATCAGAAGGTTGGCAATCTGAGAGACTTGAATTGTAAGTGCGCAAGGAGGGGAAGAGGGAGGCGGAAAATGGCTCCACCAAGGGCTGGTCTTGGGAAGGCGAGTGCGAGCAGTGTGGAAACTAAGCACTGGTAGAAGGGGAAGCTCAAGACCAGGGCTCAGCTGGATGCTCAGGTAGTGGTTAATTTTTTTAAGGACCGCATCTCGTTATTGGCACGCCAAGCTATGGAAGGAATTGAGAAAGCCTTATGGGAGCAAGTTTTGACGATGCCCATTGAGATGGTGCAGGAGGAGGTTGAAGGATGGATCACCAACCTAGGCTCAACGACGGGGAGGGCCTCGACCCATGACCACCTTGTCATACTGTATTGGGTCTTAATGAACCTGGTAACTCATGCAACCATAAATTTGGAAGCAAAAGTGGCGGAGGTGCTAGCGAAGAGGGAAGGAGACTTGGAGTCGTCGAGAGCATGGAAGGAGCACAACGATGAATGTTAGTCCATGAGTCAAAAGATTGAAGCCCTTAGTGCGGATTGCAAGCTAATGCATCTCAAAGTGGACCAGATTGTTGCGCGTGCTGGAATTTCTCTATTTAGCCCGGATTTGGATCAGTGCGCGGTTGGTGGCCTCAATCATCGAGTGGATGCTTATCTCCAGGATGGTGTTAGCATCTTACCCCAGTAGAGGGGAAGCCCTTCGGTGCAGCATTTGGGATTCCTGCGGCACGACCCCTGCTCTGGCCTAGGAAGCAAGTCAAGCCTTAGTTTTTATGTGGTTGTATGTGTCCTGGCTCTTTCTCATTTGTTTATATGTTAGGTTGTTAGTTTCAGATAGATTTAGTTAGGATGGACTTCTACGGCAATGTATGTATATTCGGGATTGAACCCTGCATAGTCAGGGATCTCCTTCTTTTGGGTTGGGAAGGTTTATGGTCTGATTTGGTGTCGTAGAGGCACAGCCGGGGAGGGCTTGGGCTGTTGTAGCCCAGTTTTGCATCTCACCATGTAAAGGGGGTTTTCTGCAGTAATACAATGCTTTTATTTACAAAAAATATATATTTCTTTATAGATGCAATATAACTTTAATTGTTCCTTGTCATAAAAAGATCATCGACATACACCGCAATATATACAGCAAACCTTCCAACTTTCTTTACAAGCATTGTTGCATCACCGATTAAAATGTTTGAAATTTAACTTCAAAATATGCTCGAGTTAACTTTTTGTACCATGCAAAAGGTGTTTGTTTTGGGCCATATAATGACTTAATGAGTTTACATACCTTTTGTTCTTGTCCCTTCACAACAAATCCTTCTGACGAAGACATGAAAACATTATTTTTCAAGTCTCCATTCAAGAAAGCAGTCTTCACATTCATCTGATGAATTTTCCACCCATTTTGTATAGCCAAAGACAATAATGTACAGATGGTAGCCCATTTTTTGTGGGGGTGAAAGTCTCTTCATAGTCAATGCCTTCCTTCCATGCATAACCTTTCGCCACAAGCCTTGCCTTGTGCTTGTCAAGTGAGGAATCTGATATATGCTTGATCTTTTTGACCCACTTGTGGTCAATTGGTTTGGTTCCAAATAGAGGGTCCACCAACTTCTAGGTCCCATTCTTAATGAGAACATCATATTCATTATGCATGCCTGATTTCCATTCATCACAAGCAACAACTTATTCAAACTAATTTGGTTCAAGGTTAGCAGATAAATTCAATTCCCAATCATATGAAACATCCATATCTTCTACATCACTTGAGTTTGAATTATCTACATCTCCTCTGTCTTATTGTCTTCTCAACCTCATGGTTCCAGTGTTTCCAACTTCATCAAAATGGATTCTTTCAAGTGTCTTTGTGACCCATTTTGGAAGTTTGTGTGAGGGTTCATGTTGCTTAGCCGGTGGTGCTTCGTCTTCTTCAAGATTATGTCTTCTAATTCTGTCAATCACATCATTTAGTTGGTCTTCCTATTCTAATGAAGTGGCAAGAACTTCTTCATGAGGGGGTGATGGTGTTGCAAAAGGAGATTCCAAATATTGATCCAAGGTAGGGATTCCCCCTTCAAGATGTGGAATCTCATTGTCAACTTCATGAAAGGTCTTTACATGGGTGATTTTTTCCAGACGATCAGGATGCCTCCCAATAGACTCATCATTTTTATTCATATCAAGAAAACTGGCAACTCTAGAAAGAATAATTTTTTGTTTGCATCATCAAAAAGACAACATGCCTTCGTGGTGTTTGAGTACCCCAAGAAAATACACTTCCAACTCCTAGCATCGAGCTTGTTTCTTTGTTCCTTTGGGATTAAGATATAACAAGTGGAACCATAGACCCTAAGATGCCTCACATTGAAGGGATGCATCGATACCACATTTCGTATGGAGTCTTATTTGGAAGAGCATGAGTGGTACTTTTGTTTCTCAAATAAATTGCACACAAAACTGCATCAACTCAAAACATCAATTTTACATTCTTAAAAAACATCATTGTATGAACCATATTCAAAAGAGTCATGTCCATTCTTTATTTCACGCCATTCCACTGAAGATTGTATAGAACTATGGTTTGATGCCTATCCCATGTTGTCTAAGATAGGATTCACATTTATTTGATGTATATTCTCCTCCATTGTCAGTGCGAAGGGAACCAATCTGCAATTGTGTTTCATTTTCAATCATACATGAAAGTTCTTAAATGTTTTAAAGGCTTGAGATTTGTCTTTCAACATATACACCTAACACATCTTGGTGTAATCATCGATAAAAAATCATGATATATTTGTTGTTGTTTGTAGAAATAACAAGAATAGGGCCACACAAATCAGAGTGAATTAGCTCCAGTTTTCTACATGCTCTAAAATTTGACTAATGGAAAGGTTGCTTACTATGTTTGCTAAGAATACAAGCATCGCACTATGTCAACTTCTTTGGAATGGTGGGAAAACTAGAAACACCATTTTCTTCAACAATAAAAGACTATCATAGTTTATGTGTCCATATCTAGCCTACCATGAAAGACTAGAGGGCAATGTACCTTCTTCAGACCGAGAGAGGTAGGCAAAATTTTGAGCTCTTGTAGTTATGCCTTTCAGCTTCAACAATTTCTCATCTTCATACCCGATCATGATGACTTGGTTGTTAGAGGATATTCTTATTTCAACATTTCGAATGAACATGTGGATGGAATGGCCTTGCTATCAAATATGCACTAGGGATAACAAGTTCCTCTGCAACTCTAGAAGATAAAGAACATTATGCAACATAAAGTCGGTGAACCCAGATGATTTAAGATTGATGGTGCCAATTATTTTCAGTTTGAGGTTGGACTTATATGTGAAATATAGTACACCCTCTACATTGTCATTTAATTCTTCAAAATAATATTTCATAAACGTCATGTGACAGGTTGCACCTGTGTCAAGCAACAATGTATCTCTCCAGGATTCAAATGAAGTGTTGAATAAAACTTCATTTATGCCAATATTATAGTGTGCAACAACAAAATGAGCAGATTTAAGTTATTTACACAAATCAACAACTTACTTCTTCTTCTTTGTGACCTTCTCCCAAGGAATTATTCATGTCTTCACCTCATGTCCATCTCCGCCACAACGGACACAACGAATACCAAGTCTCTCACTTCTACCCTACCTCTTACAGTCCTTCTTCTATGTCTTGCCCAAGAATGCATCTTTAACAAGTTAGTAATACAAGCAATATGTAGTATAACACTCTCTTCAAAGGTCTACAAGATAATCTACAATATAATCTCTAGAATAGTGAATTCAATATAGTCATTGTACATGCAATGTGCAAGTCTAGTCTCTGCACAATTTATAGACTTGTACCATAAAAAATGATACTCTCTCCTTCAAGTTTAAACATAACCAAATTCTAGTTTATCAAAAATATAGGACCGTCATTGTATTTACATAAATCTATTTCCTTTCACACCAACCAAAGCAAAACATAGTCAATTGAAAATGACAAAATGCCAACTTAGTGAGTTGTGAATGAAAGAACGCCAAAATTTTTGCTAAAGGAGATCATCCTAAGAAAAGCTTAAATTCATGAGAAGCATCTAAACTAAAATTAGAATAAACAACAAACAACTATAACTTCAAGGTTCCCATCACCCCTCCCTTTCGTTTACCCAATGGAGCACCAAAAGGTATCCAAAAGAAGAACCACTACTAGGAGTAGCATTGACTTTCACTTGATGGTTGATCCATTACAAAGTTTCCATAGTTTTTTCCTTTAACATGAATACCCACATAATTAAAAACTCCACTCTTCACACACAGGTCGTGCATGTATTGGTTGTGTATGAAGTGGAATGAAGCTCATCAGCATAGTTGAAATCAAATCCTGTCAATCTGTAATAGGAGAATATGCCAGCAGACCCTACCATCCATACACTGACCGGGGGGTAGGACCCAACACTAGGATTGTTGAAATCACCCAATGTCATTACCTTCAAATTACATAGATAGAGAGATGAACTCACGTGTACAAAAGGAGAGGTATCCTTCATGAAGGTAGAGAGATGATGCAAATAGAGAGAAATAGACTCCACCTAGCTTGTAATAGTTCTCATGTAGATAGGAAATGCACAACTAGGGATAAGATAGGTCTACATGCAGTAATACATGCACAACTCCCACGAATTATTAGTGTTACAAGGACCTCTTCCATGCGAACGTATCTATGAATGTTAGGGTTCTGAGGTATACAATATACACACATAAGGTATGAAGTGGTATGTAACCGCGATATAGTATGTGCAAGGGTGGATAAGAATATGTTTGAGGTGATGGAGAACAAGCACATATTCGATGTTGAGGAGGTAATATTGTTGCGTGTGATTAGGGTTTCCACATGTAGAGAGCAGGATTAGCAAGCAAAACTTGTACATGAAATTAGGGTTTTCATACACAGAGAGGATAGTCTCCTTCACATAGAGAATATTGGCACTACACAGGTCTGAGAAGGTAGAGGGAAAAAAGTAGAAAATAACCAAATTGGCAAGGCAATGATTATGGTAGATTAGGAAGACCTGATAAGAATCAAGAGTTATGGTGGATCCCAACTCTCAAACCACTGATGGAGATAGAGGAATAACTCCCAAAATTTAATTACTTTATCCATGAGAGGAAGAGTTACTTTGTAGAAAGATTATGAATGTATGGATTCATCTTCCCAAGTATATTCCCTATGAAACCTATTATTTACATATTTTATAAGATCCTTAATCCCATGGGATTAGGATTCTAACAATAGCTAACTTCCTCAACATCCTTAACTACTTGCTTTCTATTTCTATTTCACAACTATCTTCCACATGTTATCCTTCCTCTACTGGGATATCCTGGAGCGTCAACTACATTGACCTAACCCCAGATAGTAATCGTAAGCAAAAGTGTTGACTACATCGACCAATATTCCCCAACAGGCAACTGATAATCATCATCACATGTCATGGGGATTGTGACTTAGTACAACCCCCTCACGACTCCAGGTTTCAAAGGATCAACAGTGAGTAATGCCTTCACCCCCTCTAATAGAACTAGGTTCAATACCCTACATTGGCATACTTCGTTGCTCTTGTTGTTCTTAGGGATACATCATCAAATAACTAGTTTGGGAAACTGTGTTTCTTAAAACCTTGCACCTACCCACACATCATAGTGATGAAACCAATAATAATTCTAAAAATAATGCTTCACTTTGCATACCATTCCTCCTTCGAATTTAATGTCATCGACGTCACTTCAGTTTCATATTTACCTGATTATCATTTAGCCCATTTAACCCGTGGGTTAGTTTACTAAGCAAAATATCATGCATAACCATATAATTGTTTATATATGCTTACTATGTTAACCGAAAAAGAATGTAAACAAGCTTGTCTATGTACCATGCACCTGGTACCTTATCTATTTACTTTACATTTAATTTAAATTGTTATCCATGTACCAAAATCTTTCATTTTAATTTGTATTCTAGAAGTAAATCACATACCAACCATCATTAATAACCTAAACATAAACTTATACATAACTTCTGCAATGCAAGTAGGTCCATATGTCCATGTAATGCAATGTTATCATTACGACTGAGTTCCACTGATAATAAGAAAAATACAAAATAGGTAATAATGTAGTTTAGATGACAAAGTTAAAACGGGGCGTACATAAACCCTAAGGTGTAACATGAGCATTGGGACATTATTTTTTACAAGTTTAGATCTACTAATGTAGTTTGAGACGATATATTTTATGTGCATATTTGTTTTTGGCCAACACTTTGCCATTTGGTTTATCGCTTTTTATATAACAAGGTTTGATTTATTTCATGAATCTCCTCCATTACATGTATGATTTAAGATTGGTATTTGATTTAAGGGGGGCTAATTTTGATCTTAGAGTTCCTTTATTATTGTAAAATAAAAATGAAAGACAAAAGTTGGTATTTTTTAGGGAGATTTTTTTCCAAGTATCAAATGGCATTTGTTGGTTGTTCTCATGGGACCATCACACTTTATGCACCCACCCAAACCTTTCTATTTATAATAAAAAAAATTCTTATATATGGCATGTAGTCCATAAACCCTTGATTCATTGTTACACGCCAAAATTATAACGATTAGTAGAGTAAAGTGAAGGTTGTGCATTGGAATTATAGCATGTTACCAATCACTTTAGATGATGAAAAGGAACCCATAGAAGACAACAAGGAAATAATTGCTAAATAGAATTAATGAAGATCACGGTTTGATTTCCATCCATGTCTCAAATGAATTATGATTTCCATATTAAGAGTTTGGGATCTTCCATGTATGCTTGGTAAGCACTTGAGAAAGAAAATATATTCCTAATCTTATGATATTTGGAGGATGCAAAATAAAACTAATTTGATTGATATGAAACCATGTGATTTCCATAGGAACGAAGATTATATATCTAGCTTCAGGTGACTTATAATGCAATTGGAGTAATGTAGGTCCTAATATGGTAAAACATATGCACAATGTCATATTACTCTTTGGACTCTTCCAACTCCTTGTAAGGCATTTCCTTTCTCCTAGTTGTCTATTAAAAATACATATGGTGCTCAATACCCCTATATTTTCATCGATTTTTATTATTTGATTAAGGAGAAAGGGAATCTATGATCTATTGGTAAATTTGGTTCTATCACGATTGCTCATTTTTCCAAAGGGAAGCAAAAATAGAAGCATGATTCCCCGAGTCACTATTGCATGCCAAAAATGGAATTCCCACTCTCCTTCCCAATGAAAGCACAAGGAGAAGGTGAAGAATTAGTTAAATAAGAATCTGCATGGTTGTTGGGGTGAACCGAGGCATTTACAATTCCTGTATTTTAGGTTACTATCAAACCTTAAGAAGAAAATGAAGAAGCTTTTATGTCAAAACAACACCATGATAATGCCTATAATGATGGTAGGGCCTTTCAAGCAACCACTAAATAATTTCATGCTCATTCTTCTTCTAATGTTGAGTGAAATACGTATTTTGGTTGCCCTCATCACATGGTCAAGGTACATTCCTTATTTTATGTCCTTGATACTAACCAAAATGTTGATGAGAAAGTGTATATTGGAGATGATGTTACACTCTTAAGTGTGCTACTAGCATTATCATCATGGAAAACATTATGAAAGGCATGTACCATGTAATTAATCTGAATGTTGATCCTTACCATGTTTACTAAATGACAGATATTAGTAAAAAGCAAAGTCTCGGTTCAATTGGTTTCTTGTGAAGGTCATTGAGATAAGATCAAAATTATTATTGTATGATATGTCAACGCTAATGAAATGTTTTACAAGTTCTCAAAATTTCGTCCACTTGATATTTGTTAGCAACTTCATGCCTTTGTTACTAAGGCTAGTCACTTAAATAGTTCATGGCATAATATAATGAGTCACTTCAACTTTCAAAGTTTGTAGTTTATGGGGAGGTTGAATATGTTACATGGATTCCATTCCTTGTCTCTATAAGATGGTGTTTGTAAAGAATGTATTCCATGCAATCATCAAGGAGATAAGTTCAAGAAAGGAAAGTCATGGCATGCGACCAGTGCCTCATAGAGTGTTCAGTCTAATTTGCATGCGCTGATGGAGAATCCCTATCTTTCAAGTGCAATATATATTCTTATATTAATTGATAATTATTCTATGTGCATACGAGTCTATTTTTGAAGAATTTTTTTGTGTGTCCTATATAAGTTCCAAGAGTTCAAATCCATGTTTGATAATCAATGTAGAAAGACTATTAAAAATGTCTTTTAGACTCGTTGCTCCAAATTTTGCATTACATACCAATGTACTACACCTTCCACTCCTCAATAAAATGTTGTTGTTAAATTACACCCTTGTTGAGATGCCTAGGTCCATGCTTCATAGTGAAGGGCTTTACTTTAAGTTTTGCATTGAATAAATTCTTTTGTAGCTTATATCCTCAATCGCATTACCACAAAAGTAAGGTCTCTGGCCCTAAATATGCCTAGAGTGGCATAAAGCAAATTGTCACACATTTTAGGACCTTTGGTTATGATGATTGATCTGACATTCTAAATGAGAAGAGAAAGAAGTTGGAGCCAAATCTCCAGAATAAGTATTTGTTGGTTACAATGAGGAATTAAAGGATTTCCACATGTATGATCCTTCTGTTAATGATGTCATTATTTAGAGGGATATTATCTTCAAATAGAAGTCCCCGTCCTTAGGTTCCCATGTTCTTGTACTTTTTAATTCTACTATTGTTGTTTTTTCATGATGATTTGTATGTTGCAAGCCCATATGTCTCTACTAAATTCGTTGACGAGGTATTTGTTAAGGATCCATCCAAAGTTGTTCTTAATACATTTTCATCTCATTTGGAGGATGATGTCCATTGTCGCAAGTGGTTTGTGACTACTATTGATTTTGTAGGTGTCGATGTTGGTGATGCTTTAGAAGCTTGAAAACTTTGAGTTCAAAGGAAATGGGCCAATTTTGTTTCTATAACAAAGGCCACGACACCCTCAACCTTATGTATAGGTTCATGGCGTACCAAATAGGAAGACATGATGGAAAAATAACACAATTATATAATGTATTAGACTTGCGAGTTGGTCCCTCTTCCCCAATGGAAGAATAGGTTATTGGTTGTAGGTGGATCTACAAAACTAAAATATATTCAAATAATAGCATTGAGAAGAAAAAATTCCATTTAGTTGATGACGTATTTTCTCATTAAGAAGGTATACTTACAATGATACTTTTTCTCCTGTTGCTAACATGGACACCATTTATATTATTTTGTCAATTATTATTACTTTATGGTTGGAGATTCACCATATGGAAGTGAAATCGAATTTATTTAATGGTTGTCTTCATGATTAGATTTATATGAAGCAACCTTATGGATTTTTTGAGGGTGGCACTTCTAAACTTATTTGAAGGTTGAAGACGACTTTGTATGGGTTAAATCAAGTTCCCATGGCATGGTATAAGAACACTGGTACATTCTCTCTCCATAGTGGTATCAATCATTGCCATTATGATCTCAACCTTTTATGTCAAACATGGCAAATGAAATATTTTGGTACTTTTCCTTTATGTAGATAATTTTGTCCCGAAGGGAATTAGTCTTAATATGACGATTGAGAAGAAAAAGGATCCCATGATCACTTATGGAATAACTACCTTGGGTAATTTGCTTTACATTCATGTGATTCAAGTTTTGCAATTAAATGATGGTGTTGTAATCTTCTGCTTTGAGTATGATATTGACAATGTAAAAGGATTTCACATAAAGTATTACAAACTTGTGAGGAGTCTCTTGTACATGATTCATTGCAAACCATACATCACATTTGTTGTTTATCTCATTTCCTAATATATTTAGGAGCATCTTGGTACATGTTGACGGTACACAACATTTTGGTATTCAATACCCTTATGAGGGTCAAAAAATTGGTTGGATACATTGGTTCAAACTGGGTTAGACATCGAGGTGACTAGAAATCCACTTCTAACTATCCCTACTTTCTTGGATTGAGTGTTATTTCATGGTTGAGTAATAAAAATCAATTTTCCTTTCTTCCATCGAGGCAAAGTACAAAGGTGCTTCCATAGATAGGTAGGAATCCATATGCATTAAAACACTACTTGAAGAACTTACTTTGTGTTAGAAGCAATCTACATCATTTTGATGTGATAATCAAGATGTAGTTTAGATTACTTTCCCTTCGATGTATCACTTGTAGACCAAACATATTGGGGACTATCACCACTACATCTGAAAGCATATACATGATCATATTATTTAGATGGAGTATTTTCACATTGAGGACCAAATTATTGACATCATCAAATCTAAGATAGAGCCCAACCTTGTTAAGTTCTACACTCTGCTTGGGATGATAGAAGTCACTATTAAGGAGGAATAACTTGTAATGTCTACATATCCCCCAAGTCAATATTAGACATGAATGTTGGCGTAATTAATGCACCACCACACACACTTATTTGATATCAACTTGTGGTCCTAGTGGCCATTAAAAACATTTATGGTTCATCCTTAGTGGGTGGTTATAGCCCACATTAGTGGTTAATATGTGGTATTTGTGGTTCAATATTTTATGTGTATGGGACAACTAATCCAAAACTTGCTACTATACTTTTCCTAAGGAAACAATTGTGGGAAAACCCAAGGTATGCTTTCCCACATCCATGGATAACATCCCTACTAAATGCGTCAGTGTAGACTAGTGTGCCTCACCTATGAAAATTTGAATTAGGCACCTACTAGCACAAAACTAGCCAAATGCCCAAGAACAATGGTCACAACAATTTGAGCTAATTCCTTAGTCTAATCTTGCTCCTATATATTCGAGGCTTTCCCTCATTTGTTGTTATCATGCAAACTACTCTTAATGTTATTCAATAATTTATTTCAGAGTTGAGGATACTTGCCATGTCTTTGTGTTCTTGGGTTGTTCATGTTTTCTTAGCATGAATAGTTTGCTTTCATTGTGACATTTTATTTTTGACTTCCACAATACACATGATAACTTGCCACACAATTTCATTTCACATGTGGAACACCAAATATAATAATTTTTTTCTTGGGAAAAAAAAACTTGTCATGCATTCAACTAAATAGAACATATATGTGGTCTAGCAGTCACTAAAAAATGACTCCGTTATTCAACATTTGACCTCTATAAACTATATCTATTGAATAACTACTATGTTAAAAGGAATATGCCATATTCTTAATAGATATTACATTTAAAATTAATCTGGGTTGACATATAGGTGTTGAAGAAGGGGAACTTTCTTTTGACTTCCTAACTATAGGATAATACCATCCATTTTGGTGCTCTTCCTTTCCCATATATATATTTTTGGTTTGTATGAAACCTTCTTCAATAGGGTCTAACACACACCACTCAAAGTTGATGGAGTCTCTAACACTCATATTTTCTAACCTCTAACAAGTTCATTTGTAGGGATTGGATCCATTTCCATCCTTGGGTGGCCCATCTTCATCCCATTCATATTTCCTAAGAAAGGTTTTACGCGAGGAGATAATTTTTTTAGGGTTTTTTTTTTCACTAGTGGGTCAACATCTCCCTCCCAATTTTAGGATAGTGTTATACCGAAATCTCGTCACCCTCATGTTATGAGATAGGTATCCCCTTGACTGCTCCAATCCCTCAAATTTTTCCCTAGAGAAATGAAGGCTCAAATTAACCCCTTGCAATTTTTCCTTGTGTTGAGCTGGTAACGCTCCTCTCCCATTGACAAAAAGTGTTACCCAAGTCAGCACCGCTCCTGATACATGAGCAAAGAGAGGTGCCACCACTCTTTCCTTTATTGCAAGAAGCGATGCCCCTTAGCACCGCCTGGTTGCTTCATTAGAAGAGTGGTGCTCAAGTTTTCAAGGAAAAAAGAGAAGCTTCGAGAGGATTCTCGAAGCTGACCTCTGTGGAGCCTCATCCTTATGGTTTAGGACCAGTTGGAGCTCGAGATCCTCCCTTTTAGGATCTAATCTCCACCTCACCCATGAGATCCTCAACCATACCTATCCTCCCATGCCTTTAAATACTAGCTCACCCCCCATGGGAAAAAGGAGGAAGAATTGTGTTTCATACCCAAACTCTGTCAAACTCATTCTTGAGTCTTTGGAGGAAAGGTGAAGTTAGAGGCAAGGAACCATTCTTAAGGGTAACAATTGTTTGTTACCCTCTTTGAACTCATAAAAATGAAAAATAGGCACTCATCAATCATGATGGGGAAATTAAGGGAAAGGGAAAACATTTTGCAATAATGGCAGTTGTTAGTCACCTTTTGAACATAAGGCGGCACGATCGATAAAATGGGGGGCATGGCTCTAGTATATGGACATCATAGTGGAGCTAAGCCGCTAGCTTTTATGAAATGGGGGCAACCTACCAACCCTTGGATATCATGTTGGTAGGAGCAGGTTTCCTTAAGTATAGTTTACCTTTTGGTTTCAAGCTTGCATAAAAATGAAACCATGCTGTAAGCATAGTTTAGCTTTTGGTTTCAAGCTTGCATAAAAATGAAACCATGCTGTGAGCATAGTTCTCATTCTGTGTCAAGCTCATTAAAAAATGAAACAGATGCCTATGAGAAAAGTTCCCATTCTATGTCAAGCTCGTTAAAAAATTAAATGGATCTCCTCAAGCATAGTTTACCTTTTGGTTTGAAGCTTGCATAAAAAATGAAACCATTCCTGAGCATAGTTCATTTTCTATTTCAAGCTCGTTAAAAAAATGAAGTAGGTTTCCTTAAGCATAGTTTACCTTTTTGTTTCAAGCTTGCATAAAAATGAAACCATGATGTGAGCATAGTTCCCATTCTGTGTCAAGCTCGTTAAAAAATGAAACAGATGCCTATGAGCAAAGTTCCCATTCTATGTCAAGCTCATTAAAAAATGAAATGGATCTCCTCAAGCATAGTTTACCTTTTGGTTTCAAGCTTGCATAAAAATGAAACCATTACTGAGCATAGTTCATTTTCTATTTCAAGCTCGTTAAAAAATGAAGTAGGTTTCCTTAAGCATAGTTTACCTTTTGGTTTCAAGCTTGCATAAAAATGAAACCATGTTTCAAGCATAGTTATTTTCTGTTTCAAGCTTGTGTAAAAATGAAACATGTCATTTTGAGCATACTTTATTTTAGTTTCGAGCTCGTTAAACCATGAAACGACCCTTTGAGCATAGTTTCTTTTTTCTGTGTCAAGTTCGTTAAAAAATAAATCAGATACCCTGAACATTGTTTCAACTGATCATTGAGCTCGTTAAAAATAGTAAGATGGTGTTGAGCTTACTTTTCGTTGTTCGTGCTTTGGTTAAAACATGAAAACTGGTTTGAGCTTAGTTTATTACTTTTTCTTGCTCTAGATTCAAACATGAAAAAGGTTAATAGAGTCTTTTTAAGCTCTTTTCGTACTCTTAAAATGGGAAAAGATTGTCGAGTGAACTTGTCTTCTTCACACTCGTAAAAGGACTTGAAGAGTCGTCCTCCTAATGATAGTTTACCCCTTTTTCGAACTAGGGGGCACTACTTACGAAAAAGGTACACTCCAACCAATCATGACTTGAAGAGTTCTCTAAGGTATTATTTGATCCTTTTTTGGGCCTTAGGGACTAAATCATACGAAAAAGGACCCTTTGGAGTTTTCTTTAGTTTGTTCAGACTCTATAAACATGAACTACACTAAGTTTTCTTTCATTGGACTTGTTAAATTAAACATTGAAAGACCCTTTTTTGGGAACGAACCCCTCCTTTCTCAGGTTCATAAAATGTATGAGTTTGGACTCATCACTTGATGAGCTACAACGAGTGTTTGTTACCCTCTTTGAACTCGTAAAAATGAAAAGAGGCACTCATCAATCATGATGGGGAAATTAAGGGAAAGGGAAAACATTTTGGAATAATGGCAGTTGTTAGTCACCTTTGAACATGTCACTTGTCTGCATTTCATTCAGTCAATTGGGTATTCAGCTTGTTTCAGAGTCAATCCACTTTCATGAGTCATGCCACTCCTTTGATTCTCTCAAAGATTGCATTGTCCATTGTCGCATTGTGTTCCGCCTCGTCAAGTCAATGCTGCCAAGTCTTCGGTCGTGTCGCCTTATGTTCAAAAGGGAAACTATTTTGAGAGTTTACACCTATAGTCAAAACAACTTTTTTGAGTCAGTTACTGTTGTAATCTCACAGATCACATAAGGTTACCAATAATACATACTAAAACATACATATAAAACAGAGACAAGAGATAAGAACCAATAGGTAAAGTAAAAGATTATTTTACACAAAATGAGTCCATACAACACAGAGAACTGAACTGAGTTATCATCTGGCTCAATAGCCTAATATATATGATTACATAACGGTTACAAAACAACTACCTGTCGGTTCGGTGAACCGACACGACCTTAGGTGGCCGACCTGATCTCTAGTTTAGTCGGTCGACCGACTTAGTCGGCTGATCGACTAAGTCGGCTCATCGACTTAGTCGGCTCATCGACTAAGTTAGCTATCCTTCAAGTCGACTTATCGACTTGCTCCCTCTACATCTCCCCCATGAACAAAACGTTTCTTCGTCTCGAAGAAACAGGGAGGTAAAAAATTCTTCCTGGCTGGTCTCAATAGTTATTGTGGTGGGCTGTGAAGTCTAATGGTCAGTCTTTTCTATACACAGACTTCTACAATGGCTGGGGCTGTTACTGCGAGGTGATGTTGGAAATCTATCCAACTCTGCAAAATTTTCTAGATGTCGATGGTGAGTGTGGTTAAGCCTGATAAGATCGACATCTTCTCTGAAATGGAGACTTCAGCTATCCTCTCCATGTCGGGACCCATAAACTGGTCCTTCTCCTCTGCAGTCTCGATAAGTCGTTTCATTTGCGGGCAGATGATATCGACTTTCTCCAAGTTAGGGAGAGCTTGTTGCACCCACTGATATGCTTCCCTTTCTAGTCTCTGGAGTTTGGCAGTTTCAAGCACTATTTGTTCTTCTATTGTTGTTCTGAGTGCTTCCTTAATGGTTTTCCTGCTTTCTAATGCCTGAATCCCTTGTCGAGTCTGTTGATTCTGCTGATAGACTTGCCCGT
Organism: Pseudotsuga menziesii; assembly: GCA_001517045.1. Lineage (NCBI taxonomy): Eukaryota > Viridiplantae > Streptophyta > Pinopsida > Pinales > Pinaceae > Pseudotsuga > Pseudotsuga menziesii. The sequence goes on from LPNX010754949.1 coordinate 651,712, forward strand.
AGTAATTAGGTCAGTCTCTCAGTATTTCTTCAGTGACGACAGACTCCTCCATATGATCTTCCAGCACTTTATAGGCTTCAGAAAAGGCAGTGTGCTGTGCCATTAGGAGTCGGGCAGTTTCCTATTTTTGTTCCTCCTTTGTTTCCTGAATGTGAGCTTGGAGTGCTGACACCATGCTCTCAAATAGCTGATATGCCCTTTCGAGCAGTTTGTCTGTGTCGACCTCTATGGGGCCCGGCATGATGGACTAGGCCAGATTCCTACATTTTTGGAGGAACTTGACATGTTCTGCATTCTGGTCGTCAAGTTCCTTACGTCTTTGCTCACTTCTTGTTTTTTCTTCACCTGCTAGGGTCTTCAGAAGTTGTCCTAGCTCAAGGTCGGTCAGGGAATTTGCATCCTTTAATTTGATGTGGACTCTTGATGCCTGTCCATGATGCTCCTTCTTCTGTTTCTCCTTCCTCTTCTTATGCTTTTCTTTTTCTGTTTGTGGCGGCACGTGTGTACCTGCAACAGTCGAGTCAGGATTTTTGGTTTGTGGGAGAGTGGTTGATGGTTTTTCTGGTTGGGGAGGTGGGATGACTACCACTTCTGGTTGTTTGGATGCAGCTGGTTGTGGTGGGTCTTGCTCTGAGTCGAGAGGTGGCGGTGGTGGTGGAGATGGTGGTGGTGGTGATGGTGTTGACGAATGGTCGGGGGTGATTGGTTTGGCGGAAGTGTGGGTGAGTGGTGGATTGTCGGGGCGGGTAGGTGAGTCTAAATCGATGAACATTTGATTAATTTCTCGGGCTATGTCCTCTTCATTTTCTTCTCCTCTAGTCGTGGTAGTGGCTGGTGGTTCGACTTGAGGTACAGTCAAGGTCCGACGTGCAACCACTTCAGCCTCCTTGTCGAGATTTCTCTTGAAATTTGACGTGATGGTTGCAAAGGTTCTGGATTGGGCTTCAAGTCCTAGTTGGTATCCACCAGCCATGTAGAGAGGTGCTTTTGTAGATATTTTTTGGGCTGACGTAAATAGCTCAGGCAGTTTCTCAATGAATGCCTGCAAATCTCTGTCCTTGTCAAATTTTGCCTTTACCTCTTCTAACATCACACTTTTGCACAAGTCGAGGGGGCTTACTAACTGTGGGGCCAATACTTGTTCCTTGATTATTTTCGTCGATGATGGGGGTGGGGGCGTCGACACAAGATCGACAATGTTTTCAAACGTCGTCGTGGTCTTAGCTTTCTTTGGTCGACCTGCTTGTGCTCCTGCCTCGACGAATCTTTAGAACTGGGTCTCGACCGTCACCTTGTTTGCTGCGGCATCCTCTATTATGTCAAGGGCCGTGGTTGCCAGTTCCTCCTTGTCTTCTGATGAGTCTGCAAGGATAAGCTTGCACTTACCTTTGCCTTGTTGCTGTTGTTGTGTCTTGAGCTTCTTCCTAGACGGTGCTATTTCCTTTAACAATTTTTGAATGATGCCTTTTGTGACAACATACTCAGGGTTTTCTAGCTCTATCTCCCCCCTTGGCTCCTGGGTCGGGACGACACTTTCAGCAGCCGGACGAATTACCTGTTGTTCTCGTTGTGGCTCAGCTGTTTGGGGTTCTGCCCTTTTTGCTATCGGAGGTTTGATGGTTATTTGAAGTCGGTCAGTGTGTTCGACCAGTGTCTCCTTCGACACAAATGTGCTGATATAGAGGTTGAGCTCATAGTCTTCCTATTTTTCCTGGTCGGTGAGCGGTTCTACGATCGAGAAGTCGGTCTGCTTTGCTGCTGCTAGTACTGGTATTTTGCTTTTGGCCTGTTGAGACAGTTCCCGAAAGATCTGATCGACCGATGGATAGTAGTCAAGGGCTTTGGCATTTGAGTTATCGCCCTGCATGTACCACACCGAAGTATGGTCGAGCTCTAGCTAAATATGGGAGTTCATCGGTAGATTTCTTCGGATGTTTTGAGGCACCCTCCATCTAGTCGTGTGGACTTTGAGCTGTTGAAACTAGTTCTCCAACAGTACTCTCCCGTGCTCAAGCTCCTGCAAGGTTCCTCTCTAGGAGAATGGTTTAAATCTCCACAGGTGGAACCTCGATGGTTCTTGAAAGAGTGGGCTCCCCTCTGGGCAGATGTGGTACATGACTATCCATAAGATTAGGGAGGGAAACTTGATGATTCCCCCCATTTCTTGGCACCTTTCGTAGATGGTTTTGACCATGTCAGCTACATATTCGTCCCATCTATGTATCGTTCCGTGTGTGGCAATGGTGTCGACAGCTTCTAACATGTCTAACTTAAGGTCACTGCCTTGACCTGACACGGTGAGTGTGATTGCGATTATTTTGGCCACAATCTATGGCGTGCAGGTTTTGATTTGGCTGATCATCAATCCCTTCGATTTCTTTCCGAAAGTTGACCCAGTGAGCTCTTCGACCAATCCTTCTTTGATACTGACTAGTACTGGGTTTCCTTCATTGGATAGACCGGTGAGCTAGGAGATGACTTCTCCCGAGATGTCGACCAGTCGATCGAAGTAGAACCGACCATTGTGGTACTGGCTGATGATGAATTTTACAGCAGTCTCCTTTGTGCCACCAAAGCTGGCCATGAGTGGTGCATTGACATAGTTAAATATAGTGTTGTAGTTGATCTTCTCTGCGACTTGGGTGGCTTTTTTGTTAACATAAGCCTAGTCTTGCATCTCGGCCCAGAGTTTTTGCCATGAGCCTTCCTGCACCTTGGCATTCTTAATGTATTTCAGCCTGCGGACTAAAGGGGTATCCGCAGCTTGTAGTTCCTTGGTTTTGGTCGAAGCTCTAGTTTGTTTGGGTGCCATTGTGTTGGTTGGGTGGACGATTTCACTTAGGGGTTCTTGGTGTTTAGTCGACTGGATGCTCTGATGCTCTCTCTGTATGGATTGCGGTGAATGCTCCTTCGGCGATCTGGTATTTATAGGTGATGTTGTGGAAGTGTGCGTCGATGGGTGTATTAACGGCAGACGTGATGTTCCAACTGGAACACTTGAGTGTGCATTAATGGCGAATTGCTTTCGGCACTTGATGTCATGAATGCGCGATGGGACTATCGAGGTCGTCGGTCGATGTCGGTTATGAGAATGGTCGATGAAAGTGGTCGGTCGATGAAAATGGTTGATGATGTGATGTCGATGGGCATGATGTCGGTTGTTGAAATGGTAATTTTCGGTCATGGTTTCCTATATGTATGATATGTTTTTGGCATTTGGAATTTTAAGTTTTTATAGCTTTTGGTTTATGGTTATGGTCGGGGTTTTTTTTTTTTTAGCGTTTTAGTCGGGCTCCATTAACGAGCTTCTGAAATACTATGCCTTGTAACATCCTAAGTCGAACTGATCCGTTAGTATGTATTTATTCGACAATGTAAGGTCCCATCCATTATGTATGGAGCTTTTTAGGTTTACCTTTTACTCGACTATTGTATAGTAGAGCCAGGTCTCCTACCAACAAGTTTTTGTTTTTGATGTTTCGGTTGTGCCATGCTTTCTATTGTTGTTTCTGGATTTCTTGATGTTGTATTGCCATTAGTCGGTGCTCTTCAAGTTTGCTTAGTTGCAATAGTCGGTCCTTTCTTCCTTGTTTGACATCGACATGTAGTATTTATGGAATGATAGGGGTCTGTTGTCGGAAGTGAAGTGGAACTACTGCTTCTTATCCATAGACTAGTCGAAAAGGATTTTGGTCAGTCGAACGTTTATATGTTGTTATGTATGCCCATCATACTGCTGGTATCTTCTCGTCCCAATCATCCTTATCCGCATTACATATTTTGGTTAGTCCTTTTGTTAATTTTTTGTTAAATGCTTCAATTGCTCCATTCGACTGAGGATGGTATGCTATACTTCGACGATGGTCGATCTGGAACTGGTCTGTTAGGGTTTTGATAGTTTTGTTGATGAAGTGTGTTCCTTGGTCGCTAATTAAAGTTAGTGGACATCCAAATCTAGTGATGATATTCTCATAGATAAACTTAGCAGCTATCTCACTAGAACATATGTCGACTGGTTCAGCCTCTGCCCATTTAGTGACATATTTGACTGCAGTTATGATATACCTTGCACCTGTCCTTCTTGCTGGTATAGGAAATGGTCCTATGAAGTCTATAGCCCAGATTTCAAATTTCAAACTTGGGTTTATTGATATCATAGGCATTTATGTGCTAGGCAGGGGTCGACCTAGTCGTTGACATCTATCACATCGACTGACAAAAATTTTGCAATCTTTGTGGAGTGTCGGCCACCATAACCCTGATTATTGGATTTTTTTTGTAGTTGTGTCTGCTTGAAAATGTCCTCCTGCAAGTCCATAATGTGCTTCATGCATAATGTTATCCCTTTCGTGTTCTAGTACACACCTTCTGAGGATGTCGTCTAATCCTATTTTGTATAGGAATCCATTTATAAGACTGTAGGGTGCAGCCTTCATAGCTAGGATCCGTTTCTTCTTTGTACTCATTCCTTCTGGTGCATGTCCCTCTTCCAAGAACTGGGATATTTCTTCTAGTTCTGCTAGGACTGCTTCTATCCGAAATAAATGTGCATCAAGTAAGTCATCGTCGACTCCTGTCGGTTCTTCTCCTGTGTCGATTTGAGATAAATGGTTGGGACTGACATTTAACTTGCCTGGTCGGACAATGACTTCGAATTCAAATTCTTGGAATAATAATAACCATCAACATATTCTTCCATGATGTAGTGGTTTATTGACGAGATACTTAAGTGCCTGATGGTCTGTATAGAATATAAATGGGTTAGCTGAGAGATAATGTCGATATTTTTGTAGTGCAAAGACCATGCCTAGGGATTCTCTTTCTATTGTCGAACAGTTCCTCTCACCCTTGTTTAATTTTCTGCTACTGTAAACTATAGGATAATCCATTCCATCTTCTCTTGGTTGAGTTAAGATTGCTCCTATTGCTAGGCCTGATGCATCAATGTGGACATGGAATTTGATCGACCAGTTTGGGAACTTTAGGATTGGTGCTTTGACTAGTTTTCTTTTTAATTTTTCAAATGATATATGGCACTCCTCTATCCAGTTGAATTCTTGATCTTCCCTTAATAGTTCTTCAAGTGGGTAGGTCATATCTGAATAATATCTTATGAACTTTCTGTAATAGCCTGTGTGGCCAAGTAACACCCTAACTTGTTTTGGGTTTACTGGTGGTTTTAGGTCGAGGATAATTTTGATCTTTGCAAAGTCAACCTTAATACCTTCCTTACAGACAATGTGCCCTAATAATATTCCTATGGGGGTCACAAAGATGCATTTCTTGATGTTTAGGGAGAGTTGAATTTGTCGACATCTTTCCAACATAAGTCTGAGCCATTTGCAATGATCCTTTAACATGGAATATACTGTCCAATCATCAAAGTATACTGCCATAGTCTTGTAGATATATTCCTGAAATGTTTTGACAACAATTCTAGAAAATACTGTGGGTGCATTTTTTAATCCAAAAGGCATAACCTTGTAAGCAAATGAGCCAAATTCACACACAAAGGTTGTATTCTTCTGATCTTCTTTAGCTATTGGCACTTGGTTATAACCTGAGAATCCATCTGTAAATGAGTAGCATTCATGTCCTGCGACCTCATTCAAGATTTCATCTGCATAAGGAGTTGGAAATGGGTCTGTTAGTGTCACTTTGTTTAGTTCCCTGAAGTCGACACAAATTCTTAGTTTGGTGGGGTCATGTTTCTTAGGCTGTACAACCATTGGACTTGCCCATTCTGATTGGTCGATAGGGTAGATGATGCCTGCTGCAAGCATGTTATCGATTTCCTTTTTTACTATCTCCTTGTATTTGTGAGCTAGTTTATAAGGCCTTTTCTTCACAGGTCGAACATCAGGTTTAGTATTTATCTTCATTTCTCCCATTTCGTGAAATAAGCCTTTGAGGTCTTTATAATCTCGAGCAAATACATCTTGGAATTCCTTTAATAAGTTCACTATCTCTGTGGTCTGTTCTTTGCTCCAGTAGTCACCAACCTTTGCCATTTTTGGTCGATCATCATTTGAGATGTCGAATTCTTTAGTTTTGATTTTAGCATCTAACCATTCTGGTGCTTTGGTTTCACTGATCGGTCGACTTCCTTCCTTAAGTTGTGAGAATGTGGCAGGGAAGTCGGCTTCAGTGATTCTATCGGTATCTTATTTGTCGGTTGTTTCTACTTTTAGGATTGTACAAATAGGTTTGGTCGTTTCGACATGGTTAGATTTCCATCTAAAGCTTTTTCCTTCTGTGTTTTCGTTTTTTAACTGTAGTCTTGTCGACTATGGTTTTGTCCTTGTTTGGATATTGTTACATTTCATTGTCTGTCGGTTAGCCTTTAAGGGTTTGTTTTCGGTCGGCTGCATAAATTCTTTAATATGTTTTGCTCTTTCGATCAAGTTTTCATTTTGAGGTATAAAGTTGAAGTCTTTAATGAAATTTTCCCGGAGTTCATGCCATAAGAATGTTTCACCTCTGGCTTCTTCCATTTTATACCATTTGTTTGGTAAGTTGGCGAGGGTTGATGAGAATAAGTGTGGCCATGCTCGTTCATCCTTGTATCCCAGCCTTCTCCACTCTTTTTCACAGGTTTTAATATGATCTTCTGGGTTCTGTCCTTGAGTAAATATAGGTTTCTGAGCTTGTTGGGTTAACTTCTTTCCTCCAAACCTTTCGACAAAGTAAGTCGAAGTTGTTGTCCAGGTTTGCAGTCTTGTCTGATAGGTATCCCACCATCTAATAGCTTGTTTTTATAAGTTTCTACGAGGCTTTGAAGTCATCCATGTTCACCAATATTTTTTGAAACTTGTTCGACATGCATGACTGGTGATTCCCTTTCCTTGTATCTTGGTAGTTGTGTAGTATTTACATTGGTAGGTTGTACGGTAGGCTATTCCCTAATTTTCTTCTCAAATATTTTTGGGACAATGAACACTATGAAGCACTGTTAGGTGGGATTTTTGTGTACTTTTTGTATAGTCCAGCATCCTCTTACTTGTGTTTCGTAGTTCTCAATCTCCCAATCATATAATTCAGCATTTGAATTATAACCAACTGAGTCTTGGTTGCCTAAATGAAGTTCTCCGTAGATGTTAGGTTATGTATAATCTGTATTGTTTTGAATCTGGTAGAGTTGTCGGACGTCGACTTCTTCATCGATAGGTTCAGTCCAAGGTTCTCCTTGAGATGGGTGAATAGGTACAATGACCTTTTGTCCATTTCCTTTTAATTTGATCCTCTCTTTGTCCAGGGATATCGATGCTTTCATCTTTATACCCCAAGGTCAGCCTATTAACACTGGGAAGGAACTGGATCCTTCCTTAGGGTCAATGATTTCGAAGTCGACCTTGGTTGAGATTCCTTTTATGGTTGTGTCAACGCTCTTCCAGACTCCAATGGGTTCAATTAGGCCCTGGTCAACTAGTTTGAGGTATATGCCTGACTCATAGAGTCGAGGCCTGCCCATTTGTTCCCAAGTGTCATGAGTCATGATGTTTACTTGTGATCCAAAGTCGAGCACTACTTGTCGGACCTGGTATCCTTCGATTTCGAAGTCGACAAGTGGGTCGGCATCACCTTTGTCTTTTTTATTTAAGCTGCAAATGTTCTTTGTTTGTTTTTCCGAGTTGTTATGTTTTAATTCATATAGTAAGTCGATGAACTGAGAGACCGAATTGTCTTTTTGTATGAGCTGTATTAATTCATTTATTGTGTTATGTCGATTGTCGTGAGCTTGTTCTTGTCGTGCAATTTCTTTGAATACATTGGTTGCTTCTTTGTATGTTTGTTTTTCTTTCAGTGGATCAGGATATACAATTTTCTCTTTTATTTTGCTGATTCTTGGGTTATCACTACCTATTTTTGTTCCTTCTCGAGTTACAATATGCAAATTTTTTGTGTTTATTACATCATTTTTTTGCACACATGACAAGACATTAACATTTTTCTTTGTATTAATTTTTTCCAACATGGTAGGGCAATCCTCTAGTGAGTGATCCCCTACTCCACAATGCGTACAAAATTTGAGATCAGTTATGTCTTTATACGGACAGTCTATGTACCGATGTCCCTACTTATAACAGGTAAAGGATTGGATGGGTCGACATGGTCGGATGTTGCGATTCCCAGGGAATCGACCTCTTCCTCCGTAGCCTCCTCGTCGATTATCGTACCAGCGCTCATATCGTCGACCATCATATCTCTGACAGTTTTGATCGTTTGGTAAATTGTTTTGTTCATTATGTTGTGCAACTGCATTAGTTTGGTAGACTGCCTGATAATTTTGTCGGTTCTTCAGGTTCAATTGACAGTCGGCTGTGTTATGATTTTTGGTTTCACAGATTGCACACCAGGATACCTTGCCATTCTTCATGTTGAACGAGCAGTCTTTTGTTGAGTGGTCCCCATGTTCCTGGCAAATGTCACAAAAATATTTGGTCTGCACGAATCGAACGTCTTGTCAGCTATATTCTTGTCGATAGTTATCTTTGGAGTGGCCGGTCGATGAGAATTTGGTGCACTAGATCTCCTAATTTTTGAGGTTTAACTCCTTTAGGGACTTCTGCACACTCTCTAGTTGTTCTTCCAATTTGTGGTCAGTGGAATAAGCGGGTATATCCTCATCCATCTCCACTTGAAGAGCTTTTGTTAGCGCTTCTTCGTAAGATTTGAATGTTTCCAAGCTGATGTGTCGACGCACTTTCTGAGATAACCCTACAAGAAACCACGAGATTAGTAACTGTTCATCTATAACATAGTCCAACTGGCTTAGAAGGTCTTTCCAATGCTTATCATAGTTGTGGACAGTTTCCCCTGGCTTCTGTGATGTTGCTTTTAGTTTTTTCACTGCCAGATGTTTGGTATCTGGAGTTTTGAAAAATGATAGAAATTGTGCCTTAATCTCGGCTTTGGTTGCTCTAGGTTGTCTTTCCGAAAAGGTCATATACCAGGTCAATGCCCTTTTCCTCAAGGCACTGACGAACTGTGCCATTTGTCTACCTTCGTCTGTAACTTGGTTGGCCTCCCAAGTCGACTCACAGACGAACCAGTGTCGTCTGGGGTGCTCATCCCCCTCATATAGAGGAATGTGAGCCAATCCGTGACCCATGTCTGAATCACTGTTATTGCTCTCAGGAGGTGGCGGCGGTGGAGGTGAGGGTGGTGGGGTTATTGGTTTATTCGTCTCTGTGGGACTATGGTTGACGGAACTGCCGTTCCCGTCGGTTGTCGATTCTTCGTCGACTGGCAGTCGGTTGGTGTTGACTTATGCTGTCGATGGCCCATTGCAACTATTTGTCCACATTTCTAAATGTTTTGTGTCTTCTAAAGTTGTATTTGGTAGGGGGAGTGCTCCTTCACATGTCGGTAAGAGTAAGTGGATACTTCAATGGGAGGGTGCCGCTTGAAAGGTCACCCAATTCCCTTCCTTTGGTCGACGTATAATGAGGTGTCGTCCAGTGTATGTTTCGTCATCTAGTCAACTCCATATACTAAAGTCACTAGCTCGTAGTCGGAGATCCTCTTCGACAATAGTCTGTATTTGAGTACGCGGATTCAATGGAGAGAGGGTTGTTCCTTCATGGGGAGCTCTTAATTGGAGAGCTTCTGGCTGCTCTATCCACAATTCTTCTTCCTTAGGGGACGCCTCTTGTTCGACGCCTTCTTCATGTCGGTCATGACCCGACTTTGGCAAATTCTCTTCCTGGTCGGTCGCCCTAGGACTCCTTCCTCTATGCAGCTCTAAGGCTCGTTCTCTTCTTGCTTCCCTCTTCTATTGTCTCTCTTCCCTCTCTATTTTCTGAATATCTGACATATCGTCGTGTGATACTATTTTCTTGAGTCCCCTTTTGGTCAACTTCTCATTACTGGAGAATGGTATCTGTTTCTAGTCGACTAGAATCCACTCTATTCTATCTCGACATATGACCAGCGACCCCCCCTTAGCCTACCCGACACTTTTTAGAAAGCCCGGATAGTTCGGTCTACTTGCTCAGGAAGTATTTCCACTCCCTTTCTGCAATGAATTATTCCCACTTCCTTTGATTTTCCTCCCAGCTAGAGATTGATGGTAGTTCGTGAAGTGATGGACGAGGTTCGACAATATGTCCTACTCCCTTCTCGATCCGAAACTTGAACAGCAAGGTCGATAAGGAGCACAGAAATTGCTCGGTGAGATCTGTGTAAAATTTCTCCTTGATGGTTTCCACTAAAGTTCTGTCTTCGACTGCTTGCTCCTCATAGAAGTTGTCGACGATTTTCTCAAACCACTCCGACAAGTTTGTTCTACCTCCTCGAATCAGTTTTTCCAGCAACTGTTGTTCTTTAGTCCCTTTCAGCTTTCTCATCCAGGAGTTTCTTCAGAAGTTGGGGCACTGATTCGACAAACTTTTCATGCGTTTCTGTGAAAAATCTTTCTTTTACTTGTGTGATTGTTAATCTGTTCCTTCGTGTGTAATTCTACAAATAGTTTGCAACTTTACATTCCCACCGGTCCTTAATCTCCTGCTCTGGTATCATCTATTTGCATGCATTTCAGACATGTACTACAGGAAACAGAACCAATGTTGTAATCTCACAGATCACATAAGGTTACCAATAATACATACTAAAACATACATATAAAACAGAGACAAGAGATAAGAACAAGTAGGTAAAGTAACATATTATATTACATAAAATGAGTCCATACAATATAGAGAATTGAACTGAGTTCTCATCTGGCTCAACAGCCTAATATATATGATTACAGAACGGTTACAAAATAACTACCTGTTGGTTCGGTGAACCGACACGACCTTAGGTGGCCGACCTAATCTCTAGTTTAGTGGGTCGACCGACTTAGTCGGTTGATCGACTAAGTTGGCTCATCGACTTAGTCGGCTGATCGACTAAGTCGGCTATCCTTCAAGTTGACTTATCGACTTGCTCCTTTTACAGTTACTTTTGAGTCAGTCCCATGGTTACATTATCTACAACATTCCAGAACTTTGTTCCGAGTTTCGTGTCGTTGATGTGGGATTCATCATGGCCCTCATTCAATGAGACTATTCCTATTGACATCAGCTCATCATCCATGAATTAGTCTTAGAAACAAAGATAGTACCTTGAGATCTGTATGCCTTAATGACAGATTTTCTCGCTTTCGACATAGGTTCACATCATTTACCTTTGATCGAAAGATTCCACTAGGTGTTCGACATCAAAACATCTATTCACACTTAGTAGATTGTACTAGAGTACCTTGGGAATCATTGACATTAATGGTGATCTCACTCGTACTTGTTAACGGTTCACATCATTGACCAGTAATCAAGTGGTTTCTACCATGTTCGACTTCAGATCGTTGTAATCACATGGATAGAATCGTACTTTGTGGAAGGCGAGACGAAGACCCTGGGTATTTGTTAAGCGCTCATTGCTTTCCCCAGGTTGCAATAGAGTATTTGTATGAGTCCTAGCATGGATCCACATTTGTATGTTCATTGGTGTGCTCAGATTTGCGTTTGTATGACATAGATCTACATTGTATGTCTGGTAGCTATGTCCAAATTTGAGTCTTCTTCACATGGATCTACGCTGTATTTTAGTAGCCGTGACTTTTTTGTATCTCACATGGATCTGCATTGTATTGGTCGGCAACCATGTTGTGAGTCATTTGGGACATGTATCAAAATGTGTTGCAGAAAGTTGGTGATGTTTGAGAAGTTTTGACCTCTAAACCTTTACCTTGACACTATACCTTGTTCTTTCAAAGTATATTGCCTATCGTTTCCCTCTAGCCATTATACTTTGGGGGGCATTCTGTTATACTGAAATCTCGTCACCCTCATGTTATGAGATAGGTATCCCCTTGACTGCTCCAATCCCTCAAAGTTTTCCCTAGAGAAATGAAGGTTAAAATTAACCCCTTGCAATTTTTCCTTGTGTTGAGCCGGCAACGCTTCTCTCCCATTGACAAAAAGCGTTACCCAAGTCAGCACCGCTCCTAATACATGAGCAAAGAGAGGTGCCACTGCTCTTTCCCTTACTGTAAGAAGCGGTGCCCCCTTAGCACTACCTGTTTTCTTCATTGGAAGAGCGGTGCTCGAGTTTTCAAGGCAAAAAGAGAAGCTTTGAGAGGATTCTCGAAGCTGACCTTCGTGGAGCCTCATCCCTATGGTTTAGGACCAGCTGGAGCTCGAGATACTCCCTTTGAGGATCTAATCTCCACCTCAACCATGATATCCTCAACCATACCTATCCTCCCATGCCTTTAAATACTGGCTCACCCCCCATGGGCAAAAGGAGGAAGAATTGTGTTTCATACCCAAACTCTATCAAAATCATTCTTGAGTCTTTGGAGGCAAGGAGCCATTGGAAGGAACTCTCAACACCAAGGCATGAAGGTTGTAGTCTCTCCAATCATTTATTACTAAAGAATGTATTTTCTTTCCCATATTTACTGTTTCATATGTTTATATTACTTGATTCCTTGGTCACAAGCATAGATCTAGTTGATTATATTGTATGCTATCATGTTTTCTTTGTTGTCTTCCATATTTTATAGGTTCTTCTATAGTAAGCTTCAAGGATAGCGAGGACAACCTTTTAGAGAAGTATCATGGCATTCCATTCAGTTGATTAACCAGATCTAGGGGAAGTTTAACATTTGGTGTTTGTGTTTTATTCTAGACCTGAACCATTAAGATCTAGGGAACCAGCTCTTGTCCATAGGAGGTGTGTATTTTCGACCAACAGATAGATAAGGGCCATTTATGGGAACTCCATCCCCACCTTTTAGTACAATATTAATTGCAAAACTTCATTGATATGCTTCCATAGATGTGTTATCATTCTTGGATTCCCTCCACCAAGTGGACCTACTATTTATTTTCTTCTTTATTTGGGAAGAAGTTTCCTTTGGTAAAGAGCAACCAACCGAATGTTCATGATTGAATGATGTTATGTTATAGAAAACAACATGTTCATAATTCAACGCTTGTGTTCAACATGCATCCTCAAACTCCAACATGATTTTTTTAGGGAGATGTAAGAGACAAACCTAATATATGTTTGAGTAGTATAAGAGACTAACATATTTTCATTCTCAAAGCATAGGTTAAAATACAATGCTAAAGAACTTCCAATGGCCTTAAGACAGTTTGTGTTCCAAAATTATAGTGGGAGGTTGGGCATTCTTAACAATATTTGCATTGATAACAATAAGTTTGCATGTAAAACATGAGATCATAACCACATAAAGAGGTTCATTTTGCCCATGAAATAGGTGCCTTTGACATGAACTATCATAGTGTTAAACTTTGCAAGAAATTATAGGGTGAAATAACTTTTGTCCCAAGGGTAAACCAACACTGCATCCTCCAGGAAAGATCCCTATGATTTAAAGATACAAGCTTAGAGGTTTTTCATATTTGGCTACAAACCATTGAATTTGTGTATTAACTCGTGGATTAAGAAATGTTTCTCATCCTCCTTAATCAAAGAGGGATCCAAATTCAAAACTAACACTAGGGAAACCATCATAATACAAAATGACAGTCTTGAAGTCTTACCAGAGACTAAGACATCATTAAAGGAGATTGCCTTCCTAGGGGTAGAATTAAATAGAGGATGGGATGCACATCCAAAGGGGGAGCATTTGATACCAAATAAATTAGGGGCAATTTTATCTAGGATTGACAAGGCCTAACAATGGAAATTATAAGAGAGGCAATCGCCACACCTTTCAGAGGGTCTCCACAATGTTTCACACTTATATACCAAGTCATTTCCATATGTAGCATGATGAAGTGTCGCCATTGTTGTGGGAATATTTGAAGATGGGCATGGAGTTGGGTGGACAGGAGTTCCTCACTAGTAAAAATGACAATGGAGGAAGTCGACAAAACTATCAAAGGAACATCTTTGCTACAAATATCTAGAATAAGACATCTCCAAACTTGAGCCTAATCAAGTGCTTATGAATACTACAAGGCAAACTACATGGGATGGTGGTTGAACAACTAGAGTTAAGGGATTGCCATGGTGGCAAGGGAAAAACTCTAGCTTTGAATGACAATCTCCAATGCACACTCACACTCCCTTCTAAGCTTCCTAAAAAGTTATAAGATCCCAACAAAGTTATAATGAGTTTTTGTTTATCATTGTATGGTTTGGCTTTCTACTTTGGTTGAAGATCCCAACAAAATATCCTTTTACTTGAAAGTAATTTTTCATTACCTTCTTCATTACTATGATTGCCACTTCTCTTAATAATAAGGCATAAGTAATTAATATGAATGCCACTTGTATTGAGTACCTGATATATACTATAATGCTTGAGACTACATTTTTGTATTTACATTAAAGTTTTTATTTTTATTTATATATATATAAAAAAATAGTGATATTGATGTATAATAACATTATTATAATGTTTGATCACAAGTGAGTGATGCAAGTTTTTTCATTTCATATACTAATAACAAAAATTAAAGTCAATAATGTATAATATATTAATGTTTAGATGACACTATTAGAATTAGTGACACTAATGTATAATAACATTATTATGCTGTAAAGCATTTTCCAAGTGGGGAATGCTGTCTTGATTTTCCCTTAGGTTTAATTGTAGTTGTTAGATTCCTTGTCTAACGATTGAAAAGAGGTAGTCAGTCGATTCTCAACACAAATCCCCTTTCAATGTGGATATGTTTTGCACTTGCGACTTCACATATAGAGGGGTGTGGGCCCTTACACATAGGGGATTGCGCTATAGCAGGATGAGGTCTATCCAAAAACGGTTTATTTACACTTGCAACTTCAATACAAATTGGGTACTCACTTCAATGTTGCACCTGCTCCATGACATCCCTTCAATGCACATTCCTTTATAGGTGGTGCATTATGAATCTCCTCTACAATACAAACAATTATAACTTATGCACTTGGAGATTTGTATCTTGCATTTGCTAATTATAATAATTATGCCAATCAACAATGACAAACAATTATGTAATGTCCAATGTTTTTCATTAAATAGTAATTGGTGGAAAAAGAAACATGTTTAACTACTGAGGGCCATCTTATAATAGGTTTCCACTTATATAAGGTGCATTTAATAGAAATGTGTATAAACAATATACATCTATCTTATATAGCATCTTGGAATTAAATCTACCGATATAAAATAGGTTGTTGTTGTTGATGTGGAGATTATACTTATATTCTTGCTGTCTCTGAAGTATGGACTAGAATAATTTGTATTCGTATTTGGCAATGACCGGGTCTCTCTGTTGCGTTTGAAATCCACGCTGAAGCTGATCTGGGAGTGGGAGAGTGGGAGTGAGAACGGCGAAGAAGTTTAGTTTAACCAGAAGCCAGCATGACAATTTTGTTCCGGCGGAGGACTAGCCAGCCGTCGATCTAAACCCTCTTGTCCGGATCCAACAGGTTTTTCAAGTTGCCAATTACCAGCATTTGTTCACAACATCGACATCGCATCATATCTCTCCAAAATGGGCAAAGGAAGAAGAAATTCCCCACAGGCATGCGTGAAGCGCTATGGTTTCCCCTTGTTCTGCGCCTCATGGGTAGAATTACACAACACATTGACATTGAAAGGAGGAGAAAGAGAGGAGGAGGAGGATACACAACATAATAAGACAAGACGGTATTTAATATTTGGAGGCGGGGGTGGAGAGGGTCGAACAGGTGTGAGAAATGGTCTTGTATTGGCTCATCATGATTTCGACACAGACATTCTCTCAGAATCTGTAAGTGTTTTCATCTTTATCATTCTTCTCATTCGTTCTGAGCAATCAGATTGGCAAATCAACGGGTCCGGGGAACGGGATAGGTCGCTAAATCAAGTCGCGTAGATTCATAGTCATCGTTTGTACCGAAAATATAGTTTGAAAATCCCATGTCATATCATCATTTACTTATTGCGATAGTTACCAGCAATGAGCTTACTTATTTTCCAGTGGAACCAACTCTGCTTTAGGTTGGCGTTTATTTACACTGGTTGTGAGGGCATTGAAAAAATTTCGACTTCATTTTATGGAATAATTTCTGAACAGAATATGAATTCCGTTCTAAACTTCTGTCAGACAATACTCATTGTAGGATAGGATATGGTGCAAAAGCATGGGTTTCAACTTGTAGCAAGTTTTGGGACTCTTTCTTGAGTTCTGGCCAATATCTGCATGTCATTCACGGGTTCTATATGTTAAGTGGATCACTTTGGCTTTGTGCTTAGTTTAAGGGTGGGCTGGTGTGTGAGTGTGTGAGAGAGAGTTTAGGTCCGTGGAGACCAGATAATATCGTGTCATTTGATTCTTGTGGTAATTTGTTTTCATTGTGATTTCAGGTTCAGAGTTTTTAATTGCTTCTCCACAATACATAGTTAGAATCATGGGTGATAATTAATAGTGCACATTTTGCAGGTTCACTTTCATGACACAGATGATGATCCACCATACAGGATGGCTATACACCCACTCGACGATAGCATTATCTGTGCATTTTCAAATGGCTGCAGGTACTTCTTGAATTACTTTTACAGATACACGTACATAAATTTTTGGACAAGAAATAGTATTCTGAATAACCTTTGACATGTATGGTCTCTGGTAGGGAGGTTAGTTCTAAACCCAAAAGACAGCGTCTACAATGTGACGTTTATGTTTTGCCACTCTTTTATTTCTTTCTAGTGGAAAGCGATGATATTCTTCATTTTTGTCAATCCTGTGAGACCAATCATCATAATCAAAGTGCCAGTATAACTAGTCATGCAGTCGATGCACCCTATGATAGTCCTCTCTGTACTCAATGAGTCAGGGAAAGCATACTGCTGCCTGCAACCCATAACATGACTGATCACTGGTTAGTAAGAATGCAGAAAATCCAAGGCTCTTCTGCGTTGATCTCCAAAATGCATTCTCCATCCATTGCTCTACAACATCAACTTAACTCCTAATATCCAGGGACTGAGTATAATGGAAAAAACGTGCTAAAATAAAATTGGATTCTGAAATCATTGCCAAATCAGTGTTTCTCTGGCTGCTTGGAAGTGACAGTGGCTGCTATCACCACCCAATTGTTGGAAAAATCATCTCTTTCCTGCAATGAATTTTCAATAGGTTGGTCCTCTTGAATTGACATCTTGACAAGTTGGGAAAGTGCTCTCTTTCTATTTTTCGTGGCTGATTTTAGAGCTATGATGAATTTGCATATCAAACCCAGAACCATTGCTGAGAATAGTCAACAGATCAGGTTTTAAGCTTTGCTCCTGTTCTTCATAATTGTCAAGAACAATCTCACTGAATATAGGAGCTGTTACCACCCAAAATAGCATGCGTGAAGTAAATCCTGAAGAAGCAAAGCTAGCTGAGGGGAACCAAGAGGAATAGGCCAATTTCACCACACCAATTCCTTTTCACACTTTCGGTTGGCTCTTCTCCAACTTGAGGGGGGTTTCCCTAAACTAGGATCACTAGGGCAGAGAAAATGAGGAGCAAGGTGATTGAAGAGGCTGCCCTAGCAAAACGGTTGCAGCATAAGGTAAAGAAACAGATGATGGGAGGATAGAGAGAAACCATTGAAGAGACCAGTGGCTTGATCAATAAAAGGGGCAAAATGGAGCCAGAGGAACGATCTAAGAGGGCCTTGCTCATATGTCAGCAAGGGGGAAAGGTCTCATTATCAACCAAGCCCTGCTTAATAAAATGCAAGAACATGCTTGGCTTTACAAGGGAAAAGAGGGCCTTGTTCATATGTCATCAAGGGGGAAAGATCTCATTATCAACCAAGCCCTGCTTAATAAAATGCAAGAACATGCTAGGCTTTACAAGGGAAGAGAAGTGCACCCCCCTCCTTATTGTGTATATTTGCCCCCTTCTGGCCTCAACCAAACTGCAATTTTCACTGCTGTTCATTTATCGTTTCTGGATGTGGAAGGTATTTGTTTATCATTTTTCTTGATTTACTTGTTTGCAGAGCCTTACTGTTGCTCAACTCTGCCTGGACTGGTGGCTGCCTGAACTGGCCAAATGATATTCATACTTCTCTTTTACTACCGCAAGATATTACCTGTTTATCCATTCATGCAGAATATATTGAAGTTTTTTGCTATATTGTGTGTGAATAAATTCCTTCAAAGCCTTAGAAATAAATAATTCTTTGGCAAAGGAAGTGTGGTAGCAGCTGAACAGTTTAGGGGCTCTTCCTTCTGCTGTAACTGCTACTCTTCCTTCTGCTGTAACTGCTAGCTAATTCAGCGCTGATTGGGACTCATTCAGTGTACTGCTTTTGCTGGCTACTCACATCATCCCTAGAAATTGACAGTTCTATCCTGTAGCTGCTGTATTTTTCCCAAATATACTTGTAACTTTGTTGTTTAAGCGACTTCTAGTGCTGAACTAACTACAATAACCATAACACACTGCTGGAATACTTGTTATCCCAGCGATCTTTTTCAAACTTGAAACTTCTCTTAAATAACGCCATGATTCCTTTCATGATGTGAAAATCTGCATAAAAACACTAAGGTTCAAGTGCTGTAGAAGCTGCCGTTTACAAGCCACTTTGGAGTCTGACAGTTTCATCCTCCAACAATCTTCCATCCTTCATGCTGATCTTTGTCTACTTTAGCAGTCTATAATCTGAAAGCTTTGATTGGTACACAGGATCTGGAATACCTCTGCTTGTGTATGCTGCCTCCACTCTGTTACCTAGGGCATTTGGAGGGGTAACAGGAGCTTCAAGATGCATGTCATGCAAATCATGAGGTTCATGATCATTCTCTTCCTTTCCAGATGTGGACTCAAAATCAAGAGGAATATCACATTCAACTTCCTCTTCATCCTCATCATTGTTATTAGGGTCCCTCCAAATAGTCTCTGAAATCTTCATGAAAAGCCCATAATGAATCAATACTACCTGCACAGGTAAATCCGTATACCACAAGTTAGAGACATCATTACATACCGCATCAACACATGTTCATGTACAACATTAAAATGGCCAACTTATCTATCAAAAGCTCTATGATGTCGGCTAATTGAATTACCATTAAAACCTTGAAACTCCTGAAGGTAATCATGTCACCAACTTCCGCTACGAAGTGGATTTCAATACCCCAGGTATTCTAGTGAAGGCCAATGGGGGATGCAGTGCGCCTTCCTACCTGATTGTGCTATTGGTTTAGGTGAATCCCTCAAATTGTAATTGCTGGATGAGACTTAAAATCATTTTTATCGATGTGCCTTTTGCTGTTGAATGTCTCCTGCCATACACCACATGCAGCAGGAACTATTGTACTCAAGAAACAAGTCTTCTTTCACTGGCATAATGATCCCTTGGAGAAATCAGTCTTAGGTGGGTCCAAGAACATTTAGGGAAGGTGCATCTGTTGTTGATGTTTCTCCATGGTTCCAGCATCGGGCAAACATTCTGCAGACATTCTCCCAGAGGGGTAATGTGTGTTGACCAATGGCTAGAGGAGGATGGCCCTGGCGTACTCCTGATTAGTCATGTGTGTTGACTAAGAGTGTATGAGGCTCGAGATGCTTAGCTTTGATTAGTCATGTGTGTTGACTAAGAGTGTATGAGGGTAGAGGTCATATTGCATACTCTATGAGGGACTGCTCCGTGATAGAGTGATCTATTCTGATTAGAGTGAGTTGATTTGTTTATTTGATAGGGGATTTCATCCCCTCGTGGAATATACAAGGTCTAATCTAATGTGTATTTGGCATGGGCTCTAAGAAGTGTCCGGGATTTCTTAGAGTATGGTCAAATCAACATTAGAGCTCTATGTGGGAATAAACATGCATGTAAGGAGATGAACAACAAAGACAACTTTTGTATGATGAAGAAATAAGCAAGAAGTCAAGTCAGCCATTGAAGAAGTCCCAGAAAAAAATGGGGACAAGAAGACAAGTCGGCCTGAAGATAAAATGAAAGATGAAGACCAAAAGAACAAGTCAGCCCCAGTGAACGAAGACAAATCGGCCCCATTAAGGAAAAAGTCAATTGAACAGAGGAATATAAATAAAGTGCTCACACACTTCATTTTCACAATCACAACATCATCACTTCTTTTCCATTTGTGCGCACTGTTCAAGGAAGGCCTAGCAAAGGCAAGGAGCAAATAGTTTTTGGGTTCTTTTCTCTTCTTACAGGTTTCGCTATTCCTCCCTAGAGATTCACTAGGGTTTCTTGTGAAAGAAGGGCACACTCTTATGTGCTAGGGTTCATCTTCATGAATGGTATTGTACTTGAATTGGATTGATTTCTTTTAAGAAAAGTTGGTTGAGTTTTATTCCTTTTGGGTTTCCTAGGATAAAATTCTTGTGTCTCTTGTGCATGGCTATCTTTCTATGATCCTTTATTTCTGCTGCAATTAAAGTTGATATTTTCAAGTGAGCAATTATTCAATGAAACTGTGGGATGAAATGAATGTTTGAAATCATTGTGAAATAATTGTCAATGATCTGGAAATAGTTAAAAATTCAACATCTGTCACTGAAACCAGTGTTGCAAATATCTCCGATTTCTCTCGATA
Source organism: Pseudotsuga menziesii (assembly GCA_001517045.1). Lineage (NCBI taxonomy): Eukaryota > Viridiplantae > Streptophyta > Pinopsida > Pinales > Pinaceae > Pseudotsuga > Pseudotsuga menziesii. The sequence goes on from LPNX010754949.1 coordinate 672,263, forward strand.
TTTCCGATTTCTCCCGAGTTTTCCATGTTGCCGATAGTTTCCGATAATTTCCGATATTTTCCCCGATGTTTCCGATAAATTTCTTTCCAGACCCTCTCCGATATATTCCTCGACCCGATGTTTGCAACATTGACTGAAATAATCCTTCTTGCTTCTGAGTTAGTGCTTTTCTAACTCAAGGGGGTTGTTCCTATCAGATTTTTCAATTCTGTGAATAAGATTAGCAATATCTGCTCCGAAACTCAGAATTCAAAGATAATAAATTCATATTTTTATCTTGATAAGTGCCTTAGTTATCTTGGGAATTATGGAGGAAGAAGAAAGTTGTGAAAATATGAAGATATCAGTAGGGCAAGCCGTATATTGAATCCTATTAATCAGAATCTTCCTTTGCCGAATCTAAAAGCAAATGAGAGATTTCATGGGAATGAATTCACAATCATCCAAACATTCATCATAATTCAAAGGATTAGGATACTTACTGTCTTTCATTATATCAGAGCTGCTTAGTCAAGTACATGGTTTGAAGAATTTCAGATTCCCATTATGCCAAACCAAAAGCCTAAAGAATGGTGGAAGAGGAAGAAGACTAAAGAACAACCGATGAATATCTCACTTTGCATGAAGCTCCTTTTATGATAAAAAGTTTTCCTTCCCTGTAGTCTAAATCTGGAATCTTGCACAAGTAGAAAAAACAAGCTCTTCTCTCCAATCCAAACACTAAAGATCCAAAGAATGCACACTTGTTCTCTTGAGATACATAGTGTTAGTAAGAGAATTGAGTGGAACCAAAACCAAACTCAAATTCTGCAATGAAGAAAGAAATAACAGCACTAGGGCAGCCAAGGCCCAAGAGTAGTGCATTTGTGCTGGGGTTTATTTTTCTCTCTAGGGCTGCACCTCTCTTGCTGCCCTAGTGTTGATGACTACAAAAATGCTATCCTTTCCTGATGAATTTTGGATACTAGTGATGGAATTCATTATATTTCTTTCTATTTCTGTTTGGGTCTGTGGAATGTTTGTAGCAAGTCAGGGGAAGCTACCTTGTCATTTTCCTGCCTTGCGCCAATGTCACATTCTGCCATGTATTGCATCTTTCTAGAAAAAAAGATTGATGAATATTGTATCTGCTATTAGCTTTCTAAGAACTCCAGGTGGCTTGCAATGGTAATAATATTGCCTTCATTCAGAATCTATTTCTCAATATGTGTCCTTGTTGACAAGTATCTTCAGCCTTTATACCCTAAGAGATCGTTTTTCCATAAAACTTTTCATATACATTTTACTGTTTATTTCAATTTCATCAACAATTCGTTGATCTTTCATCTGTTTTGGCTGAATGTTGCCAATCTATTCTGGAATAAAGATAGAGTTTGAGCATAAGATAGATAAGGTAAGATAATATAATTTTATTGGTGTCCAACAAATGACTGCAAAGTTGGTCAATGGGACTGAAAAAGTACATCCAGTAAAAAATACAATGTAGGAGTGTGAAAGACATCTCTTAGATAAAAGCAGAAAAAACCATATAGGTATACATATAGGAAGATGGCCAAGGAAAGCTAAAACTCTAAATGCAAGAGTACATGCTGAAGTACTAGAAGCTAAAATCAAAGCATCGGTGTTGAGCTAAGAGAGGATATCAAGGCCGGCTGGAGTTGGCTTCCAAGTGCGAGTTTTTGGGCCGAGGAAGGGTATCCTCCTTCTCAAAGTTGTCCACTATTGTGAAGTGACCAATGTTTTGTCGGACAATATCCCTCGTGGAGTGGCCGGGGCTAATGGGGCCAAGCTATATGATCATAGGGGGAGCACAACCGTGGGGAAGTTTGACCCTCCTAGCATCCAAGGCCGTGGGGAAAAAGCTTTGGATGGAAGTTTGATTACATGGGCAAAGCTTTATGGAGGTGTGTAGAATGGGGGCATTCAATCTTGAGGCCTCCAAAATCTGCTCTATTTGTTGTGGTGTTGGTGAGCCACATCTGGCTTGGAGTGGCTGCATTGCATAGGCCTCAAGGGGATATGTTGAGTCCCGAGGTTGGGCGGGGGCGATGAGAGGAAACTCGAGGTCTCATTTCTATGAAATTTGAAGTATCGTTGTTCTCTGTTTTCTACTTGTGGTTTTGATCCAACCAGACAATTGGGAAGTAGGAGGTAATCTTTGTGAAAATCTCCTGCCTGGGGGCATCTAAGGATTGAGGTCTGAAACTAAGCACTTCCCTCATGTAAAGAGCGAGGAACCTTTGGTTTGGGTACTTGAAGAAAGTGGAGAAAGAGTTCCCCACGTCTTGAAATAAGCAATTTCATCCTCTAATCTCTATTAGGTGGGGCAGTGGAAAACCAAGTTTTTGGTACACAGGAGTGCATGAGTGGGGAAACGCACATTGGGGACGTGTGGAGACCACCCCCAATTTTTAGGAAAATTTAGGAGACGGGGGGGTGTCGAGGTCTTTAAAATTATTACAAATATATAATTTATATAAATTCCAACATATTAACATATAAATTCCTCATCCTATCACCATTTACATACTAAAACTTAAAAAGTAAATAGTAAATTCTATGTTGCACAAGTTTCCGGAACGTGGGGACGTTGGGAATGTGGCTACGAGTATTGGATACTTCTAGAAGTTTCCCTTAAACTTGCAGGAAACAATAGGTTGGGAACGACAGTAATATATATTAAAATATATAAAAAATATAAATATAATTAAAAAAAGAAAACCTTAAATAAAAGTACACTCCTTTGCAGTTTGGAAGGCCCAACTTTGAATTCTAAGGAGTAACCTATGAATAAATTGGAATAAAAATGAAATTACCTGCTTTAATAGAATAAATAGTTTCCTTTTTTCAACTTGTTCTTCAGCAACTCGATAACTTTTCAAAATATCACCCAGATCTTTGCAATCAGTTTATAGCAAATATAATTCCTTTCTGTATAAATAGTAAAAGGGAAGTCTTGATGCTGCGATACCATTCAAAGGTGATGATTGCTTTAATTCATGTCAAAATCCTTGGTTATTGCCCGGACCACCAAAGAAGAAGAGAGTCTGGCCTGAGTTAGAACGTTGTTTCCATTTGTAGGCTGAATCGAGGGATATAATACTTTTAATTAAATTTCCCCAGGAAGATATGAATTGATCTGCTCTCTATTTTTAGAAAAGACAATACATATTTATGTGGGAATCATCATCCGAAATCATAAAAGAAGCTAGTTAGAGACTAAGTTAACTTGGGTGGCCTTCGCTTCCAATCTAGACTTCCAAGTGGTAAGGCTGGGTTCTCGCCCTATTTTTGTGGGATTAAAGATTGAATCACGAGGGAAGGGTCAAGAAGAGACTGTCTTAGAAAAGGAGAAATAAGTGTGTGGGTCAAATCATGGGCCAATCCCGCTCAATGAGGAGCGTTTGTCTGTTCCCTTGAGAATGAGGAACCTGTAGCCACTCCTACATTTCGAAACGCTAGTGAAAGGGTTCCCACATTCCCAGTTTTGCGCCTGCGAAGTTCCCTAAATGTTCTTTAACTCTCGGTATCGTTCCCACTAGATTGGGGGCGTTTTGTGCCGATTCCCAAGTTCCCTAAAACGCATGAACCTCTGGAACAAGTTTAGAGGGAGGGAACTGTTACCGTGTAATAGAGTAAATTTTTCAATATAAACATCGTTGTCAATTCATCATTGATTCATGAATCATTTAGCATTTGAGTATTTGAATTTCACATTGATAAATTCTAAGTTTATAATACATGCACATCTTCCATTACAACTTTGAATCATAGACATAAACAATAGATGAAAATATAAATATTAAACTTATAAAACTAAATCATAGACATGTCACATAAACTTGTCTTAAACACCTTTGAATGTAAAGAGTCAAAGACTCAGTTTGAGTTCATCAAGGACAATATCTACTTTTAGAGTCAAAAGTTAAACTGAAAACTGACAATATACAATGAACACTGAAAATAAAAGTAGTGAAAAGAAAATTGAAAGCATCAAGGAGATAGTTCTATGGATTGGTCCTCCTCATGCATTCGTTGCGTGAAGCCATCATGACCATTTATGGGAGTGTCACTATTTGAGTCTGAGTCATTCTCATGAGTGACCAATGGCACACCAACCAAACCATGCTCCAACCTTCAAAGTTCAAACCCTTACTCCAACCTTCAAACCCCCTTGCTCTAGCCTTCAAGCAATGAAATTGCTATTTCCTTGGAAAATTGCTCCTTCTCTTTGGCAAATCGGTCCTCTCTTCTTCGTTGCCAATCGCTTCTCTCCAAGAATATTTGTTTGCATAAGATAAATGTTTCAAATGTGAGAGTTAGGGATGGGTTGGGATTTTAAGAGAGGGGTTTGGTGGGGTAACTTTTAGGTTTATTAGTGTAATGATTTTTTTTGTTTTTTTCAATTATGATTTTTTTTTTGAAAATCGTGTGTGGGCGTCTGGGCATCCTCCTTTTGTGAGGGGTGCCCAGATACCCCCCACTTCTTTGGGACGTTCCTTTTGTGTTTCCTTGTGTTTTCAAAAAAAGGCGACGTGGGGAAATGTTTCCCAAAGAGTCCCTAACCCCCCAGGCATGGGAAATGAGGGGAGCGCACCCTTGACCTTGGGGGATGCATCCCTATGGAAAATGAAGTGCTCCTCTATCTTGGTCTCTTATGTGTGACAAAGTTGGCGTACATATTTGGCCTGGGATGTGATGATTGGTCTCAACTTGGAGTTTGTGAGAATCCATGTGAAGTTGATCAAGGGGAATCTTAAGAGCATGCATCTAATGCCTTCTTGTGTATCACGATCAGATAATTAGGCTACATCTCAACTCTAGAAAATGCTCATAGTAGAAGGTCATCTTTGGGCCCAAACCCTTAGAAGGTGAGGTCAATGTGACTTGGATGTACTCTCTGTAAAATCATAAATCTTCCTTGATTATCTTGTTCATGTCTTACTTAGTCTATAGGAGATTGCTCGTGGCATCATGGGAGTTCTTGATCGGGGGGAGACTATCGGGGCAGATGGTCACAAATTGAAGCAGTCGAGGGCATTGATGAAAAATTCATTGATTAATTATGGGAGAACTTTGGGAAGTATTCAAATTGGGTTGCATAGAGGACTTCAAAAACCATAAGCAAATTGTTCCTCATTTATGCTACTTCTCATTCATGCATGATGACGAGATGATTAGCTTGGATGGTTTTATTGAAAACATGATTGAAAAACCAAAATGGTATTTATTATATTGCAGGCATCAAGTGTGCCAAAAGTTTGCCATTTCTGGAAAATCTTTTGTAGGAGGATATTAGGGTCCTCTATATTGTAGACCCAATTGATGAGGTCACTATTCAAAATCTTCAGACTCTTAGACAATTTTTTTGTTGATATTAGTAAAGAAGACTCGAACTTAGATGATTTAGATGAATTGAAGGACGTAGAAGCTTAGAAGGAATATGTTGTCATTTGTGACTCGATGAAGCAACAATTGGGAGTGTTACCTTTCAAACCCTCACCTCTAGAGATAAAGTCCTAAAAGATCAACTGAGGCCTTGAAGGAACTAAGAGGGAGGCCATTGTCACCTCACCACCCTCTTCTACACTCTAGGCTAACTCTTCTTTAACACAAAAGAGGGCTTCCCCAGGATAGGATTGCTGAAATTTTAGGCAATGGGTTACAAGGTGAAATGAAGAGTAAATTCTAGCAAAACAATTTATTAAGTTTGAGAAAGAAAAATGGATGAGTGGACCAAAGATTAGTGTTGTCAATTGGACAATGGAGTGAATTAGCGGATTTGATGGGAGCCTATCTTAATGAGGAGGAATAGTTATTGATGCTAAAGAGTACGAGCTATAACAAACCATCCCCTTTCCTATCCCAAATTGCAGAAATGTATCTAAGGAAATTATTAGAGAAGATAAAGTCCAATACACATGAAGCTTATTATTACTCGGGATGAAATAAATGTGCATTTAACCAAATGTAGAGAAATAATCCATCAATAAACTATCTTCCATGGTGCTACCCCTTTTTTCACCAAGGGGTGATACATTGATTAGATGTGGTTTGTGATGATATCATAGACATTTGTTCCTGAGTTGAGATTTGTGGCTTCCCCATAGATCATTAGTTAGAGGTCCTTTAAGCATGATTGGATGGTCCATATGCCTTGGATGCACCTAGTCAGAGACTCAGAGACAATGTTGGATATTCTAGTGCTGTGATATCTCTAACCCTCATTGACACTTATAATGTTTTCTTATGTGATGATATGTTTTCATGGGATGTTATATTTATGTTTGCCTAATATCTCATAACACTTAAATTAGTTACTCATGTTTTAGTCTGTAATATCCCAAACTGATATTTTGTGCTTTTGTACTGATTGGTTGTGGTATTTGTTATTGGTTCAGACTTCAGAGTTTCTTGATGTTCACAACTTATAATATGCTTTTGCATGTGTTTGCATGGCAGTGTTCAAACCCCATAAATAATTAAACTCTGATAGAAATGAAATGAACTTCAAATACAAAGCAAGGACATACCAATAATCATAGCTTGAATATTCGGACAAGGTGGAAGAGACATGCATGCCATGCACTGAAGCTAGGTTAAAAAACGTGAAGGCCTCATGCAATTTGCCCATGCAAAGTAATGCACTCTCTTCAATCTTCAATTCAATTGTAACTGCTCCCGGAGGGCAAGAGTGGTCTCCAAAATCAATTAGTAAGGTAATATAGGCCTTCTGAAGACAATGGATGAAACATGTAGACCAAAAGAAAACTCCCAACTCAAATACGAATTGCTCTATTTAGGTACAACTAGCCCATGCAAGAATACACCCTTTCTCTAATAATAGATTTCAAGATCTGTCCTCAGAAGAATGGAGATGTGGCCAGTAAGCTGCAGAATAATTGATAATCGATCTCTGAAGGAATTTGGCTGAGTATTTGATCTTCAAACTAGCTAGATGAACTCATCTCAGATGATAGTGCTGCAAACCCTTGCCCCTTCTCAGAATAATGGACCCTTCCGACTTGATATGATAACCTTCCTGTAAATATTAAATGTTCTTTGAAATGCTATGATAGATCAAACTGATCTATCCCTGAAAGTGATTAGGGCAGATAGATTTCGCGACCGAAAACACTTGTTAGCCAAGGACTCATGCCCTCAACCCCAACTTTGTTTGCCGAGCTCTCAAACCTGTTTTTTAAAAGTGAATAATAGCAGTCGGATACCTTTAGGGCTCGATTTGTCTTCTTTTATAGAGTTGAGATTGCATGACTTGTTTTTGTATGCATGCAACTTAATTGTCGCATGTCGCATGCAAAGTGAAATAAGGCCCGCATGCTTCGCATGCTAGTTGATAACTGCTCCGGTGGCCTCTTTTAATCTACTGATGACTTAATAACACTGTATTACTGTACTCTTCAGTTCCATGTATCATTAGTCCTTAGACAATTCCCTTTTTCATCAGTACCTATATATATATGAAAGTTTTTAATAAAATTTAATATGTACATTAACCACATGATAAAAATAAAACTATATACCAACTATATCTTATATGTCCATTAACCACATGATAAAAATGAAACTATATTCTATACCAATTGTATCATATATGAATTTTTTTTATAAAATTTAACATGTTCATTAAGCATAGTATAAAAATGAAACTATACCGTGATAATTAAGCGTATATATATTTTAAGGCTCAACACGTGGAACACGTTATGGATTTTACTTTCCTCAGGTAGCTTGAGCTCGTAGGTCACTTAACGTACATTTCGGATTATCTTGTAAGGACCATAGAAGTGGGGCTTCAATTTCTCTGCTCCCTTTTCTTGAGTGAAGATTGTCTGCAAGGTTGCAGTCGCATGTACACCAAGTCCCCAACCTCAAAACTACGCTCGATCCTGTGTCTGTCTGCATATAAATTTTGCTGGTTTTGTGCTGTCTGTAAATTTTCTTTATGTATCTTGAGAATGTCCTAGCTATCCTGGATCTAGCCCTTTGCTTTAGGTGCTTTGTTGTCCCCAAATATTAAGTTTGCAAAAGTTAATGCCTCATAGCCATACAATGCTTTGAAAGGAGCCATCCCAATAGACATGTGATGTGTAGTATTGTAGCAATATTCCCGAGATGCACCCTTTTGATCCACGTCCTCTGTTGCCCTGCTACATAGTTCCTCAAATACCCCTTAATCCATTTCTTGACTATCTCTGTATGTTTGTCACTCTGAGGATGGTAACTCGTACTGGTAGCTAATTCTGTTCCCGCCAACTTGAAAAGCTCCTGCCAAAAGGCACTTGTGAACTTTCTCGCTAACAATGGTCTTAGGCAACTTGTGCAATTTGAATACCTCCTTGAAGAACAACTTTGCTACCTGTGTTGCGGAATAGTCAGAAGGAATGGCAAAGAAATGTGCGAACTTAGTCAGTCTGTCCACCACTATATGTTTAAGCAGTCTCTTCCCTGTACCTTGGGAAATACTGTAATGAAATCCATCGAGATACTTTCCCACTTTTGCTCGGGTATAGGTAATGCCTAAAGTAAACCTGTCGGATGAGTGTGCTCTTCCTTATTAAGTTGGCAAGTAATGCATTCCCTAATGTGCTGCATTATATCCTCCTTAAGGCCCTTCCATGAGAATCTCTCTCTGACCTGTCTGTATGTCTTTAAGAATCCTTGATGCCCTTCCAGTGGTGAATCATGTGAAGCTTGCAAGATCTTTTTTCTTTAATGTGGACTTGAGAACCAATTAAATTCTATTCTTGTAATAAATGATATCATCAATTACCTTGTATCTAAGTCACCTGACACGGGGACACGGGACACGAAGGACACGGGGATTCGAGGTGTCCGACACGGGCACGGTGACCCCGGAATCAGGACACGTAGGATA
>LPNX010754949.1:683596-720961 GCA_001517045.1 Pseudotsuga menziesii
TACGTGTCCTGTTTGGGGGGTTCGTGTCCGAAAATCGCGATTCGTTCCAAATCGTGTCCGATTTGATTTCAAAACCGTGTCCCGATTTCGGATTCGACCTTCCATCGAATCCCCTTCGTGTCGGACACGAATCGTGTCCGATTCGTTCCCCACGGGACACGAGGGGGGGTAACAGTGAATCCGGTTTCTTAGCCTTGTATTTGTCGTCCTATATCTGCCTGTCCAACAACTCACAAGTAAACTTATTCTTAGAGTATTCAACCAAAAGATGAGACTTCCAATGTGTGGAGATGCTTATGAGAGACAGGGTGTTCGGTCGTCTAGAAAGGGCATCGACTCCTATGTTGTTCTTCCGTTTCTCATACTCGATCTCAAAATTGTAGGCTTGGACCTTGCTATCCCATTTTGTTGTCTTTCATTCAATTCTTTCTGTTCCAAAAAGTACCTGAGGCTGTTATGATTTGTCTTGATTTTAAACCCGCTACCCACCAAGTATTGCCTGAATTTTGTAAAGGCATGTAGACTTGTCAACATCTCTTTATCATATATGGAGTAATGGAATTCATAATCTTTAAGCTTTCTGCTTTCAAAGGTGATCAGATGGTGGTTCTGCATCAACATTGCTCCTATGCCCTCCCCCGATGCATCATATTTTAATACGAATGGCTAAGTGAAGTCAGGTAATGCCAGAACAAGACATGAGCTCATAATGTTCTTCATTTTCTCAAAGGTTTGCTATGCCTCCTCTGTCAAACTGAATGCCCTTTTCTTTGTAAGATCTGTGAGGGGTGCTGTCAACTGTAAAAACCCTTTAACATACCTCCTATAGTAAGTGCAAAGGCTTAAGAATCCTTTCAATTCTGTCACATTTTTTGGTGTAGGCCAATTTAGAATTGCTCTAATCTTTTCATGTGAACCTGTACTCCATTCACACTTATTACATGCCCTAGATATAGCATTTCCTGCATACCGAACTCGCTCTTGGACATTTTTGTGTATAAAGATTGTTCTTCTAGAATTCCCAATACTTCACCTAAATGTCTCAAATGCTCTTCCCATGTTTTACTGTATATTAATATGTCGTCAAAGAATACAAGGAGAAACTTACACAATCGAGCCTTGAAGGCATGATTCATGCAGGACTAGAAGGTGGCTGGTGCATTTGTAAGCCCAAAAGGCATAGCCAGGAATTCATAATGTTTGAAGTGGCAACTAAAGGTTGTCTTGACAATATCCTGTTCCCTGACCCGGATCTGATGGTACCCTGATCAAAGGTCAATTTTAGAGAAGTACTTTTCCCCCTGATACTCATCCATCAACTCGTCAATTTTGGGAATGGGGTACCTTTTCTTGATAGTTTTCTTGTTAAGGGCCCTGTAATCAATGCACATCCGCAATGTCCCATCATTCTTCTTGACCAATACCGTCGAGCATGCAAATGGACAGGAACTTGGTCGTATGTAACCCAACTCAAGTAACTCTTTAATTGCCTTTTATATTTCATCTTTATACCTTTTAGGATGCCTGTAGGGTGTAGTTATAACTGCTTGGGTCCCCTCCTCTAACTCAATAATCTGCTCGAACCCCTTATCGAGAGGGCTACCTGCTGGGAGATCTCTGAATACCCTTTCATGTTCTGTAGCAATGTTTGAATGTTTGCGGGATGCTACGTTGTGCTGTTTGGAGGTTTTTGGAATGTGATTAGGCACTTTGCTGCCCACTCTATGTTTCCCTATCCGAGTACTGCCTCCATCCTTTGTGATGATACTGGCTTGGGGGGTAGGTGTTCATGCCCCTCAAGACTACTCTCTTACCATCCTGTCCCTGGATCTCTATTTCCATGGTACAATAATATGTGGTATATTTCCCTATGGAATAGAGCCACTGAACCCCTAGTACGACATTTGTATCTGCCACATTTACCACATAGAAAGAGTGTCCTTATGTAATTTTCTAGGGTTACATTTAGCTTGGGAATCCAATGGGTGCACTCCATGCTGTTGTTACCTGCTATTGCTATTGTAAACCCCTCAAACTCTTCTGTCTAATTGCCTCGCCCTACTACCCATGCAACATCTATAAAGTTGTGGGTTTCCCGCCATCAATCAACACTCCCACTCTCTGGCCTTGTATTACTCCCCTAACTCGGAGGATGTGAAATTTGGAAATTCCTGATAATGTAGCAATAACTCTGCTTTTGGGTTCTCCCTAAAGTGACTCCTCCTTTGCTACCCTAAGCTCCTCTTCCCATTCTTGCTCCTGCTTATCCTCGTCCTCCTCATTATTTGAACAAACCTCGATGTAATGGGCCTTCGCTTTCCTCAAACACCTGTGGCTTGGTACCCATGGTTCTTGACAACTAAAACACAACTTCTTTCTTCTTAGTTCTTTTTTAGTGTCATCATCAACCCAATTCTTCCTCAACCACTCTTGCTGGAAAGGTTTCTTATCTTTGTCTTTGTTTGGGAAAGTTGGTTTAGGGGGAAATTTGTTTTTTGGAACTGAGTCTTGCAAGTCTCTAATTTTGTTGATGGCGTCCTTTAAGGTGGATGTCTTGTAAGCTTTCACCCACCCACGTAAAGGCTTGGTAAGGGCCTTTGTAAATAACATAATAAGTCTGCTCTCTGAAACATTCTTCACCATGACTGCAACTTGTTGAAATTCTGATACGAAGGTCTCTTCACTATCTGTCTGTTTGAGCTGAGCTAGCTCTCTGAAATGTATCTCGGGGTCCCTCTTATCAAAGCACTCCATGAGCCTCTGCGTGAAGTCATTGTATGAAGGGATAGTGTTGTGACCAAGTGTCACTAGCCTATGGTACCACCACTCATGGGATTCCCCGTCCAAATGCAAGGGAGCCAAACTTGATTGCATCTACCTCTCTCATGGGATTAAGTAGGAATTATGTTGGAAACAGATAACTCTGATGGTTCTTTTTTCATTATTTTGGCATGAGTGTGATGAGAAGGATCAGTAAAGGCTTTGTCCTTTTTATATATGTAAAAAGAGTCTTTTATATAAATAAAGTGATTTTTCTCTTGTACTTTATAAAGTGGGTTACTTTAAGTGAGATATTTAATAATTGATGTATTTAATTGTTAAAAGTGAGTTTTAATGATGACCCTTGATCTTGTAATTAATTCTCAACCCTAGATTAGGGTAGTTAGGGAAAGTAGTGACAAATTTGAAGTATAAGACAAAGTGAAAGGACATTAAAGACACACACCATCAGAGAGGAAGAAGTAAAGAGGCAGAGAAAGAAGAGATACCCTAGCTAAGGGGGCACAAATTCCAAGAGAAGAACAACAACACGATTCCCTAGGTAGCCTGCAGAGACCGTACAACAGTACTTGGCGCATTAATTGTAGTCACACGTGTGGGCGCAAATCCCAAGAAAGTGACAACAACATTTAGTGTAGATTGTACCAGTTGTACAACATTTATTGCAGACACATGTGGGCATGAATTTCGAGGCTGAAAGTACAACAGAAAGTATAGTTTTGTACAACCATGCGTGGATAGCTGTACAATTGCTATTTGGCACGATATTCAAGGTAGAGTGTTGCTAAAATTAATGTTTGGAATTTTGTCAGTGAGGGTTGAAAGAAAAAAATCAGTGTATTGAAGTTTTCTGAGTATTCTTCTTTAATGAGAAATTTTCTTCTTCAAGATTTTCCCCAAGTTGGGGTTTTGCTCGGTCTTTTGACCAATTTTTTTGTGTTTCATGTGTTTGATTGATATTTCAGTTTTCAAGAAGATCTTGATGTGGTGGTTTTAATCTTAAAATTTATGAGAAAATTTTTAATTAAAACCCTAGATGTTCAAGTGTTTAACAGAATGTGTGAATGAAAAGTTTTCATATTAATGTCATTTTTCTTCAAAGTAGGTATCCAACTTTTGCACCCAAATCCTCGCCAAACAACTACTTGTCCCATCAAAATTAGGGATGGTCAGCTTCCCCATTGTTTGGTGCAACTCATAGTTTTAATTAAATGTGCTGTTAACTGCTCTTGGCTTGTTCCTACTCTTCATATTGCAAAAGTCTGAGAAGGACATGGCTGAATAAAAATCATTCCCCAGGTCCCTGTATTCTTGTAGATATGCCCCAAATGATTCTCTCGGCTCAGTTGACATGATTGGTCCTGTGGTGGAACTCTCCAAAAACTGAGGCATGGTAGGTGTGGAAGGCTTGTGGTATATGTGAGGAGTATTTTGCATGGTACCATGTGCCTGACTTCCACTGCCATTGATGGATACTCTATCACCCTGCATCATCTGTAATTTTTGTTGATCCTGCCTTGGTTTATCTGCCAACCTGTTTAATGCACTTAACACCTCCTTTTGGCATGTAGAAATTGTTCAGAGCACTGATGAGACTATTGAAAGCTATCCTATCCTCCTCTTCCATGGTTCCCTTTCCCTTATTTGCCTGTGAATTTGTCATATTTTGATCCTCTGATATCCTCTAAATGTATCTCCTCTAGATCTGTATCTTCTGTGTACTTACCCCTTCTCCTTCTGTATGTAACAAATGTAGCATGTTCATGTCAAGCCTATAGCTGGCGAGGAACATGATTTGATACCACTCTAATATCCCAAACTGATATTTTGCACTATTGTACTGATTGGTTGAGGTATTTGTTATTGGTTCAGAGTTTCTTGATGTTCACAACTTATGATATGGTTTTGTATGTATTTGTATAGCAATGTTCAAACCCCAGAAATAATTAAACTTAGATATATAATGAAATGAACTTCAAATACAAAGCAAGGACATACCAATAATCATAGCTTGATTATCCGAACAAGGTGGAAGAGACATGCATGCCATGCAATGAAGCTAGGTCAAAAAATGTGAAGGCCTCCTCAAGTAATTCGCCCATACAAAGTAATGCGCCCTCTTCAATCATCAATTCAATTGTAACTTCTTCGAAAGGACAAGAGTGGTCTCCAAAATCAATGAGTAGGGTAATACGAGCCTTCTGAAGACAATGGATGAAACATGTAGACCAAAAGAAGACTCCCAGCTCAAGTACGAATTGGTCTCTTTGGGTACAAGTCGCGCATGCAAGAAGATGCCTTTTCTCTAACAATAGATCTTAAGATTTGTCCCCAGAAGAATGGAGATGTGGCCAATAAGCTGCAAAATAATTGATAATTGATCTCTAAGGGAATTTGGATGAGTATTTGATCTTCAAACTAGTTGGATGTGTAAATTTTCCTTTAAATTTCAAACTAGGGTTAACATTATATTTAATTTGCTACTGGAAACCACACAAGAATTTCTTTTACTAGTATTGCAGCAGAAAGTAAATATTGAGAAACATCCACAACATCACATAAAATATAGACACAGTATTTTGGGTATGGAAACCCCTGGATAAGACCCAAGATGGGAAAGCCGGTGCAATAGTCAGATATGAAATTTATATTAAGATATGAAACAATTACAACTAACAGATAAATCCCCAACTTGGCGAAATTAAACCTCTGCAGAAACGTTGGACAAATCCAGCAACCCAGCACACCCCCATCACAGCTGTACAGCCACTGCATCAGCATTCTGGCCTCCTCTACGCCGCTGTACGGATTCCACAGGGTTGTACGACTGCCCCTGCCGAATGATACAACTTCCCTCTGCGTGACAAGACCTCTAGCTTAGCCTGGAAGCTTAGTGATTTTGTTGGGTAAATGTTCCTCCGTCTTCCTAGCAAATTCCTCCGTCTGACTTCTGTTTATCTTTATCTCACCTGTGTATGTGTCCTTTCCACCAAATCTCCTTTTAACTCAATGGTTAAGCGAAAACCTTAACCCTCACTATTGATCAATGGATGTGATCCTCCGGTGAGATCAATGGCCAAGATTAGATTAGCCATCACTTAAGTTTATTTCACTTTTCACTTTATAAAAGTGATTCCATTANAAACGTAGGAAAATCACATTAAATACATTTGGCGTCTACTTTAATGTCTTCCTAACATGCAAGGACACATGCAATGCTAGAAGACCTTCCTTGTTGCCACTTTCTAACACTCCCTTTCAGCGAGGAAGGGATTTGGTAGCAACCCCAACTTATCTCTGAACTTCACAAAACTGTGTCTGCAAAGTGCCTTGGTGAAAATGTCGGCCACCTGCTCATTTGTCTATATGTACTCCAACCGAATGGTTCCTCTCTATACATAGTCTCTTAGGAAG
Source organism: Pseudotsuga menziesii (assembly GCA_001517045.1). Taxonomy (NCBI): domain Eukaryota; kingdom Viridiplantae; phylum Streptophyta; class Pinopsida; order Pinales; family Pinaceae; genus Pseudotsuga; species Pseudotsuga menziesii. The sequence goes on from LPNX010754949.1 coordinate 689,792, forward strand.
TGGTACCGAATGTCTATGTGTTTGCTTCGGTCACGGAACACTGGATTTTCAGATAGCCTGATGCCACTCTGATTGTCACAGTGAACTACTGTAGCCTATAGCTCACACTCGAACAACCCTGAAAGCAGCTTCCTTAGCCAGATTCCCTCACAAGCAGCCAAACTGGCTGCCATGTACTCGGCCTCTGTCGAGCTCAATGCAACTGACTTCTGCTTTCTGCTGAACCAAGAGACAACCCTTGATCCAATGCTGAAGCAACAACTTGAAGTGCTCTTCCGGTCTTCTACACATCCTGCCCAGTCAACATCTGTGAAGCCTGCTAACTATACATTCCCCGTGCGCTCATAAACTAACCCATACTCCACTGTACCTTTGATGTAGTAAAGTATGTGCTTCGCTGCTGTCCAATGCACTCTCTGAGGGTCCACCATGAACTTGCTCAAAGAGTTGACCGCAAAGCTAATGTCTGGCCGTGTGTTGACAAGATACATGAGCGATCCGATAAGCTGGCGATATAATGTAGAATCAAATTCGTTTGACCCTGATGCATCAATCTTCCTCTAGTTGTAAACTAGAGGTATGGCCATAGGCTTGCAATCCACCATCCTAAATCTCTTCAAGATCTCCACTGCATACTTCCCCTGTCCATTGAAGAAGTACCCGTCTCTCTGCCAAACCTCCAGGCCTAGGAAGTAATGCATCAACCCAAGGTCTTTCATCTCATACTCAAGTAGTCGTCAATCAACCTCTCATCTCCTGTAAGAAAGAGATCATCTACATATAAGACTAGTATGAGAGGCACCTCACCTGTCAAGAAGTACAGGTTGTGGTCCGTCTCACTCCGCTGGAATCCCATCTCCCGTAGATAGCTATCTATCCTCGAGTACAATGCTCGAGGTGCTTGCTTGAGCCCACAAAGAGCTCTCTGCAACCTGCATACATGCGTTTCCCTGCTCTCCACATCAAACCCCTTTGGCTGCTCAATGGATACCTCCTCCTCTATATCTCTGTTGAGGAAGGCAGTATTAATGTCCATCTGATGGACACACCAACCCATCTCTGTTGCTAATGAGATAATGGTCCGAATGGAAGAATACCTGGAAACAGGGGCGAAGGTTTCTGTGAAAACCCCTTTGCCACGAAGCACGCCTTGTACTTCTCCACTCTTCCGTCTGCTGCATGCTTCACCTTGTAGATCCATCTGGATCCCACCACCTTTTTACCTTGTGGCCTCGACACAACCTCCCATACTTGATTCTTCATGATGGAGTCATATTCCTCAACCATGGCCTCCTACCACACATCATGTTGTACAACCTCCTCGAAACTGGAAGGTTCGGAGTTAATCAACTCTGTCATCAGTGCCATATATCTAAGTCTCTCTGGTGGTTTGCTCCGCCTCATGGAGTTTTGTGGAGGATTCACCTGCCTGGAATCCTGAAATGTGGACCTAAACCACTTAGGCCTTGGCCTAGTGTCTATCTGTTGCGGTTGCTGGATATCTGTCTCTCGCTGTGGCTCATCCTCCAAATCAATGATTGTAGGATCCTCCATTTGACTCCCTTTTTACCAAAACCTATGCTCTGTGTCTGTACCTGTACTTGTACCTCTGGCTCCTCCAACTTGATCCTTGAGACTTGTGTTGGTTGCTCTTCTGCTGGTAAGTCCATAGATCTTCGCAAGGCTATGTCCTCATCAAACTGGACATCCTTGCTCAGAAAATTTTCCTCTTGCGAGTAGGAATATAAACTCTGTACGCCTTCGAAGTCTCGCTGTAACTAACAAGTAACCCCTTCTCTCTAGAAGGTCCAGCTTCTTCCTAGTGTCAGCATGACTGTGACAATAGCAGACACTCCCAAATATGCGCAAGTGGCTCACATCTGGTCTAGTGCATGTGAAGACCTCGGGTGTATTCTTCCGCAAAGCTGTGTGAGGACACATGTTCTGAATGTATACTGCAGTCCTGTATGCCTCGACCCTAAGGAATAGTGGTAATCCTTGATCAAATAACATGGCCTTGGCTGCTCCTACCATTGTTCGGTTCTTTCTCTCCGCCACTCCATTCTGTTGCGAGGTATGAGGCACTGTGTGCTCCTTCTTGATCTCCTCCGATGAGCATCACTCCAAGAACTCATTGGAGGTGTACTCTCCCCCATTGTTTGTCCTCAAAACACGGATCTTCCTTGTCTGATTTTCCACGAGAGTCTTGAACTCTCGAAACTGATTAAAGACCTCTGACTTGGCCTTCAGGAAATAGATCCAGGTCTTCCTAGAATAGTCGTCAATGAAATTGACATAGTAACTGTAACCACTTAAAGATTGGACACTCATAGGTCCGCAAACATCTGAATGCACTAATTCCAAGTCCCCTTAGACTTGTGCTCACTTTGTGGGAAAGGTCTCCTAATGTTCTTCCCCATTGCACAACCCTTGCAGTGGTTATGCTTCTCCTCATGTACGTGAGGAACTCCAATGACAGCTTGTCTCAAGTGCCTCAGTGCTCCGTGGTGTAAGTGTGCCATCCTCCTATGCCACAAATCACATTGCTGCTGCTGGCGTAAGTGTAGTCTATACACCTTCCTGCTCCGGATCCCAATCACCCGATCCAAACTCCTATCCGACCCCTTTGGTCTGATACACACCCTCTGTTCTTGGAACTTCACTTGAAATTCCTTGTCCTCCAAGGTGGAAACGGATATGAGGTTCTTAGTTAACCCCAGAACATACAATATATCAACAAAACTGAGTGGTTTGCCAGACTCCCTCTGAAATGAAATAGTGCCAACTCCCTGCGCATGATACTGCGCATCATCAACCAACTATATGTGGAGATTTAATCCACCCTCCTGCAAGTCCTTGAAGAACCTCATTTGTCTTGTCATATGACAAGATGCTCCACTGTCCACATACCAAATGCTGCTGCCCGTGGTGCTTGCCATGCAAGCAATCGAGCAAAAATCTTCATCGAAGTTCTTGCTGAATTCCTCCACCTCTGCAGATCCTGCCATCTGGGTATTGTTGTTCTTCTTCCTATCTGGGCACTGGGAGGCAAAGTGTCCTTGCTTGTGGCAGATAAAACACTTGACCTTTGACATGTCAAGGTTCTTCTTACCACCCTTCTTTTTCTTTTCCTTACCCTTGCACTTCCTTGTCAGGGCTAGAGCCTCTTCATCCACAATCTGTGGGGCACTGCTGGATGAACCTGATCCTTGACCCACGCAGGTCTCCTCCTGCACAAAATCATCCCACAACCTCTGCCAATCAGGGATCTTCTCCCTGGCCACAACACCTTTGACAAAGGTGTCCCATGGCTTAGAAAATCCATTGAGGACTATCCGAACTAGCTCCTCATCCTCAGTCTTAGAGCCAACTGCTCCAAGCTCGTCTCTGATCTGTGTGAGCCTTGTGAGATAAGGCACCACTCCTTCACCCTTGGCCATCTTGGTACTGCGCATCCTCTCTTGCAGCACCATCTTCCGGTTTTCATTCTTGCTCTGGTACAAATTTTCCAAAGCCTTCACATCTTTGATGCGGTCTTCTTCCTGAAAAGATGAGGGACTATGTGGTCCTTCACTCCATCCAAGATAATCAACATTGCTCTGGAATCTATCTTCTTCCAAGCTACCAACTCTGCCAAAGTTGTGGGCGCAACCTTCGTGGAGTCAATGTGCTCCTCTGCATCACTGACATCCAGGATCCTTGTGATCCTTCTTTCCATGTAGGAAAGTTTCGAGCTTCCTGGAGTCTATCCTCGACTCTCAACTGCACGACCATACTGAAGTGTACCTGTCAAACCCTAGATCTGAACTCTAAGTTTGTGTCTTCAATAGATCTGTCCTTGATCTATCAATGCTACTGCTAGTCTCTTAGATTTAGCTCAACTGAGGTCTGATACCATCTAAATTTTCCTTTAAAATCCAAACTAGGGTTAACAATATATTTAATTTGTTACTGGAAACCACACATGAATTTCTTTTACTAGTATTGCAACGAAGAGTAAATACTGAGAAACATCCACAACATCACATAAAATATAGAGACAGGATTTTGGGTATGGAAACCCCCAGGTAAAACCCAAGATGGGAAAACCGGTGCAGCAGTCATATATGAAATTTATATTAAGATATGGAACAATTACAACCAACAGATAAATCACCCAACCTGACGAATTGAAACCTCTGCAGTAACACTAGACAAATCCAACCAACCCAACAAATCCCCAGCGCAACTATACAATCTCTGTGTCAGTAGTATGGCCTCCTCTGCGCAATTGTACGGATTCGTACGACGCTGATGTCAGCTTGTACGACTGCCCCTGCCGAATGGTACGACTGCCCCTGCCGAATGGTACGACTGCCCTTTGCATGATCCTGTACGGCCTCTAGCTCATCTTGGAAGCTCGGTGACTCTGTCGGGTAAGTGTTCATCCGTCTTCTAAGAAAATTCCTCCGTTTGACTTCTCTTTGTTTGTATCTCACCTGTGTATGTGTCCTCTCCACCAAATCTCCTTTTAACTCAATGGCTAAGTGAAAACCCTAACCCTCACTATGGATCATTGGATGTGATCCTTCTGTGAGATCAATGACCAAGATTAGATTAGCCATCACTTAAGTTTATTTCATTTTTCACTTTATAAAAGTGATTCCATTAAGTCAAAATCAAATTAGATTTATTAATGTATTTTCGTAAGTCCAAACTTAGGAAAATCACATTAAATACATTTGGGGTCTAGTTTAATGTCTTCCTAGCATGCAAGGACACATGCAATGTTAGAAGAACTTCCTTGTTGCCACTTTCTAACAGGATGAATTCGTCTTAGATGATTGTGCTGCAAACCCTTGCGCCTTCTTAGAATAACGGACCCTTGCGCCTTGATATGATAACCTTCATGTAAATATTGAATGTTTTTTGAAATGCTGTGATAGATCAGAGTATTCTATCCCTGAAAGTGATTAGGGTAGATAGATTTCACTGCCGAAAACAATTGTTTGCCAAGGATTCACGCCCTCATGCCCAACTTTGCTCCTCGAGCTTTCAAACTTGTTTCTCAAAAGTGAATAATAGCAATGGGATACCTTTAGGGTTCGATTTGTCTTCTTTTATAGAGTTGAGGTTGTATGACTTGCTTTTGCATGCATGCAACTTAATTGCTGCATGTTGCATGCAAAGTGAAACAAGGCCTGCATGCTTCGCATGCTAGTTGATAACTGCTTCGGTGGCCTCTTTTAATCTATTGATGGCTTAATAACACTATATTAATGTACTCTTCAACTCCATGTATCATTAGTCCTTAGTCAATTCCCTTTTTCATCAGTACCTGCTCGAATCGATGGGAATTAAATAGGTTAACGAGTGTTTCTAGGTGCTTAATTAGAAGAGGACATTACATAGTCTAACCTTGGTGTCATTTTTCCTTAGAAGTGTGTTATTATGAAGGTTGATTTGTATCCTAGTGAACTAAAGTGAGTGGTTTCACCAATTTCATAACATTTTTCCTCACTTAGTCAAGTCTTCAGTCGATTGTAGTCTTGTTACCACCTAAGTTGTACTTGGTGGTTTTTTCAAGCGAGCCCACGAAGTAGAACAAGTACACTTGTTCATGATCAGAGTTCAGAAGTTCGCCACGCTTTTTCTGGGAGTCTGTTCGAAATTTTTTTGTAACACATGTTCATACCCCCTTGGGGAAATTGTAAAAAATGTCCTAGCATTTAATTTTTAAAAGGCTCGGCTTCCCGGACTTAAGCATCAAGCCAACTAGCCCAGAGTGTTTTTTCCCTCGGTTATTATTGGTTGTTGAACAAACGACTAATAATTTCCGAGTTTTTCACTCACACCTCCAAAGTTGGGGTAGTCGTCTTGGTGTTTTTGCCTTAGGAGGTTATTAGAGCCTTCGTGTCAGTGTTTTTTAAACATGCTAGGCATTGATTTTGAGTCATATGGACATGTGCTAGGTCCCCCTAGAGTTTCGTTAGATTTCGAGAAAATAAAAATTTTCCGCAAAATTAGGCCATTTTTTAATGGTTTAATTAAAAAATTTCAAAATGTAATAAAAGTCAGATACGGAGTCCGTTTCTGACGCGGGGACACTCGTTTTCACACCCAGAGCGTCCACTTTACCCTAGGTACCAGTTTCCACATCGGTCGGGCAATCGAAACACCCCAGGGAGCATTATGCAGCTAAAGATGCATTAAAAAGGCGTTTTAATGCTAAATTAAGACATTTTGGCATAAAGAACAAAGTTGAAAAAAGTCAAAATTAATTTAAAAAATTAGTTTGAATGACATGGCATGATGTCCCCTTTAATCATGCGACTCTTTTCCATGTGATATGTTTAGACTTTGCTTATAATTAAAGTTTAAGTGGAGAAGGTTTTTAAGAGAGTGGTGACGTCAAATTTCACAAGCTTCACGCTAAACACCAAATGAGGTTGTGATTGTTGTATGGGGTGGACCCCCTTCAAGAGATAACTTTGGATAAAGCTTTAATATATCATATGAAGCATTAAGCTTTGACTTTGGTTCATGTTTAAGAACTAGCATGAGATGGATGACATGAACCTTCACGCTAGTGGAGGATGCTAGCGAATGGGGAAGAGGGGTGGACCCCTCTCAACTTGTTTTTGTTCTTTATTTTTTTTTAAAACAAAACCTTGGTTCAAACCTGCGCATGCATGTGAGATGATGTCAACCCATCTCACCAACCCCCGTGAGCTCACGCGTGAGGAGAAAGGATGTCAAGGTGGATGGTGTATTGAGTGTGATTGACATTGATTGAGTGTGTTGGTAGTTCCTCTTCACTTCAACTTCAGTGTGATTCAGTCTAAGCTCAGTGTGACTCCTCTTCAACTCAGAATAACTCTGAGTGTATCTTCAGTGTTGGTAGCACCCCCCTGGGTCTTTTTTTGCTATTTAAGCAGGGCTCCTTTCCTCATTTTCGCATGGTCAGAGAACTGAAGGAATGCTATTGCTTGTATTGTATTGTTTACCATTTGGAATAAATAAGGCTTTGGAGGCAAGATCTATGGTGTAATGCTTTTCATGTGTGGATGGTGATTGTCAAGTGCTTATGAGATATAATCTGTATTATTGGTCTTTGTTTTTTGTTGGTTAATTCTAGGCCTTGAAGGGGAGCTCCCTCCCGGTGGGGTAAGAGATTATTCTAGTTTGATTTATGCTCTTGCTGTTCGCTTGTTTCAGATCTCTTGGAGTTGCATGTATTTTACGTTTAATTGCATGCTTTCTAATTGCCTTTTTCCAGCAACACCTATGTTTTAACCATTTGTTTGTGCAAGGAATTCTAAGTTGCAGGTGATCTCACTTGTAGAAGTGGTTGAGCTAGCTTGAATCTTCCTCATCTTCAAGATCTTTTTGAGGACATAGTCCCTCGGTGTTCCACCAAAGTAGACTCCATGGCCCAACATTCCCAGGCTTCCCTCGGTGTTCCACCAAAGTAGACTCCATGGCCCAACATTCCCAGGCTTCCAACACTCTTTCCTTCATTTTTTTAAGAAAAATTAAATCTTTCTCGGTTACGGTTACTCACATGCTTAATTAGTTTAGTTTATCTTTCAAGCAATATCTAAAGGCTGATCTATTTAAACATGTATCTAGATCTAGAAACATAAAGTAATATTTTCAAAGTAGATCTAGTTTTTGTTAAGTATTTGTACATATTTCCAATCTTTTAGTACTTAACATTTTTATGTTCTTAAAGCTTTATTTGGCACATTTGGTGCATTACAGGTGGCTGGTTTTTCACTTTTATTGCCAGGACAAGGAGAAGTGCTGCCGGAAACTCAAAGATCTAAGTTGTTCAAAGACCTCCTGGAGCACCACTCTTGATCTTGTCTTACTCATAAAACCTGTAAGCCTTTGGATCCAGATCTGTAAGGACCAAAGGCATCCACCTCTCATGAGAATTGTAAATACCATTAATAAAAAATCTTTCTGAGTAGGCTCTTTCAAGCCCACTCCCCATCCCCCCAGGGGGGAATCGGTGTTTTTGGTGTTTTTTTTTGTTTAGTTTAGTTGTTTATTGCAGTATTGTATACTTTAAATCGTCTTTACAAGCATTCCATACTGTTTAAATTCAAAGTAACAATATTACTTACCCCACGCTCTCCCGAGTACCCCAAAAGGCTGAAAGAGATTCGTGGTAGGATTAATTAGAAAATATTTCTTTTATTTATTTGTTCTTTATTTTTAAAATCAATTCGACTGTTGCTTTTTTGAGTACCCAAAAGGTGAAAGAGACTCTTCGGTCGTCATCTAAGCAACTCATTGTTACATCTCTAATAAAATAAACCAAGACTCCTTCCCCGTATGCTCTACACCGCTGCAGTTTGTCTGATCAGTTGGCTGTATCAGAAAGGGATACGAGTTACTAGATTTAATAGGAAAATCCACACAAGTGATTTTCTCGAGAACTCGGGAGGTTGCAAAGGGTAACTACTATAGAGTCAGGGGGCTACTCCAAGCAGATTCATCCTCGCCCCGTTGGACACTTGGTATCACCGCTTTAGCACTCAGTTCGAAGGGACTTGACTTGTTGGGCCAAACCCATAATTAACCCACACCCTTAATTATTCATTAATAATTTTTAAACTGACCAACGAGACAACTACAATACTTACACGACACAACAACACTCCACTTTTACAAGCACTCCATATTCATCGACACTGGTCTGTTTTACTTTCAATGCTTAAATCAATTATTGCAAAATGTCGTGAATGGTGCTTACATTGTCATATGTTGTTGATGTGATCTCTTGCAATAGTCCGTTGTGTTATTTTATCCATTTCATATTAACTCCTAGATTTAGTCTTTTCTTTCGTAGACTAAAAACCATAGATTTTCTTCTAATAGGGACCACCCCCTTTGGCTTCGCTAGGAGTTGGCCTAGACGGAGGAGTTGAGTGTTGAGTGACAATATCTCAACTCGAGACTTGCCCCCCTAGGTGCGTGAAAGGAGACAACAAGTCTTTCGATTAACTGTCTCCAGAAGATCTAAAGATGCGATGAACCTTCATAACCTTTGGTTCCAACACCCCCCCCATCAACACAACAGTTTGGAGATTTAGGAGGTGGAATTATGTTCTCTGAACACCCCCCATAATTGCAGTTGCTTGAAGCCCAGGCATAGCCCGAAGTTTAACAAACATAGCTTCTTGTAAATGATTTGTAAAAGTTTTAACAATTTGATCAATCTATCTTGCAATAAACAAGAGTTACAACATTGCCTTATATCAACTATCTCAAGTAGTGGACATGCAGTTCAACATGCTTCATTTTGCTATGTGCAACAGGATTATTAACAACCTAGATTACGCTCTGATTGTCACAATGAATAATGGTCGAGGCTCGAATAAGAAAACCAAGCTCTTCTAAAAGCCGACGAATCCAAACTGTGTTTGTACTTTGCATTAATAGCTCCACGATATTTTGCTTCATTGAAAGAGAGTCTACTTTATGTTTCTTACACAACCAAAGCAAGGGTCTTGAACCAAGTTGAAACACATAACCAAAAGTGGACTTCCTCTCGTCAATGTCACCGGCCTAATCGAAATCAATAAATTCGACCAGTGGGTCTGTACTATATGACAATATTTAATACCAAAATAATAAGTTCCCTTAATATAGTGAACAATTCTTTGCAACGTTCCTGTGGCTTTCTCTAGGATCCTGCATGAATCGAGAAACCACACTAACAACAAAGGAAATATCAGGTCAACTGTGAATTAAGTAAATCACGATACCAACCAAATGTTGATAAAAAGTGGCGTTGACTTGGGGAGCGTCATTGTCCTTAGACAATTTACTGCTCGATCGATAAGATGTAGCACAAGACTTACATTTGTACATTTTAAGTCAAAGTTACTAGAACTAGACTAGAATTGGTAAAATCGAATGGTCCGATCGGTTTTCACCCTTGACTAGTCTGAATTAGAGAATCACCCTAAAAATGATCGGTTCCGTACATAACCAGTCTTTTTTGCCAAAACTGATTGGTTTCGTACGGAATCGTACAACGACGAATATGAAGAAGGTTTTTTAAATTAAAAAAAAACAAATAGTTGAAGGGGAAGCTTCTAGATAACCCTAAACCCCTAACAAAGCTATAAAAGCAACCCCACCCCCTTTATTTCTCTTACACCATACTCTTGGATGATGTTGATCCCTCATTAGATTGGGCCGTGGAGACTCGGCCAACAACATTTGACAATGAAGACCTTTTTTAGATGGAGTTGGACTCACTTCCACAACAACAAGATGTGAATATTGATGTTGGACTGGTTCCTTCTGGACGAGGGGAATCAAGCCCGACGACCCAAGTTTGAGGCCTCTGAGCCTCAGTTTGAGCATGAGGAATCATATGATTTTGTCATATGATTAGATTGTGTAGTCTTTATGTTGGAGTTTGTGCAACTTCAGAAGCTATTCTTATTGTCCTCCTTTGAGAGTTGAACTTGTTGTAACCATTTATACAAACCCTAGAAAGAACAATGTAAACCTTGTGGTGAAAAGCCAGTAATAAAAGAAATAAAATAAAATTATAACATATAACATATATTGCTCCCCCAAGTGAAGTCGGCCCCAGTTAATTTTTTAGTGGGAAAACGGTATAAATAGGAGGCAACCCTCCTCTTTTTTATACGTAACACCAACACAGCAGCACAAGTGAAGTGCACAGTTTTCTAGGAGAGAGAAGTTCGCATACACTGCAGAAGAAGACTGTTTTCAGGGTTTTTATATTTGGAAAGCATTTCATATTTTTTTTCTCTTTCTTTCTTTATTGTACTTTGATCTCAGAATTATTATCTCTAGACAAAGGTTGCCGGGTTTTCTCCCATTTGGGTTTCCCAAGTGAAAATACTCGTGTTATTGTTCTGTGCTTTGTCTATCTTCTAGTGATCCTATTGATAAATGCAATTAAGATATACTGCTATAATTTTAAATAAAATCTAACATGGTATCAGAGTAGTGCTAGAAGAAGGCATTGCCAGAACTCTGTCGGAAACCTGTCGAAACTAGGGTTTCATCTTTTAAGGTCTTCACTCAGCCTTTTGACAGAAAAAGAGCCTTGGGAATTTCGCTCTAAGGAGGGCGTATCTTTTGGTGTAGACATAATTCAATTATGAGAGTTTTCAATTTCGGACTAATTCTGTAGCTGCAACAAAAATTAGGGTTTCCAGTTTTGACCTACCTTCTCCATAGTTTTGGCTTGACTCTACCTCTCCTCAACTCGCCTCTCTAGGGCGCATTTATCTGTGTAGTCAGTTTTCCAAAACTCCAACTTTCATTTTTGACCTAGCCTCTGCTAGGGTCTCAGATCCAGATCTGCAGTCAAGATGATTAGCATGAAGGTTGAAGATCGTTTGGAAGGGGCTTCCAACTTCATCCCCTGGAAGTCTAGGGTTCTTCTTCTAGTAGAAGAAAATGACCTATTATAGTTTGTAAAGGCAAAGGTCCCAGAACCAGAAGCCGAAGAAGACAAACCTCACTGGAGAAAGGATGATGCCAAAGCAAGGAGGATTTTAGTGGACTCAGTTAGGGATCACTTGGTTCCTCATATCTTAGAAAGGACCACGACGAGGAGGATGTTCAAAACTCTAAAGAAGCTATTTGAACACAGTAGCATCAATGTGACTCATTGAGGAATCAATTGTCGAACATGAAGATGACGAAGTCCGAGAATATTGCCTCATATTTCATGAGGATCATTGAGCCTTGGGACAAGCTAAAGTCCAGTGGAGACAATCTTGAAGAAAAGGATTTCATTATGACCACCTTAAATGGTCTCCCATCATCTTGGGAGTCTTTTATCCAAACTATAAGTGGTTGGACCAAGTTGCCCAAATTTGATAAGCTATGGGCATAATGCACTAAGGAAGAAACAAGATTCCCAGCGCGCCAAAGACTTCATGGCACTCAACCTGAGGAAAATCAAGCGTTCGTATCTCATGCCAAGAAAGGCAAGGGAAGGGGAAGGAAGCCGTACATTCACAAGCATCAAAATAAGAGATCAAGTCCTCCCCCAGATCAAAAGAAACAAAAGAAGGATCTATCTCAGATCCAATGCTACAGGTGTAAGAAATACGGTCATTATTCCAGTAGTTGTCGAAGTTCTCACAACAGGAAGCATGAAGCTTCAACTGCTGATGTAGAGGAAGATCATCATCACAAGAAACAAAAGAATGAAGATCGTACATAATTTTTCTTCATATCAGCTCTATCTAGTGATACTTGGCTCATAGATAGTGGTGCATCTAGACACATGATGGGATATAAAGAAAATCTCTCAGAAGTAGTTGAGAAAGATTCTCATCTCTGTGTTGTACTTAGAGATGATGCCAACTACACTGTGAAGGGATCTGGGGCTACCTCCCTTCAGCTAGGGTGATGTGCTCTACGTACCTGGTATGAAAATAATTCTTGTTTCCATCTCAGCCTTAGAAGACAAAGGATATAAAGAAGCATTTTCAGATGGAAAAGTACTTGCTTGGCATAAGAACTCAAGCATGGATATAGCCAAAGTAATTGTTTTGAGAGAGGAGAGCTTGTATTGACTGAACACTCCACCAGTCCAAGCCCTAGTACATGACTCTACAAGGATGGGTGAGCTATGGCACAAAAGACTAGCTCATCTAAATTACAGAGCTTTCCTAGCAGTGAAGAACATAGTTACAAGTATACCAATGCTACAGGTAGACAATGATGGAACATGTAGAGGATGTGCACTTGGCAAGAATGCCAAGAAATCCTTCCTAGACAGTGAGAGCAAATCCAAAGAAATCTTGGATCTAGTGCACTCTGACTTGTTTGTCCCTATGACAGTTGCCTCATTGGGAGGATATCATTACTATGTGACCTTCATTGATGACTACTCACAGAAGACTTGGATCTACTTTCTTAAGACCAAGGAATCTGAGGAAGTACTCAGTAAATTCAAGGAGTTCAAAGCACAAGTCGAGAATTTGTCAGGGAAAAGGATCAAGATCCTAAGATCAGATAATGGTGGAGAATATACCTCTACGGAATTCAATAATTTTTGCAAAGAAGCAGGAATTAAGAGGGAGCTTACAGTTCCCTACAATCCCCAGCAAAACGGGTTTGCTGAAAGAAAGAACAGAACAATTGTGGAGGCAGCTAAAGCTACGATTCATGACCAGAGTCTACCCATGTTCTTATGGGCAGAAGCATCCAAAACATCTATATATGATGCCCACATAAGATAGTGAAGAACATGACTCCTGAAGAAGTCTTTACAGGAGTAAAAACAAAAGTGGGTCACCTCCGAATCTTTCGTTGTCCAGTCTACATACATGTGCCCAAGGAGAAAAGGACAAAGTTAGAGCCTTCAGGCAAGAAGGGAACTTTCGTGGGATACAATGAATCTTCAAAGGCCTACAGAATATATATCCCAGGATCCAGACGGATTGATGTTAGTAGGGATGTGACTTTGAAGAGAAAATGGTTGTCAGGAAAGGCAAAGGATCAGACATGGAGATCAATGATGAAGAAATGGAGAAATCACCTTCCTCTCCTGTTCAGAATGAATTAGCAAAGAAAGATGAACCCATCGATCCCATTGATCCAGTCGCAACATTTGATATTCCCGAAGATATGACAGTAAGTCGGAAAAGACCTAGATGGGCACAACATACCTTACAGGATGCAGAGTGGCATGAAGCTCCACATGGCACTTTTCGAGAAAGCAAAAGACCTCAGAGGTTCTCCAGTTATGTTTCATTGATGAGTCATATCATTGACTCATAAACCACCACTTATGAAGATGCATCCAGACACCATGTTTGGAAGGATGCCATGGTGGAAGAATATCAATCCATCATGAAGAATGATGTGTGGGAGATTGTATCGATACCTGAGGGAAAGTCAGTTGTAACTTCCAGATGGCTATACAAAATCAAACATAGAGCAGATGGGAGTATTGAAAAATTCAAGGCCATATTTGTTGCTAGAGGGTTCTCTCATAAAGAGGGAGTCGATTATGATGAGACATTTGCTCCTGTGGCTCGATACACTTCCATCAGATCGATCATTGCTATTGCTTCAGCTATGGGATGGAAGTTGCATCAGATGGATGTCAAGACTGCCTTTCTCAATGGTATTATTGAGGAAGAAGTATATATTGAACAACCAGTAGGGTTTGTTGTCCATGGAAAGGAGTCTCACGTATGCAAGCTGGAAAATGCGTTATATGGACTCAAGCAAGCACCTTGTGCTTGGTATAGACGTATAGACGGATTCTTGGTGAGTTTGGAATTCACCAAGAGTGATGCAGACCCCAACCTTTACTACAAGGTTGTGAATGACAAGCCACCAATTTTGGTACTATATGTTGATGACTTGTTTCTTACCGGAAATGAGAAACTTATCTTATGGTGTAAGAAGAAACTTGCCTCTGAGTTCGAAATGAAGGATCTTGATGTATCCGACGAACACTAGACCAAATATTTGTTTTGCTGTGAATGCTCTCAGTCAGTTCATGTGCGAACTGAGGCAGATTCACTGGATTGCTGCAAAACATGTGATTAGATACTTACGTGGCACTGTGGGATATGGTCTACAATATGATTTAGAATGTGACTTGAAATTGCAAGGGTTTATAGACTCAGATTGGGCCGGATGCTTTATGAAAGGAAGAGTACTTCAGGATGTTGTTTTAGTCTGGGTTCTGCAGTTATTTCTTGGTGCAGTAGGAAGCAGAACTCAGTAGCTCTCAATATTGCAGAGGCAGAGTATATGGCTACTAGTTCAACAGCCTGAGAAGCAGTTTGGCTTCGTAAACTTCTTGCAGGATTGCTTGGCTAGATTCCAAAGCCAACTGTGATTCATTGTGATAACCAGATTTGTGTGCAGATGTCAGTGAATCTTGTATTTCATGACAAGTCAAAGCACATAGAGATTCGGTATCACTTCATACGTGATATGGTGCAGAAAGGTGCGGTCGAGCTACAATATATTCCGACACGTGACTAGACTGTAGATGTTCTCACCAAGCCTCTTCCCAGGGTGAAATTTGAATAATTTCGCGAAATACTTGCGGTAGAAGAGAACGTATCCCTCCTTGAGCGGGAGAGATGACCGAGAGACACTTACCATACCTTTGTCCACGTATCTCTGCTCGTCCAGGTTCTCAGCCAGGTATGGGAGAAATACCATCGACAGATGAGACAAATAGGTAGTAGATGGTTGGGTTCACAAAGGTGCCTCTACTCGTCCATGTACTGAGCCAGGTATGGGAGAAATCCCATCGGCAGATGAGTTGGACAGGTAGCAGATGGTTGTGTGATTGCACCGGTACCTCTACTCGTTCAGGTTCTCAGCCAGGTATGGGAGTACCCCATCAGCAGATGAGACGAACAGGTAGTAGATGGCCGTGCACGTGTGCTCATCCGAGATCTCTAAGTCAGGTATGGAAGTATTCCATCGACAATAGAGACAAATAGGTAGCAAAATATTTTCTCTCAGACATCCAGATATAACAAATTCATAAAGACAACCTTCAGTACGTTTAGAGATGATGGAAACAGTATAGATGTATAGATGAAACCCAAATGATCATGATGCTGATGAAGACCGAAGAATACCTTCCTTGTTGAGAGGGAGTGTTGGAGTTTGTGCAACTTCAGAAGCTATTCTTATTGTTCTCCTTTAGGAGTTGAACTTCTTGTAATCATTCATACAAACCCTAGAAAGAACAATGTAAACCTTGGGGTGAAAAGCCAACAATAAAAGAAATAAAATAAAATTATATTGCTCCCACAAGTGAAGTCGGCCCCAGTTAATTTTTTAGTGGGAAAACAGTATAAATAGGAGGTGCCCCTCCTCATTTTTATACATAGCAGCAACACAACAGCACAAGTGAAGTGCACAATTTTCTGGGAGAGAGAAGTTTGCATACACTGCAGAAGAAGACTATTTTCAGGGTTTATATATTTGGAAAGCATTTCCATATTTTTTTTCACTTTCTTTCTTCATTACTCTGATCTCAGAAGTATTATCTCTAGATGAAGGTTTGCTGGGTTTTCTCCCATTTGGGTTTCCCAGGTGAAAATACTCGAGTTATTGTTCTGTGCTTTGTCTATCTTCTAGTGATCCTATTGATAAATGCAATTAAGATATACTGCTATAATCTTAAATAAAATATAACACTTTACTATCTAGTATAGAGTTATTTTAGACTTTATTAGCCATTGAGAACTCCTTTTGTTGATGTATTTTGATTCAGATATGGAGTGCACTTAGTGCTATTTTGGTTTTATACACTTGTTATATATATGAGAAATTTTGCAAATTTGTGTATAATGTTTTAGATTCACACACACATAATATTATTTTTCAAAATTTGAATATTTATATATTTTTGGTGGACCAATTTTGTGATTCGGTTTTTTATGCGGTTTCGGTTTTCAGGGTCGGTCGGTTCAACCATTGGTTTGGTTCTTGTAACTTTGTTTTGAATCATTTTAATAGATCTAAAGCATATTTGGGTTGAGAAAAAAAGATACCATCATTCATTTGTAGCACTTGAATGCCCAGACAAAAATGCAAAATACCAAGGTTAGTGATTTCAAAGGTATCTGCAAGTGGTTTCTTCAAATTCAAAATTAAGTCGACATTATTGCGAGTTATGACTAAATCATCAACATATAATTCAACATTCAAAGGATCACCATGAACGTGTATTACATAAATATTGTGATCAGATTCACATTTTTTGAAGCCAATATTGATTAAAAAACGATCAATCTTCTCATACTAAGCAAGTTGGGCTTGTTTCAAACCATACAAAAACTTCTTCAGTCGACATACAAGATTGGAATCCGTTAGAAAACTAGGAGGTTGTTCCATGTATATTTCTTTAGATAAATCTCCATGAAAAAAGACATAGATAAATCTCCATGAAGAAAGACACTCTTTACAACCATTTGATGAAATTCCCATTCAAAACGAGCAACAAGAGAAAGAATAGGTCAAATTGAATTCATTTTTGTAACAGGGGCAAAGGTTTTAGAGTAGTCGATGCCTTCTTGTTGAGAGTAGCCCTTGGCTACCAAACAAGCGTTGTGATGTTCAACAGCACCTTCAGAGGTAAATTTGGTCTTGTAGACCCATTGGCACTTCACAACATTCTTTCCATGTGGTCCGGAAACTAAATCCCAAGTTTGATTCTTTAATAAGGAACCAATTTCAATAGACATAACATTCTCCCATTCAGGTAATCCGTGAGCATCAACATAGGTGTCAGGATCACAAGTTTCTATAACACGAGCCATCAAAGCAACACTGCCATGTTGTTATTGACCACAGGTCTTTCGACCAATACTGATGTCACAAATATCAGGTCCAACAACTTCAATAACCTTAGCAGTCATTCGAGGTAATCAAGTTATCTAAGAACCATGTCGATTGTTTCTAGGAGATTGTGCATGTAGGTCGACATCGTCAATCGATGTAGGCCGACTACTAATCGATTCGGGAACAAAGGTTGACTGTCTGGTCGAGGTTTCAAAGGAAGTTACCTATATTCTTCAAGGATATCCAAAGAATCGTTGTGCAACAAGACAGAGGAAGAGTTCAATAACTTAATACCTGAAGTCTTCTCATCAAAGATCACATTCCTGCTCAAGATCATTTGTTGTTTGATAAGGTCAAACAATCGATAGGATTTTGATTCATCAGAATAGCCCATCATGATCTAAGCATGAATTTTTGCATACAATTTCTTCCTGTAGTTATCATTGATATGTGCCCAAGCAACACATCCAAATGTTTTGAGGTGTCCGACATATGGTTTCCTCCCTCGCCACTTCTCGACTAGAGTCATGTTGTTGTCAACTCTAGTCAAAACAAGGTTCAAGAGATAGTTTGAGTAGTAAACAACTTCTGCCCAGAATTTAGTCGGAAGGTCTTTGGCTTGTAGTAGGCATTGAGCCATTTCTACCAAAGTCCTAGTCTTCCTTTCTACCACTCCATTTTGTTGAGGGGTATGGGGGGTAGATCTTTGCCAAGAGATACCATTCTGTGCTAGGTAATCTTCAAACTGTCGACTCACATATTCTTCACCATTGTTTGATCTCAAACATTTAATAGGTTGACCACATTGCTTTTGAGCCAATGCCCTAAATTTCTTGAATCTTTCAAAGACATGACCCTTACTTTTTAAGAAATAGACCCATGTAAATATGGAGAATCATTTATAAAGGTTAAAATATTCTTTGCATTTGCTATTGAGGGTTTGTTCATGTAAAAGAGTTAGCTGTGAATAAGTTCCAGTTGGTCCTGCGCTTGCCATGCTTTCTTGGAATCAAAGGGTGCATGATGATGTTTTCCAAGCACACACCTCCTGTACAAACTCCATTAGGTGGAACAGTCTTTGGGAGACCAATAACCATATTATTTGTTATCATCATGTTCAAACTTTGAAAGTTCAGATGTTCGAGTCGTTCATGCCAAAGTCAACTTCTATTGTCGGTCTGGGCAACAAAAGAAGTTGGTCCAAAATCATGCCTAGGAGAGTAAAAAAAGTTAAAAACCTATATAGTTCGTCTTTGGGATCTAAATAGCCTGTAGCAACAAACATCGCCCCATGCCTTAGATCTTGTACGATAAAACGTTGACCAAAGTTAAACAGTTTTTCCAGTCTGTGTAAGTTGAGCAATCGGCAACAAATTTGCGCTCAAGCTAGGCACATGATAGACGTTGGAGATTCTACTATGTTGACATTCAACATCTTTGCTTCTAGCGATTGTGAGGGCATAACAATCAACTATATAAATTTTTTGCTTTGGAGCATCCTTAGCCATATGATGAATGCAACCATAATCGACTATCCTCTCAGTCTAAGTGGTGCGGGCATGTAATGCATGAGAAGTGTTGACAGAAAAGGGAAAATTATTTGTAGGGCGATTGATCGAGTGGCCAACTGACACGTCTTCTTTAAGATGCTTGACCTTTTCTTCTAAACCTTTTGTCTTCTTCCAACAGTTTTTCTCCACATGTCTCACCTGTCCACAGTATTGACAACTTTTCTTCTTTCGATTCTTCTTGGTTGATGTCAACTCGTTAGTCTTTTCTTTAGTAGGTTGGTCGATACACTCCTTTCATTTATTCAGGGTGTCTGGTTGACCCCGTTCTTTATAATTTTCTTGACCTTACCTTTGAGGAAGTGAGCCTGGTGTTTGCTACCAAGCTTCCCTTCATAAAGCATCTTTTGTTGATCCTTGATCAATGTAATATCCCAAACTGATATTCTACAGATCTTTGCTACTAAATTGTTGTTCATATATTCAATGATGTGCAAAAAGCTGAATAAAAAGTGCATGCAAAATTGCCGTGCCAAATGGCCCTAAAATATAGCTAATCTGGAGAGATTATAGGGTAAAGATTTTCAGTAACCAGATGTACACTTACCACTGATAAATAAGTTGATAGTACTCCATAGATATGCTGCATGCAAGGTGTGTCGGAATTTAGTGCTGCTTTCCTCAGTTTGACGCCTAGCTACATGTGTGCCCTCTTCAGGAAGATAATGACATTTTTGGAGGAGGAGGTGCTTGATATTGCTGAAACTTTGCCGAGATGTTGGTCTTCACCTGCTGGAGAGAATGGTGGTCGCATGCAGAAGTTTTTCCCTCCTTGAGGCACCTAGCGAATTGTTTGGCACTGGAGGATGGCGTCCCCCTTCTTTTGCAAATTCGCTGCTGGCTCCTCCGGATATGCAAACAATGACTTGACAATCACTCGGTAGAGTGTGGGTAGCCTGCTGAGAAGGATAGTGATGACATGCAGGAAGAAAACCGAGATTCTAAGTCCCAGTGAAATACTCTTGAGATTTCAAGCTAAACCCCAGATGTAAATATGAACCTGTAATAAATCTCTCTGTATACTGGATTGTTGAAGATGAATGAATACGATGAATAACTAGTGACAGACTTGGATGATCTATCCTGAAGTGATTAGGGCATATTGATTTCGCTGTCGAAACCCTTTATTAGCTGAAGACCTTCGTCTCCAACCCCAACTTGTTGCTGTTGCACCTGCTGCTGCTGCTCTAGAAACCAAACTCAATAATAATAATCATGGATGATCCTTTTGGTTCAATGACCCTTCTTATATAGCTTTAGGATGTACTTTTAGGGTTTGCATGTCACTTTTAGGGTTTGCATTTTACTTTTTGCATGCATGCAATTCTAATTGCTCGTTGACTTAAGACTGAAGAAATAAGGCTTGCATGCTCTGCATGTTTATGATAATAACTATGATGGCCCTCTTTACTACACTGATGACTTAATAATACTGAATAATTGTTCTAATATGATCCCGGTATTAAATGTCCTCAGTCAATTCCCCATTTATCTATAACGGAACATTACAATACCTCGCTAAAGATTGCTTGTCCTCAAGCAATGCCAATGCAACTCCATAATCAATCAACTGAACCAACTGAATCCGGGGATGATCCCAAGGTCCCAAATTATCTTAGGAGATCTGTAGCACCCTCTGCTCAAACCGCTGCACTTCACGGTACCATCATAAGATATTCCATGGAAGCCTCCTATAAGTGGAGTAACTAACCGTGGTGTAAACGAGGTACCGTCACAATAGACCTCCTAAAAGCATCCTCTAGCAATCACTAAATTGTCAGTCACTATAATCCCAGTGCCCCAAATCAATCTGAGAAGTGCAGAGGTCAAAATGCATCCACTGCTACCCTGCGTAGTATCGACACAAGGAGCATCCCGTAGACTCCCAAGTAATGTCATTAGTAAACACTGTATCCATCTCTCATAAGGTCTCCCACCTGGATCCCATTGCAAATTTGTGCATCTCTCATCCCAAATATCCAAAGGCTCTTGTGGGACGATACTCTTGGCTAGGAATGTCCTCCCAAGAATCGCCCACTCAATAGGACACCAACTCTTATTCTCTCTCCAATCCAACCCCCAAAAAGGACCTTGTCCATATGCACCATCACAAGGAATAATTCTACTAACTTGACATTCTGCCCTTTTGATTTCAACTGGAATGCTCATATACTGCTGCCCAATTTCTCGATCTTGGCCAACATGTAAAAACCATTCTCCATTATGCAAATGTGGACTCAAGCTACTGCAAGCCTTGTCTATGTACTCCTGAAGAGAATTGCTTTGAAATGCAATAATATGTTTCTTCTGCTGCCCCATCAAGGAATCTAACTGCTCTTCAATACTAGAAATCCTGACCGCTGACTTTGTACATACAACTCGAAGAACTGTAAGCTCAACATCTCGCTGTAATATGGTGTCCCAGAGTATCTTGGTCCTCTCTTTCATTGCTAGAATGCTTTCTTTAACACGTTAAATCTTCTTTCGGTGACTATCATCTGGAAGCTCTATCTCATGCCTGTATAAACTCTCCCTAACCTCCATGTGCGACTGCCCACTGTCTTGACTGCTATGCTCATTGCCTTGCACCTCATGTATCTCCCCTGTCATAATTGTCTGGACTCCTGTTGTAGGTGATAAAGAGTGTACCAACTCCAACTCATCACACGACTTGTCCACAATTTGACCATCAGATGTGTTGGTGTCGCTAGACTCTCAGGATGGCTCTAATGCTATCTCCTCGATCACATCCTCATCATGTACTGTTAACTCCAATTCAAGCTCACAATCAACCTGTACTTCGGGCTCATCTTTCTCCACTCCTCCAACTATGTTTTTAAGGAAATCTTGATCCAAATCCTTGGGTTGGATTCCGAACAT
Source organism: Pseudotsuga menziesii (assembly GCA_001517045.1). NCBI lineage: Eukaryota > Viridiplantae > Streptophyta > Pinopsida > Pinales > Pinaceae > Pseudotsuga > Pseudotsuga menziesii. The sequence continues at coordinate 711,565 of LPNX010754949.1, forward strand.
GATGGTATAATAGTCTTGAAAGGACAATGTTGCACATACCTCATCGCCCAAGGCTAGATATTCCCAATATCGAGGCAAGTGTTGCAGTGTTGCTAACCTTTGCAAATTTCCAGTCAAGATCCTTCTCATTGTCTTCATGTTCTCACAAGCTGGCAAAACAAAATCTTTGTTTTGACACACACTTCACCAACATCACTGACATGCATTTGTATGTACAAGCATGCATCAACATGCACTTTTATTCAATTGCTATGTTCCCATAGCTGGCAAGGATCATGCTCTGATACCACTGTAATATCCCAAACTGATATTCTATGGATCTTTGCTACTAAATTGTTGTTCATATACTCAATGACGTGTAAAAAGATGAATAAAAAGTGCATGCAAAATTGCCGTGCCAAATGGCCCTAAAATATAGCTAATCTGGAGAGATTATAGGGTAAAGATTTTCAGTAAGCAGATGTACACTTACCACTGATAAATAAGTTGATAGTACTCCAGAGATATGCTGCATGCAAGGTGTGTCGAAATATAGTGCTGCTTTCCTCAGTTTGACGCCCAACTACATGTGTGCCCTCTTCAAGAAGATAATGACGTTTTTGGAGGAGGAGGTGCTCGATATTGCTGAAACTTTGCCAAGATGTTGGTCTTCACTTGCCGGAGAGAATGGTGGTCGCATGCATAAGTTTTTCCCTCCCTGAGGCACCTAGCGAATTGTTTGGCATTGGAGGATGGCGTCCCCCTTCTTCTGCAAATCCGCTGCTGGCTCCTCTGGATATGCAAACAATGGCGTGACAATCACTCGGTATAGGGTGGGTAGCCTGCTGAGAAGGATAGTGATGACATGCAGGAAGAAAACTGAGATTCTATGTCCCAACGAATTACTCTTGAGATTTCCAGCTTAACCCCAGCTGGAAATATGAACCTGTAATAAATCTCTCTCTGTATACTGGATTGCTGAAGATGAATGAATACGATGAATAACTAGTGACAGACCTGGATGATCTATCTTGAAGAGATTAGAGCAGATAGATTTCGTTGCCGAAACCCCTTGTTAGCTGAAGACCTTCGTCTCCAACCCCAACTTGTTGTTGCTGCACCTACTGCTGCTGCTCTAGAAACCAAACTCAATAATAATAATCATGGATGATCCTTTTGGTTCAATGACCCTTCTTATATAGCTTTAGGATGTACTTTTAGGGTTTGCATGTCACTTTTAGGGTTTGCACTTTACTTTTTGCATGCATGCAATTCTAATTGCTTGTTGACTTAAGACTGAAGAAATAAGGCTTGCATGCTTTATGATTATAACTCTGATGGCCCTTTTTACTACACTGATGACTTAATAACACTGAATAATTTTTCTAATATGATCCCAATATTAAATGTCCTTAGTCAATTCCCTATTTATCAATAACGAAACAGTACAAACAATAAATCATAGAAAGTATCAAAGGAAAAGTCCTTGTTGTCTTCCTTGTGTGACATCCAATTGGTGCAAAATGAGGAGTAGAACACATCATAAGGTGTCTTTAGATTCATCAAGAATGGTTCAATGAGTTGGCCATCCTTCGAAAAACTTTTCCCACATTCACTCAATTTCAACTGTAGCACTTTGATGTGAGCCAAATAATCCTCAATCCTTTGCAGGGAATGGGGTTTTAAAGAGATCAATTCTTTCTCTCTGCATTACTTGACTTTCTTTCACCTTATTGAACGACTTCAGCTTATTCCAGACAACATGAGGACAATCGATCCCACTTGTATGAAAGCGGATCTCGCTTTAAATGTAGGTCGTGATGACCCCAACAACCTCATCCTTCATTCCGTCGATGACAAACTTAGCCTGGTTATTAGTTGAATATGGAATAACAGTCTTGGTATACTGCCAGAGTCCCTTGGTCTTCAATAACGCTTCTATGTTTGGAGCCCAAATTGCACAGTTATGGCCATTTAGAATAACAAGTTCTATCTTGAAGACCATCCTTATGATATCTTACAAGTCTAACTCAAGTTCAAAAGAGTATTGGTCGACAAATCTTCAACCCAAAGTTTATCAACCCTGGATCCGACTCGGCACGATTCCATACAATAGGCTAGTTCAAAACCAATAGCTCTGTTACCATGTTGGGAAAACCCTTTGAACAACATGACACACAACAAAAAATAGCAAAAGGGACAAGGATATTCCAAGAAGAGAGGCGATGTCCAAAGACACCGTTTCCAACACTTAAGCATAGAGCATTGTGATGAGAACAATACAAAGCATCATCAAAACACACGATCACACTTTGATGCCAATACAACCCATAGGGTCGTTCTTTTATAGTCTCCAGTTCCAACAAACTTCCTTGAAGTGGGGGCGATTTGGTTCACAAGTAAGGGTCATCGGTTCTAATATTTTCCTGAAAGACTGCAATCTTCCTTCGATTAGTTGGTTGTTTTGGTCGAGCCGACCATCTAATCAATTTCCTCGTCGACCATTCAGTCGACCAATCTACCGACCACTCTGTCGAGCCTTTAGTTGATTGCCCAGCTAGTCGACTGTAGTCCTTCGACTGACTGTCTCCATAAGCTCTAGAGATGTTATGAATCTTCATAACCTTTAGTTCCGATAGTTTGGTGAGCATGGGTGGCCAGTTAAGGTTTTGACAAATTGGATCATTGGTTAACTTCACCAAATCTGGAAAATTCAAAGTAGAGACAAAGGGTATTGTGTATGTAAGTGGGGGAGGGCAATTGTTTTGATTGCCCCCACCATGACCCACGTAACATTTGCATTTCCTCCTAAGTTTGTGTAATTTGCATTATTTCCTCCTGTATTATTGGCATTATTCTCGTTTGAGTTATTTACTACATGTGCCATGATTATAAGGTGTGTTGGTAATACTTGGAACTTAGGCTCATGTCCTATGATCCAGTTTGAACACGTATGCTTTGGGGTGTTTACTGTATCTAATCTTTGAAAAGCAATCACAAATAGTTTTCTAATTACAAAATAGTACATTTTTAAAGTAAAGCAAAAGGTAAAGAAAGACACCCTTAAGACACACTAGCATGGCTCAAGCAAACCAAGTGTGAAAAAGGGACCTTCCAATTGAGCTTCTCCAAGGGTACACCCAAGTGAAGGTATGAATGAGATTGTTATAATGACCTAACCTGAGGTGATGAAATCCACTAAGTGTTATACTTTTTGTCTCATGTACTTCTCACAAATCCCATGAGAAAGTCACCTTGGTAAAAATGCTAAAATTAGGCCATTAAGTTGCCTCTTCACAAGTCAAAGGTTGAGAGGATTAGTCATGGGTTATTTACAAAAGTTTAAGGAGTCATGTGAGTTGAAACTCATGTCCTTCACTGCTACCTTCCAGATATAGGATTGAATCCTTCTCCTCTTTGAAACCTTTGTAGCCATTGCTTTAGAATGGGGGGATTCCGACATTCCAAAGATTGACCTAGTGCTTGACTCCTATATTTGAGGAGTTTTGCCTAAAACCACACTTGTTACTAAAAGACATCTCCTCTCGATTAAGAAACTGTTAGTTTCAAGTTCTGGGTGGACCTTGGAGTGTTTACTCATGAAATTTCCAATGTTCCACGGGGACGCGCCTCACAGGGTCGGGGGCTCGCCCCCTACGCTTCCCACGCCCCGAGGGCTGGGGGGCTCTATGGGAAACGTTTCCCAGCGCCCCCCTTTCTGCGAAACTTGGGGAAATGCGGGTCTAAGAGTTTCCCGGATTGGGGGGCTCCCACACGCCCCCTCCTAAAAATGGGGGGCTCCGACAGGCCCCCATTGCCCTCGATTTTTAAAATTTTTTTACTCAAAAAATAAATGGTTCATTTTAAATTTTAGGCTTTTACACTAAATGGTCATTTTAAAACGAAATAGAAACAAATAAAAAGAAACAAACATCGATATGATATGCTTGGCTATAACGATTACATTAAATTACACCAAATTCTTTGGGAACATAAGCATGCTAGTATGCAAATGGTGATGGGATGAGGAATTGATATGTTTATATGTTGGGGTTCATATTTTTATTATTATTTTTTTCTTTTTTATAATTTTAGAGATCGACCCCCCTATGTTAGGGACCTTGATGCCTCCTTGCCCCCCTTCCCCCAAAATACCCCAAAATTTTGGGGTGTCTCTACACGTCCCCAATGTGCGTTTCCCCGCTCCCATGCCCCCCCATCCCGGAAACTTGGTGGAACACTGGAAATTTCCCTCCAAGGTCTTAGCTTACACTAGTGATGGTTTTAATGCTACAAATGAGGTTACTTTTATTATGGACTTGGGCTAATTTTAAGTTTTGCATTTGGTGGCCTGAACTAAACATTAATTCTTTTAGGTATGTTTTGTGTGCACAATGGTGTTTGCATTTAAAAGTAAAAGTGGTGAATTGAACTTTTTCTAATGTGAGATATGGAAGGTGCAAGGTAGTTTTCAAATTAGTCTCTGATTAACCAAGATCGCTTAAAGCACAAGGTAAAGAGCATACTTTGATTGTGAAGATGTTCTTTGAACCCAAAAGACTTGAGTTCAAAATTTAAGCAATTTACTATTAGTGGTCATATTTTCAACAATGCAACTATTTCAATCTCTAATCTAAAATTTGAGAAACATAAAGACCAACGATTGAGGCAAAACACTTCTAACAGAGAGCAAAAGCATAGAATTAACTCAGGGAGTGAACTATTTCATGAAAATTGAATACAAAGAAACCAAGACTAACTTGGAATAGTTATTGTATTGTATTACGCAAATGAGAAAGCGAAAGCTTTTTTATAAAGGCTTACAATTACGTCAAGTCTTTATGAATGTGGGATAGACCAAGAAACACATTAAAGTGAAATAAAGCCTAAAAGCGTAACATAACCTAAATTGTGAAGTGTCTTTATTAATGCCTAAGTCTAATATTTAATGGACCATTATAAACTAAGTTTCACTTAAATGCCCTTAATGGTCAATCTACTAAGTTCTAACTACAACAACTTTCAAGCTTATCCCACAATTTTACATGTTTTTCAGGATCCAAAGACTTGGTGAAAATATCTATAGTTTGGTCCTCTTTGGGACAGTATTGTAGCTCAATGGATCCATGCTTACAAGCTGTATGATGAAGTGGCAATGTATCTCAACATGCGTGGTATGCTAGTGGAAGACTGGATTCTTGGCTAGTTTGAGCGCCCCTTGATTATCGCATAGTAGGGGTGTCAGCTTTGTTTTGCTACATCTTCATGTTTGAAAGCATCCTCATGAGCCAAACTGCCTCACATGCTCCTTTCACTAGTCCTTGATATTTTGCTTCTACCAATTAAAGGGCTATTGCTTGCTGCCTCTCACTGTTCCATGTGACTGCACCTATGTCAGGCTGAATACATATCCAGAAGTTGATTTTTTGTAATCCACACAACCTGCCCAATCTGAATTTGTATACCCACAACCTAGGATCTTTGGTTTTCCTGTACATAATGCCAAAGTTAAGTGTCCTTTTCACATATCTCAAAGTTCTTTTCACTAAAATCCAATACTTTGCCTTTGGTGTCGTCATGAATCTGGAAATGAAGTTGACAATGCAACTCAAGATATATCAAGCTCCCCACTAGTCCCCTGTAGGAAGCTAGAATGTGCAATATTTTATTAACACCTTCAAACATATGGAAAAGAGATGGTATGGAATGTCAGTACTGTCTACATATTTTTCCTTTCCAAAGCCTTTTGAGATTTTGTCTTCACAACTTACAACTTTTGAAGGTGCATTTCCATATTTGAAATTTGAGCCCTTAGTTTTGAACATGCTTCCAGTGTTTTATGTTGGAGAACATACAAAATATGTTCTTTTTGATGCTCTTGTTTTTAGGATCTTCATGGCATGCTCTAATTTCTTTTAGACACAACAAAACACAATTTTTTCCAGTAGAGGATATATAGTATTATGTCATAGCTATCAGAATGGATGCCAGTGAGGTTCTACAATCTATTGCAAATTGATATTAGCTCACTGTTCTAGAAGTCTCAAAATGAATCACTGATCTTTTAGCTGCTGTTTCGTAAAATAGTATAGCATCATGAAAATAGAGCTTCATATAAAAAGACTTTAACATACTACTAACTTTATCCTTGCCACAGGAGGTTTGAATTGACAAGACAGGATGAAGCAGAGGCTAGAAAGATTGAGATCAAGCCTTCAGGAAAAGCATTGGATCAGTTAGAAAATGCGGGCCGACAACAATCTTTAGTCTTTAGCACAGATGGACTCTTGCTTGCTGCAGGAGGTGAAGTAAGTGTCAAATTTACAGTCGTAAGTATGTGATGACTGAAAAACTGAAATTCCTTTTCTTGTTGGTAAAATATGGTTCCTTTGACTATTAATATGTTCAAAATATATATATACATGGCATTTTTCACAAAAAAGGGCCACGTGGAATGCCATCACAAGCAAAAGTATAACAGGCATAAAAGCCATAAATCCTAGCAAACTTTCCCCAGGTCATTTAACATAAATTTAGTACCACTTTGTCGTACACCATATAGTTTGTGTCCCCAAAAGGATTCCCAGTAAGGCACAAAAAAACACAACATGACACATTAAAGAAATTAATGTAAGCCACTGCTAGAATCGGTCCACATTGTGTGAAGGGTCGTCCTTGTCATTTTTGGAGGGCCCCCACCCATCATTTGTAGGCTGCATATCATGTACACCAACATCTTAAGCATCATTTTCAAGATTCATCTTATCCTCAAGCTTGAGAGTTGTGAATTTGTCATTTAATGGTTGAGCAGGGGCATTGTGTGACCAATTGGTGACACTATCCCCCCTCCCTCACAGTTTGACCGATTTTGTGCCTAGGCCTCTCCTCACTCTGTTGAGATAGTATGGATTGAGCATGAGGGATGGATAATCAACAGGACATTCCCTGGTCATGATGCAAGGTGCCCCTCCCTATTATTCTTGGAGTTGGCACAAGTGCACCACATCCAACTTTTCCTTTTGAGCTTGCACTGTAATCAATAGTGAAAGATTAACCCAAATCAATGTTTTGTAAACCCAGGAAAAATTCTTATCTACTTGTGTCTGATTAGATGAGATTGCATTCCTTTTTTCCTAGATTGAAAACAAAACTTTAATTCTAACATGCTGCTAGGCAGCATGGAACTCAAGGAATCATGGTAGTTTGTTCCTTAAAAGGGAGAATTTTCAAAATAGGGGAGTGTTGCCGCCTTACACACACCTGGGTCACGTGGCAGAAATCTTCAAGCCACTCGGTGTGTCCTTGGGGGCAAGTCTTGAGTCAAGGCTGTCACCTTGTTCTTGACTCCTCCGTTTAGGCTCAACTCCTAACGAAGCCAAGGGGGGTAGACCCTATTAAGTTACTAAGGATAATTACTTAGTGTGGTGATGTTAAATTGAATGAGTTACTTAGGAGTTTGAAATTTAAATAAAGACAATCAAAGATGACAAGATACAAAAAATGAACACACGAAAGCACAATGCTGAGACACAATATTTATATAAAGCAAGAAAATAACCAGTGCCTTAGAATGGAGTCAAAAAATAAGATCAATGTACTTGCATGTGCTTGGAGTGAATGTTTTGCGATTGCCTCTTGGTACGTTTTAAGTTAAATTTGAAGTGTGAGTTGATTAAAATTAGGCGAAGGGGGGACTCTAGATATACCCGAGAGTACTTGGAGTATGTCCAAAACTAAACCTTCACGGCTACCCGCAAGGAATATGTGGGCTGAATGGAGTCTCTGGGGCTTTTGTTCATAACGCACCCGTTAGGGTGTGACAGAGATCGGTGCCCCGAGGTCACATTTCAGAAGTTCCCGCTTCCTTTAGGTATTTTGCCACCGTGATGGTTTGATCTAGGTGTTGGATTTTTACTTGTTGGTTTGTTAATTTGGGAGAGTGAGTCCTAATTATACTAGTCACTCAAGTGCTTTTGATACAGCTTGACTAATCGGACGAACCGCAGCCAAGTGTAGAGCATACACACTAGAGTCTTGTCAATTTTAGTGAATTTTACAATGGGTGTTCTTGTTTAAAAGAAAACCCTCTAGGAATCTCTTTCGATCCAAGTGGATCTCAATCGGGGAATCAAGGAGGGGTTAATTTTATAAAAGCTTAAAAACAAGTGACAGAAAAGAAAACAGATACACAATTTCGGTTTTATACTTATTCCTACCACGAATCTCTTTCCCCTTTCAGGTCAATCGGGAAGTTGTGGGGTAAGTATTAAGATTACTTTGAAAAGTCAAATATGAAATATGAAACTGATAATGAATTAAAGTATACTACCCTGCAGATTAGAGCTACGCTAGATTTAAAGAAGATGAACGAAAAAGCAAAAAAAAAGAACACAGACGCAAATCCCCCCATGGGGGGATGGGGAATGGGCTCGAAAGAGCCTATTCAAAAAATATTTTTATTAACAACGGTTACAATATCAAAGAACTGATATAATTCCTCTTGATCCTTATACGGATTGAAATCAAGAGCTTACAAAGTGCGAAAATTAAAGGTTTTAGTCAAATGGGAGACAGCTGGGGGGATTTGAACGCTCCCGAGGCCACTTTCGAACATAGTCTTCTTTTCTTTTCTGTTACACCTGCTAAAAACCAGCAAGCATGTTAGAATAACATATGCCCAAAAGCACTTTAATAGTACCTTTGGATCAGCCTACCTTAACTCAAAAAAGATTAAGTTAAAACTAGCTAAACAGGTGAAAAAGGAACCAAGGAAAGCAAGCTTTCCTTGGGATCTTGGCTTGCTGTTTGTGCAGCCAATGAAATATGCACTGATTGCTGGATTTAATCTTTTTAAAACAGAAAAGGAAATCTAGAGCATGCAACCTATTGATTTTCTCTAACTTGCCATCCAAAATGGACGATTTCCTTATGCTAGATCTAGAAGGCTTAATGATATTTTTCAGCATTAAGATCTAGACTATGAGCTTTGAAAAATCAGATCTATGTAAATTTTACTTTGATATAACAGATCCAAATGATGACAAAGCTTTCAAACACAGTAACCAGGTAAGAAAAATGATTTTAAAGGAGGAAAAGGAGAAGAGAAGTGCTTGTTGCTGAAGCAGATCTGCAATGGAAACTTGTTAGTGGAATACAAAGGGGCAATGTCTTCACAAATATTTTGGATGTGCAGTGGAGTCAAACTAGATTCACAGCTCGTCCAATCCTTGCTACCTGAAAGTTAAACACGCAATCCTGCACGAAACCTCATGAGATCTGGATATATATATGAAAAAGAAACAAGAATTACATGCAAATAAACTTATTAAACATGTATAATCTAGATATTCAAACATATATGCTATGAGATATAGAAAAACAAGTAACCTTACTTGCCCAACTAAACTCCTATTGATTC
>LPNX010754949.1:721874-759284 GCA_001517045.1 Pseudotsuga menziesii
GAAGCTGGGTTGGTAATGCAACAAAATTGGAAGAGATGTTTCAGGATCTCATGCTGACCACAGAAATAGCAGGAGACTGGAGACTTTCTGGATGGACAAGTCTATGGCTTACAAGGAGCCTGTTTAAAATAAGCGACCAATTAAAGAAATCCTTTTCTGGATCCAAAACGGGTTCGCATCCACTTCTAAGATGAAAGAGGTAGGTGAATTGCTTAGATTTAATCCTCAATAATAAGTTTATGACCTATGTTACCACTGGTTTATGGGAGATGTCCTTGAGACAAGGATGCACTTCTTGTACTAGAGAAAACCATGGAAATGTCCCTGATGGTTGGGGACATCCCTTGACCTGCCATGAAGGATTAACTTCTACTTGTGATGCTTGATAAATACTATGCAATATGTAATGTAGTAGACTAGGTATAAAAGTCCACATATGCAACAATGATGAGGACAAAAGAGGCAAGTGCGGGATAAAGATTAATGAAGAGAATATGGGAGATAATTATGGGGATGGTTAAACTGAATGGCTAAATTGAGAATATTGTCATGGTCACCTAATGCTATATCATATATGTTGTTCCTTTAGACAATCCTACAAAACAATCAGATGGAGATCTTCCATTTACATCCCACTAAGGTCTTCCCTTTCTAAAGGATCTACAACCCAGACCCAATTGAGCTAAGGAAATCGATGGCAAGACAAGGGTAAGGTTAGGAGCACTGATGGCTAGGATTTACTTGCCATAACAGGACGTATTGATCAAGATTGTTCGTGCTAAAGCACTTGACCAAGAGATAACACACGGGGATTCACTAAGGACGACCCGAATTACATCGGGTGAGTTGGATCTTTAGATATGTTCCATTCCTGCAACTTGATGTGATTGAAGATTATCATGGAGGGGTCCTTCGCAGATGGAACGAATTAAATTGTTTGAGCCGAATTCTTAAACTTGGGCCGTTCGCGCAGTTGAACCCGATATGGGTAACAATGGTGCTCCTGTTGTGAACGACTAAGATTATTTGTGGGTAATTGAAGAAATCAGTTGTGGCCGTTTGTGCATGGGGATACAATCGGGGGAGCATTTCCATTGATGGTTGAGATTAGATTGACCAGGTTGGTTCTGTAGATCTAGACTGTTTGTGCTACACAAAGTGATTAAGAGTTGGAATGAGTGACATTTCCGTGAACAACGAGGATTATGTTGGGCAAGTTTGATTAGGTAGTCAAGGTCGTTCGTGCAAAATTAGATGAGCTTGCTCTAACATGAAGGACACTAGCGCCAATAACTGAGATGCGATTAGATCGATAGATTGATGGTTGTGGTAAACTCTCGGGATTCGGTTCCAAAGAAAAGATTCTAGGACATCGTTTTGTTGACCTAGTGAGATCTTAAATGACCTACTGGCAAATGACATGAACCCAAAAATGGGGCCTGTCCATATCAGCTTTAAGCAACCAATGATGGATCACCATGCGTCCTTCCAACTTGGAGAAAAAATCACTGGTGCCACCCTAGGACAGTCATGAATGACAGTTAAAGAATTGGATCTGTTGTCACATGACTTAACGATATTATGATTGCAAGGTTTAGTTGACTACTAAACTGATGGAACCTCAGGACCAGGGAAAACTTTAGAGGCAAAATTCCGCCAATTGGCTATTTTTGGGGTTTTTTTCACAAAATAAATTCGCTATTTGGTCATTTTTACTCTCTAATATCGCCTATATTTATATAAAATTTGTTTTTTTATCATAATATTCGCCAAAAATTACATGTTTCGGTAGTAAAATGTATGTTTCATATTTAATATTTGCCTACCTATCTATAGATATAATTTTTTCAATACAAAATAATTGCCTATATACTATACTTAACTATACTATTAGAATCCTTAAAAAATACCCTGCTCAGGACAATACCCCAAAGTGTCACACTGGTAAGGTCTTCTCTCTTTAGGTCTCCCATATCTACCTAAAGTAGATTTGGACTAACCAAGGAGCTGGCCCCAGTCAAGCTTTTTAGGTACTTGCCAGTGAAGAATAACTTTCCCATAGTACCCACAAGACCGATTTATGGAAAACAGAGTGCCTTATGGTTTGACAAATGGGAAAAATGTGGCACCCTCGGGGAAATGCTAAGGGATTTGAGATTACTATTTTAAAATAAATTCTTGAGCAAAGAAGGAGGTAGCTAAAAGGGTTTGGAGTGAATGGCAAGCTACTTAAATGATTTAGTGACTTAATAAAGTGCTAGGCAACAAAAATAGAAGGCTGTCCTAAGGCCTTAGATGGATGGAAATAAATTTTCTGGACAGCTGAATTAGATATATCATATATGCTTAGGAAATTAAATACAGTTCACTAACAGGTTATAATGCTGAATTTTTATGATTACCAGCAATGAGTTTAAGTTTAGTTTTTTATTGTTGTTGATTTTCATACTTCGATCTGAAAATTCTGAGTGTATTTGAGGTGTTGGTTTTGGTTTTAAGGTATATCTCAACACAATGGCAGCTTGCTGGTTAAAAATCAGATTCAAAAATTTATATGGCAACAGATTAAACATTCAAGAGAATCAAGTAAAATTTCTACAAGACTGACATATTGTGAATTTAAATATAACCAATGCATTATCCAAGGGTTTTAGTCTTTAGATGATTTTAATTTCAGATTTCAGACTTACTCCCTAGGATGCAATGAGGTTTCGACTACGTAAAGATTAAACTTGATTCCAATGCACAATGAAAGTGAGAGAGTAGAAGCAGTTGTGATACAGCTCATCATCCACTTAATGAAGGGGTATTCGAATTCGAGGTGCGTCAGAAGCAGTCTTAGGTACAGCTAGCTCACTCTGTCAAAGGGCTTTGAGAGATCAATTTCAATAACAGCACCTTTCAGCTTTTTTCTTTTTATGGAAAGAAGTCCTTCTTGGGCGACTCCAATGTCCTCATGTATCTGTCTTCCTTCCAAAAATCCAAACTGTTCATGGGAGATGATTTTTGACAAGATTCTTTTCAGTCTTCTGGTGATGATCTTTGCTACCACATTGTATGTGATGTTGCAGAGTGAAATCGGTCTGTAATCTTCCAATGAGTTAGGGTGGTCCGTTTTCGGGATGAGTGCGATAAAAGTCGAGTTGAGGGGGGGTGCATGAAGCCCCTAGTCCTTGATTCCTTGATCAACTGGAGCAAGTCTAGACCAATAATGTCATAGAGTGCCAAGAAAAATTCAATAGTCCATCCATCTGGTCCAGGGCTCTTGTTCTTCTGGAAGCTGTGTAATATTTCTTTGAGCTCCTCTTCTGAGATTTCATCCATAAGTTCTTGATTATCTTCCAGCATGATGAGTCTCGGAAAGAATTGAGAGGCGAATTGCCTCAGCTATTGTGGCCCTGTTGTCTTCCTTAAAAAGGGACTGGAAGCAAGGTTACAAAAAAGGAGAGGACTTCGTATTTTATTTTTTAATTCCCCAAATTGTATTTTGTTTTTTCCTTCCCTTTGCAAAGGCTTGGAAAAACTTTGTGTTTTCATCTCCACATTCTAGCCAGATTGCTCTGCTTTTTAGGTGCCACACCTCCTCTTGCTCTTTCAAGAGTTTTCTTCCTAGTCTCCAAAGTACCCAGTTGCTCCTTGGTTTCTTGTGAGAGGAAACCTCCAACCTCTGTGTCCTGAATACAATGTATTTCCAGCTCAACAAGTTTGATTTCCTGCTCATCCCTTTCCTTTTTGCGAAAAGCCCAATCTTGAATTTTCTTTTTGACCCGAGAGAGATTCTGGACAAAATGTAAGGCAACATGAACCCCCTCTTCAGGATGATAAGGTATCTAGTTTGATTGTATAATATTTTTAACCTCCTCTTTAAGCCAAGTTGCACAAAATTTGGGTTTTGCCCCATTTTTAACCCACTATCCTCACTATGCCTCCCATTCCCTAAAATCTGGGTCCTGCCCCATGAGCCTGTGGTACGATGGAGACTGCGAACACCTCCACTCATGGTCACCCATCATATCCCGACCTTAAAGCCTCCTACCGTCAACTTCACCGCCACAAAAAATGTCTCTTCATTTCTTGTTGGAGACGAGAGATGAGCACCTCGCTTATCCACTCCCACAAAAAATTATGGCGTATCCTCTTCCCTTGTCACTCCCACCTCCCGTCTGATCTTGATCCAAATTCCTTGTTATCCCATACCTCTCATCCAAGTTACCGCATCCCCTTCTTCATGCCTCTTATGCCTCTTATCCCATACCTCTCATCCAAGTTACACTCAGTTGTAGCGCATGAATGAGAGAGGAGCTGGGATAAGAGAGAGAACAACTGTCGGAGATCATCTTACTGTCTTTGGGTTTCACTGCTGCCATTGGTGCTTATTCTATCTTTGAGGAAGTTGCGGGGTTTTCTCCTTTATGGTTTCCCCGAGGAAAATCTGTGTCTATTGTCTCTTGTGATTGATTGCTGTGCATGTTATTCTCTCAGTTAAGATCCTAAGATAATACTGTCTAAATGATAAAAATCTAACATGGTATCAGAGCTAACCTGAGAAGAAGACACTGTGCAGCTGCGAAAGCTAGGGCTTCTTACTTTTTGGGTCTCTCTCCACAATCCATCAACAAAAGGAGGCTGGGCTGAACCTCCATTGAAGGGCGCATCTTTCTGTCGAAACAGAATCTGATTATGAGCACTTTCAGTTTTTGACCTACCACTGCATCGAGAAATTAGGGCTTTTCATTGAAGATGAATTTTTGAGTGAGACTAGGCTAGGATTGCTCTCCTCCTAAAAATCGAAGTTTAGAGACAAGAATCAAGGTTTTTGGTTGGGTAGAACTCCGGGAAAGTCAAACCCTAATTTGCCCTGGAACCAGAAAACCAACACTGCAGAAGATCAGCTCCAGATTTAGATTTTAGCTTCTCAAATTGGTAAGATCTAAATCTTTTGTATTTCCATTTGAGGTTCTCTGTTAAGATGTCTCATCACACCAAGCTTGATGAAAAGCTTGAGGGAGCTAATAACTTTCGAGCCTGGAAGTATAGGATCTCCTTGCCCCTAGAAGAAAATGAGTTAGACTCTTATATCAGTGAAGAGGTTCCAGTTCCATAGGGAGATGAGGCTAAGTCCTTACACAAAAAGAAATTGGTCATGGCTAAGAGGATTATTGCTGATTCAATCAAGGATCACCTCATACCACAAGTGTCCTCCCTAAAGACACCTAAGGCAATGTTTGATGCCCTGACCAAGCTATTTGAAGGGAAAAACATAAATTGAAAGATGACTTTGAGGAACCAGTTGAAGAATGTAAAGATCCAGAATGCAGAGACCATACAAGGGTCTCCTAGATCAAAGAACAACTTGAAGCAGTGGATGAAGAAGTGGAGAATGCAGAGATTGTGATGACTACCTTAAATGGTCTCCCTAGGTATTGGGACTCCTTTATTCAAGAGATTTGTGCAAGAAAGAAGCTAGTCTAGTTTATTAGGCTGTGGGAAGAATGCTCACAAGAAGAAACTCTAATAATAGCCCGAGAAGAAAAGATGGGAAGTGAAGATTAAGCTCTCACAGTACAATCCAAGAAAAACAGAACAAATTATCACAAAGGTAAGCACTCCCACCAGAAAGATGACCCTAGAAGATCTAACAGAAATCTACCTAAATTCAGATGCTATAGATGTGATGAAAGAGGACAATTTGCTAGAGATTGTCCTAGAAACAAAAATGGCTCTCACAAGAAGAAGGGAAAAAAGAGAAGACATCATGCTCATGCTGCAGAGGATGATGAACCTTCCATAAAGAGAATCAACCAAGAAAGTGATGATTCTTCAAGTGATGAAGAATATGTTCTGATTTCCGCTCTCACGGGAACTATCACACATGGAAGCAATGATTGGCTTATAGACAGTGGGGCTTCCAAACATATGACGGGATTGAAAGAATTCTTTGTGAAATTGTCTGATTATGAGTCACCTCACAAGGTGAAACTTGGGGATGACTACCAGTATCCAATAAAAGGTAGTGGTGAATCCTCCTATAAGCTAGACTCTGGAAAGTCTATGAAGACGAAGGATGTCTTGTTTGTACCAAGACTAAAGAAGAACCTCCTCTCCATATCTGTTTTGGATGCAAAAGGCATAAGGGTTGCATTTGTAGATGGCCAAGTTCTTATGTGGGAAAACGGAAAGACTATAGATGATGCAGTGGTGATTGGGGAACAAGGAGGACTATACAAATTGAAGGGCCAACTAGAACAAGCTTTGGTCCATAACTCAGTAGAGCCAAATGAACTTTGGCATAGAAGGCTTGCACATGTGCACTATAGAGCACTACCACTTGCAAGCAAAGCTATTGAAGGTCTTCCAGAAATACAGACAAAACATGACGGTGTCTGCAAAGGATGTGCGAAAGGAAATAACACAAAGAAGACATTTCCAAGTAGCGAGAGCAAGGCAAAAGGAATCTTGGAAATCATCCACTCTGATGTATGCGGTCCAATGTCATCCAACTCATTAAGCGGGTACGTATACTATGTTTCTTTCATTGATGATTTTTCTAGGAAGACATGGATATACTTCTTGAAAAACAAAGATGAAGTATTCAACAAGTTCAAGGAATTCAAAGCCTTGATCGAGAACCACATAGAAAAGAAGATCAAAACTTTTCGATCAGACAATGGTGGAGAATTCACATCAAATGAATTTAAAGAGTTATGCAGAGATTCAGGGATTAAGAGGGAGTTGACCACTCCATATAATCCACAACAGAATGGGGTTGTAGAAAGGAAGAATAGAACGATCATGGAAGCTGCAAGGGCAAAGCTTCATGATCAAGATCTTCCCATGCATCTATGGGCAGAAGCTTCCAGGACAACGGTGTATGTACAGAATCGTACTCCACACAGAGTACTAGAGAACAAGACACCTGAAGAAGTCTTTTCCGGCAAGAAACCAGAAGTCAGCCATCTCAGAATATTCGGTTGTCCAGTGTACATACACATTCCAAAATAAAAGAGGACAAAGTTAGATCCTTCTGGAAAGAAGGGTATATTTGTGGGATATAGTGAAAGCTCGAAAGCTTACAAAATATACTTCCTAGGATTCAAGAAGATCGACATTAGCAGAGACGTAACATTCGATGAAGACTTAGCTTACAACAAATCTAGAAAGAGACCAATTGAAGACTCTAAAGAAACAAAAGTACCCAGAATTCAAGATACAACTATGAACGATGCAAATCAAGATGAAGATCGAGAAATAGAAGAACCCCAGGAACCTGTAGATCCACCCCAAGAAGAATACTCACAAGAAGAAACCTGCATGGGTACGAGAGGCTATCCAAGGTGCAGAAAGATATGGGGCTCCAGAAGAAATGCATAGAGAAAGGAAAAGAACCAGGTCCTGCTTTGGTTATGTAGCCCTATTATGTGACATCATTGATAAAGGACCTTCCAACTATGAAGAAGCGGCAGAGAAGAAAGAATGGAAGGATGCTATGATCGAGGAGTACCAGTCGATCATGAAGAATGATGTCTGGGATGTTGTCCCTAGACCAGAGGGGAAGTCTGTTATGACTTCCAAGTGGATCTACAAGATCAAGCATGTTGCAGATGGCAACATAGAGAAATATAAAGCAAGATTTGTGGCTCGTGGCTTCTCCCAGAAAGAAGGAATAGATTATGAAGAAACTTTTGCACCTGTAGCCAGATACACTTCCATCAGATCAGTACTTGCTCTGGCCGCATTGATGAAATGGAAGATACACTAGATGGATGTCAAGACTGCTTTCTTGAATGGTGTAGTAGAAGAGGAAGTGTATGTGGAGCATCCACTTGGTTTTGAGACACATGACAGGGAGACTCATGTGTGTAAATTGAAGAAAGCCATGTATGGTTTGAAATAGGCACCCAGGACATGGTACGACAGAATTGACAGCTTCCTATCCAGTTTGGGCTTTACCAAGAGTAAAGCAGATTCCAACCTTTACTACAAGGTTGAAGAAGGGAACTCAGTGATACTCCTACTGTATGTAGATGATCTGTTTGTAATAGGTGTGGATGGGTTGATTACTGATACGAAGAGGAAGCTTGCTGTCGAGTTCGAGATGAAGGACTTGGGTATGATGCACTACTTTCTAGGCATGGAGGTGTGGCAGAATGCAGATGGAATCTCCCTAGGACAAGGGAAGTATGCAGTAGAGATCTTGAAGAGGTTCGGGATGATGGACTGTAAGGCCATGACAATACCTATGGCATCGAACCTGAAGCTATTGAGTGATGCTTCATCAGAGACGGTTGATGCTACAATATATCGTCAGATGATTGGGTCCTTGATGTACCTGACGAATACGAGATCAGATATTTGCTTTGTTGTGAACACATTGAGCCAGTTCCTGACGGATCCAAGACATGTTCACCTGATTGCTGCAAAGCATATTCTGAGGTACCTGAAGGGTACAGTTGATTATGGGCTCAAGTATAAGGCGGATCAGAAGATTAACCTGGAAGGTTGTGTTGATTCAGATTGGGCAGGTAGTGCCATCGATAGGAAGAGCACTTTGGGGTGCTGTTTCAGTATGGGATCAGGTGTGATCTCTTGGTTTAGCAGGAAGCAATCTCGCGTGGCACTGAGTACAGCCAAAGCAGATTATGTCGCAGCTTGTTCGGCTAGCTGTGAGGCAGTGTGGCTTAGGAAGCTACTATCTGATTTATTTGATCTCCAGTTGGATGCTACTTGTATATATTGCGACAACTAGAGTTGTGTGAAGTTGTCTGAGAACCCGATGTTCCATGACAAGTCGAAGCATATCGAGATCAAATATCACTATATCAGGGATATGGTGCAGAGAAGAGCAGCGAAGCTCCAGTGTGTCACGTACCCATACCCCATTATCGTGCGGAATTAAAAATTTCATCGAGAACCTTTACTGTTCATCGAATCATAGGGTATGGACGTGAACCACTTCTCAACATTTCCAATACTGTCATGCTCCCTCCCGTCCTCCATTGATTAGTTCGACGATCTGCAAGGAAAGGTCTCAGAGGAGATCGGATGGCGGAGAGAAGACGCAACGGAAATCCACGATCCCAAACGATCCCGCAGATTGGAACCAAATCAATGGTTTAGAATCAACCTGCAAAAATCAACTGCGCAGAAAGCCCGAGTTGCGGGGTCGAAAGTTACAAAAATTGCAATCTCACTTCCTGCAACCCGCATCCCGCAAGTTGTGGAGGGAAAATTGCGGAGACCACGATCTGCGAATCCGACATTTCGCATCTTGCATCCCGCATCCCGCATCCCGCAAACTGCGTAAATGGCGATTTCAAGCAGGAAACTCAACTTTTTCACTGAAGTCTTGGATCGTTCTGATCCTTCAGGCCATTACCGATATGGCCAATCTATCCTGCAACTTAGTTCGAAATATATTGATGGACAACATACACAGATGCCTATAATTGCAGTTATTCAAAGAACAATGCATCAATTCAACACAGCAACATGTTCATCACACTCCATCAAGCAATTTACAATATAAGAAATACAATTGCAGAAAATAACATAGACAAGAACACTTATCTTGAACATAACTTGTCCCGCAACTAGCTACGTCGCTGCAACGTTCCTCCCAACCATAGGCTAGTGCGCTCATCAATCTCTCAGCGACACCACCACGCCCGAGCTGGGCATGATTTCCTCAAGGGATAAGGGAACACTAACAGACTCATACATAACCAAGGTGCAATGACACTCAGCCAAGCCAACATAGTTGGGTTTCTCAGGCTGTAGGGTAAATCATTCCAACAGATGGATTTCACAAGCCACTCAGCCAAGCCATCTAACAGTTGGCTATCACAGACTGAACATAGTCAAGCCAACATTCACCTTTAAGGACCTATCAAGCCAATAGATGGGTTTATTAGACTATACATAGTCAAGCCATCTCACTGCTGGGTTTATCAGATTGTCCAGCCAAAGGTTACTCACCAGGGCAACCACAACAAGACACAACCAAGCCAACAGATGGGTTTATCAGGCTACCAGCCAAGCCAACTTTCTCGTTGGGTTTATCAGGCTTCTAAGGCAATGGGCAGGGAGAACTGCTAAGCTAGTGAGCTCATCTACAGAGCTAAGAACACCTTCACAAGATCTATCTGGCCTGGCTTCCCCACCACCTACACACCCAACACAAGGAAGTGTCCCCTTCTCTACTCCACAGTCCCTCGGGCTACACCTTCCCTTCCAGTGCTCTTCAGGATGTGCATAGCGGGTTTACCAGCCACTCTCATCTTATCGTGAGGTTCTGCACTAGGTTTATTAAGCACGCTCTACGTCTCTCCCATTCCTAAGTCTTGTACATAGCTCAGACCCGAACCAGGGTGCACAACACAACAACCACAGGGAGACTCCACAACACTGGCTTTACTTCGGGACACGAGTAACAGGGTCTCATACACTTTGTAGTTTGGAACAACGCTGCCACACAACAATCACAGTCTTTCCAAGGGAAAAACACTTGCAGAACGCGAAGGATACACACACAGGAAGAGCTTCGCTGCTACCACAATGTTACTCTCCTGGGAAAATGAAGATGGTGGTGAACGATGAACGATCCCCCGAATTCAAACGTCCCGCAGCTCTCAAAACGTGAGAGTAAGTCCAAAACGTGAACGCGTGGATCAAAACTGGCGTACGGTTCTGGTGTTTTCTTGTTCGTGCAAGCAAAACACGATCTTCAAAACTGGGTGCTTTGCCCAATTCGAAATTGCCCATACTCTTCCCCTTCCCAACAATAACTACCTCAACCACCTTTTGGCAGAATAAATGGTTGGGAAGAGAAGACAAGAAAGAGGGTAGTTGACAGTTCTGATGGGTTCTCTCCATGACACATGGCTTTTTCCCAAACTGGCTCAAGGTTAACATTCCCACCCCCTTATCCTTAGGAAAATCATGCCCCCATCTCATTATTCGTTGCATTGACATAGCTGGCTGTGGGTTTTCATTAATTTGCATATTTACATGGTGTTTACAAATGTGGTCGACTTAGCACAGAAACCATAGGCGTCAACCATGATCACCTATATACCAAACATTAATCAATGGCAGGGCCTTGGCCTTGAACTCCTTGTCATGATTCGATATAATATTTACATCATATACATTAATGCAACGAGGTCAAAACCGGGGTGTTACACAGTATGTTGCGACAGACGAGCAGATAGCTGATGTGTTGACCAAGCCATTAGCTAGAGTGAAGTTTGAGTACTCCAGGGAGAAGCTTGGTGTTCTCCAGATCGAGGTTCCCTCCAAAGGGAAGTGATGAGTCCGTGAGCTTTTCTGACATGGTTGTTGGATGTGTTCCTCCCATGGTCAGATGTAAGTGCAGAGCCATTCTGATGTGACTGCGGGATGTGTTCCCACATGATCAGATGTAAGTGCAGAGCCATTCTGATGTGATTGTGGGATGTGTTCCCACATGATCAGATGTAAGTGCAGAGCCTTTCTTACAAGGTCGTTGGATGTGTTCCTCCCATGATAAGATATAAGTGTTGAGCCTTTCTGACATGGTTGTTGGATGTGTTCCTCCCATGGTCAAATCTGAGTGCTGGGCCTTTCTGACATGGTTGTTGGATGTGTTCCTCCCATGGTCAGATGTAAGTGCAGAGCCTTTCTTACATGGTTGTTGGATGTGTTCCTCCCATGGTCAGATGTAAGTGCAGAGCCTTTCTTACATGGTTGTTGGATGTGTTCCTCCCATGGTAAGATATAAGTGCTGAGCCTTTCTTACATGGTCGTTGGATGTGTTCCTCCCATGATAAGATATAAGTGTTGAGCCTTTCTGACATGGTTGTTGGATGTGTTCCTCCCATGGTCAGATGTGAGTGCTGAGCCTTTCTGACATGGTTGTTGGATGTGTTCCTCCCATGGTCAGATGTGAGTGCTGAGCCTTTCTGACATGGTTGTTGGATGTGTTCCTCCCATGGTCAGATGTGAGTGCTCGGCGGGCCTTTTTGACATGGTTGCTGCATGTGTTCCTCCCATGGTCAGATATAAGTGCTGAAGAAGATGAAGACCTGCATGGAGGCTAGTCCTACAACCAGCATGAAAAAGGGTTGGCTCCGTAGAACTTCCTATGACGAGAAGAATTGAGAGATAGCACCAGTTGATCGAGATGGCGGAAGCAGTGGTGATGACTATGATCCAGTGATGATCCAGCTTTGATGATGATCCAGTGATGATCTAGCATTGATGATGATCTAGACTTGATCCAGAGAAGAAGATTTGTGTTGATGAATTGTGTCAAAAGAATACCTCCCTAGTTAAGAGGGAGTGTTGATGTATTTGTAACTTTGTACTGTATTCACTTGTATATCTTATGTATTGTACCCCGATGTTCCTATCGAAAAGTATCTATAATGTAATTGAGTCATGTCATACCCCAATGTTCCTATAGGGAGAATCAATAATATAAACAATTCATGTAAAGTCATAGAGGGTAACCCTCCTTATTGTTCAAGGGTTAAAGTCCCTGCAGTTTTAGGGCACTAGGGTTATTAGACTCTCCTAGAGAAGTCGGCCCTGGTAAGTTATTGTCAAGTCGGGAATTAGTATAAATAGAGAGTGAGCCTCTCTATTTATCACACAGTCACTCACACTCAGTTGTAGCGCATGAGTGAGAGAGAAGGAGCTGGGATAAGAGAGAGAACAGCTGTCGGAGATCATCTTACTATATTTGGGTTTTACTGCTGCCATTGGTGCTTATTCTATCTCTGAGGAAGTTGCAGGGTTTTCTCCTTTATGGTTTCCTCGAGGAAAATCTTTGTGTCTATTGTCTCTTGTGATTGATTGCTGTGCATGTTATTCTCTCAGTTAAGATCCTAAGATAATACTGTCTAAATGATAAAAATCTAACATCTTATCCATTCCACATGACATTCGTGAGGCTGTTTGGGTCATGAGTTTCAACTCCCAGCAAAGCTGTAGATGAGGAGGGTTTCTAGGTCTCTTCAAGCACAACCTCCATGCACCTAATCTTTCTTCATTCCTTATGTGGTATTTCCACTTAAACTTCTTGGCTACATCAAACACAAAAGAGTGATTGTTTTGGTTGACAACGATAACACCCACAATTTTATTTGTAGGTGCGTGGTTGAAGAATCCCATTGCTATGTCCACTCAATGCAAAACTTTCAAATTATGATAGCCAATGGAGGTAGATGTGAAAATGTGAGACTCCAACTGGAGGACTATCAACTCAAAACTCCTGTTTGTGATAAATATGGGTGGTTGTGATATAGTTTTGGGGGTTGAATGGCTACACACCTTAGGGCCAGTCACCATGGATTTCAAGGAATTATACATGAACTTAATTAAAGAGACCCATAAACACACCCTTGAAGGGATTAATTGAGGCTCTAATGAAATCATAAGCTCTCATCATATGGAGAAGTTATTAAAGAAATATAGTTGATGGACAACTGTGGACAAGAAATCCATTGGATTGTAGAAGGTTTTGAACAAACATTATTAGGTATCTGAGACATCACTGGTTTATCCCCTTCACAAGTATAAGAGGATCATGGTTTTCATCTAATCCTAGTTAGTCAACCATCAATTGTGTGTTCTTGTAGACTCTTTTGCATAAAATAATGAAATTGAAAATATTATTCATGAACTTTTGGAGGCAGGTGTCATACATCCCGATATTAGTCCTTATTCATCATTAGTGGTTATGGTCTTGAAAAAAGAAGGCTTGTGTCACATGTGCCTAGAATTTTGTGTTTGGCTAAGAAGTATGGTGTGGTGTGTTCATTGGTGAGTATGGTGTGCATGACAAGTAAAATTTCCCATAAGATGATGTACCCCCTCTTAATTGATGATGAATGACTAAGGTTTAAACTTTAAATGCAATTAATTGACTCCTAATCATTTAATGGAATGGGAACCCATCAACTTAGGGTCTCCCTAAATTTTGAAGTGTCAATAATTTTTCTTTTGAAGTAATTGATTAATTGGAAAATCACAGAAAATAACTTGATAAGAAAATAACTAAATCATTAAATATATTAATGGATTAGTGTGATAAATTAAAGTCAACCAAAGAAAATACCTTTATCACATTAATTATCCAAAATACATATGGTTTGCACTTTAGTTTAATTAAATTATCACTTAAGAGGAAGGCACTAGGCACATTAGTCCCTTATTGACACTTAATTGATGATTATTGTTGGAGCGCACTAAGGGTTGAAGACTTTTCACACATGGGGCAATTTGTAATGATGAAATATTTTAAACCTTGTGGAGCGCTTGCATAAGGAGGGCTTTAATGAAGATGATTTGATGGCTGATTTGATTAGAGGTCATGACACAAGAAGGCCTATTGCTCAAACACCCTCGCTCTTTTGACCTTGGTCACACTTGGAAAATGACCAATAAATGTGCCAAGCTACTAGATGCCATGGAATAGTCTCTCCTTTGATTGAAGAAAAAATTATTTAAAAATCATTTTCACGAGGAGCACACTCCTTCAAGCATGAAATTGGTTAAAGATGGGTGAAAAGGTGTTGGGAGTTTGATTAAACTCCTTATTTCATCCCACATGTGTGGATTTAGTTGAGTTATGATGGAGATCACACATTACCCAAGGAGTACTTGCATGCGAATTATATTTTAAGTCAAGAAATGTGAAAAGGCCTAGAAGCGCACTTATATTTTTAGTCAAGGTGGTTAAGGAAGGCACTTGTTTCAAGGAACCTCATCTTCTAGAAGGATTATTTTTTCCTTGGTCCACGTTTGTTGCTTGTTGCATATCTATTGAGCTTTGCTAGATCCCTTGATTCAGTGACACATGGAAAGTTTGTTACACTCTTGGAGGGTGCATCACTTGAAGAAGGGATCTATTTACATGTGGGAAATTTCTAGAGGGCGAGTTGTTGGAGATGTCAAACCTTGGTAAAGCATTGATCCACCTAGGCAGGTGCCCCGTCTACTTGGCCTTGGTTGGTTTAACCAACTCATATTTTTATTGTTGAATTCTTCTCATAAAGTTGGTTACATGAGAACTACTATTGTGTTATTTCCCTTGGAGATAAAAGTGGATCTAAACAACTAGTTCTCTATTCATAGAAAAAATTGTTGAGCAAATAGTGGATCTAGAAAGGAAAATTATTGTTTTATTGTACAGGGAAGATGAGCTAAAACCTATATAGGGGTTTTCTCTCTTCACTTGAGGAGAGGATGGATTTTGGTGATATACTTTCTTGCCTTGTAAATATTTTCGTTCTTATGGGGAATAATGAAGATCCTTGTTGGTGCCTTGATGCTAGAGTAATTCTTGATGGTGATCATTGTGATGGATGCATGCCATGGAGTGACTTTGTGTTGTGTTGCCACACAAATTAACACCATTCTGATTAGGTTACTGGGGTCGATGCTAAGATTGGCAACTTTCCAGGAGATGCACCCAATGTCACCACAATGCACTCTCTTCTCTCTTTAGGCCTGCTCTTATGGCCACGAGAGGCTTCCCAAATGTGAATAGAAATAGCCTTGTAATATATGCAACAAGAACAACACTGTCTTTTCTGAGACCTTCTTGTTAGATTAATAGGCCAGTGTCTTAATGGAGTCAATAAGATGTTCAATAAATTCTTGATGACTAGGAAGGTTTAGGAGCAATATAACTTGGTAATGTTTGATTAGTAAGATGAATCAATTTATTGTAGTAAAAATTCAGCACCATAAACTTGTGTGAAACCTTGAAATAAACTCTGAAAATGCCCAAAAACGTACCTCTCACCCTATGTTGCAGGGAGGCACCCTCCCCCCTCGCCCTTGCTCATGAAGCTTGATTCGGGCTAAAGCGTTATCGAAGTAACCACATATTGCGCCTCCATTTCGCTTCTAGGTGAGATCGTTTTTGAGAGCACGCTTTGGTGTAAGTTTTATCGCTCTCTCTTGAAGGCTATACCTGACAACAAGAGAAATTCTGGTTTAAAGGTTGCATTTTTTTGGTACCAAATTTATTCGAAACAAAGGTTACTAGAAGAGTTGCATTCATCTCCTATAGCAGGTCATTCAAAATTTCAGAAAACATATGAACACACTAGGTGATCTTTCTTTTGGACATGAGTGAAAAAGGATATCCATACTTTTGTGGCTTAATGTGACACATGTTAAAGGAATAAGGGTGAAACAATGAATACCACAGGGGCATTGTAGCCATTTCTAATACTATCCACTATTTGGATGGACATTGCAATGGATTTTATAGTAAGTCTTCCAAACCAGGCAACAAATCAGTCATCATGATGGTAGTCGATCGACTTTCCAAATATGCTCACTTTTGTGCCCTACAACACTTGTTCACACTAAGAAATGTTGCCCAAGTTTTTCTTGACCAAATTTTTAAGCTACATGGTATGCCCACTTTCATTGTGTCTGATAGGGACCCCACATTCACCAACAAATTTTGGCAAGAGTTGTTCAAACTGTAGGGCAACTAATTGCAAATGAGCATAGCTTATCATCTCAAAATGGATGGCTTTGTAGTAGCAATCAACAAGTGTCTAGAAACCTATTTAAGATGTTTTGCCTTTGAAAAGTAGTAGTAGTGGGTGTAGTGGTTACCTCTGGCCGAATGGTGGTATAATAACACTTATAGTGATGCTATAAAAATGGCCCCATATGGATCAATATATGGCGAACAACCACCTTTAGTGGTTTCATATATACTAGGGACGCCAATGGTGCATGTAGTGGATAGTATGCTTCACAATCACGAAACAACTGGTAGACAAACATCGCTTAGAACGTTCCTTTGAATAGGGAATTAGGTGTTCCTTCATCTCTAGTCTTATAAGTAGACATCTCTCAAAGATAAAGGTCATTAGAAGTTGGCATCAAATTTTTTATGGCCCACATTAGACTATACAATGTATGGGATAGGTTGCTTACAAACTAGCCCTTCCAACAGACTCGAAGATCGACCCAGTATTTCATGTTTCTTGTTTGAAGGAATTGTCGAGTTCAAACTACATTTTCAGAAGTTGATGAAGAAGGCTCTATTTGGCTCCCTATTGAAAGTAGTTTTGGCCACTCGAGAGCCTTGTCTCTCCTAGTGTACCATCCAAGAAGTTCTAATCTAGTGCAAGGATATGCAGCTAGATGATTCTACTCGAGAGCTGCTAGTTATTTTGCAACAATCTCACCATCTCCAACCTTGAGGACAATGCTACTCTCAAAGGGGGAGGGCATGTTAGGGTGCTACATTAACCCCTCTACTCTGTAATGTCCTCTTCTAAATAAGCATCTAAGACACACGTTAACCTAGCTAATTCCCATAGGTTTGAGCGGGTATCAAGGAAAAGGGAATTGATCGAGGACATTTAATACAGGGAACAAAAAGAAACATTTCTTCAGTATTATTAGGTCATCAATTATTAAAGAAGACCACCAAAGAAAATATAAAAAAGCATGCAGGCCTTATTTCATCTTGCATGCGTCAATGAACAATTAGGTTTGCATGCGTGCAAAAGTAAAGTCATGCAAACCCTAAAAGCTATACAAGAAGATAAGTCGAACAAAAAAGGCATCTATTATCATTATTCACTTTTGGATATTAGTTTCGAGAGCAACAACAACAGTAGCCGCAACAACAAGTTGGGGTTGAGGGCGTGAGCCATCAACTAACAAGTGTTTTCGGCAGTGAAATCTATCTGCCCTTATCACTTCTGGATAGATCACTCAAATCTATCATCAACACTTCAAAGCATTCATTATTCTTTAGAGGTCTAGCATCTAGAGAAAGACAATATCACAGGGGTCACATTTTACTGTTGGGGGCGCATGAGAGATCCGGAGAACAATTCGTCTTGATCCAAAAATTCTTCTTTTCTTTTGCATGTCACTTCCATTCTCCTCAGAAGGGTCACACTACACTACTGGGTTATTATGAGGCCACCTCTTGCACAACTGGGGGAGATACCAGCAGAAACGTGGACGAAGGAGGACGTCATCTAGGCAGAGGAAAACAATTCACCTTGATCCAAAAATTCTTCTTTTCTTCTGCATGTCTCTTCCATTCTCCTCAGAAGGGTCACACTACCCTACTAAGTGATTATCAGGCCACCTCTTGCACAACCGGAGGAGATACCAGCAGAAACGTGGAAGAGGGAGGACGTGATCTAGCCGGAGGAAAACAATTCGCTACTGGTCTTAGAGAGGTCAGAAGTTGTGCATGTGTCCACCAGAATCTCCGGGAAGGATGTACTACCAGGTCTAGAAAGTCTTAACTCCATCCATCAAGCATTGAAGCAGTTACGAACAAATCATCATCTACAGAAGGACGTTTTCTTTGCATGGGCGAATCTCCTGGAAGCAACAACACGTTTTTGAGGCTATAGTTATTGCATGACATGCATGTCTCTTTTATACTGAAGGACTATCACAACTATAAATATTGGTATGTTACTACAATCTTACTGAAGCATATTTACTATTTTATCTCCATATTTGTCATATTTAGGGTTTTTGGGCACGTAACCTGTTTTGCATGCAAACCAAATTTCTTATCATACACACCTGAAACATGTAAGCTTGCAAACAAATCATCATTATCTGTCAGTAAAATGATAGAATATCAGTTGGGATATCCTTTGGTTGGATGGCGTCCTCCTTCCACGTTTCTGGTGGTATCTCCTTCGGTTGTACTAGAGGTGGCCTGATGATCACCTAGTAGGGTAGTGTGACCCTTCCGAGGAGAATGGAAGTGACATGCGAAAGAAAAGAAGAATTTATGGATCAAGGCGAATTGTTCTTTGGATCTCCCATGCGCCCCCTAGCATTAAAACGCGACCCCTGTGATATTGTCTTTTTGTGGATGCTAGATCTCTAAAGAATAATGAATGCTTTGAAGTGCTGATGATAGATGAGTGACCTATCCGGAAGTGATTAGGGAAGATATATTTCACTGCCAAAAACACCTGTTAGTTGATGGCTCATGGCCTCAACCCCAACTTGCTGTGGCTACTGTTGCTGCTGCTCTTGAAACCAATCTCCAAAAGTGAATAATGATAATAGATGCCTTTTTCGTTCAACTTATCTTCTTATATAACTTTTAGGGTTTGCATGACTTTACTTTTGCATGCATGCAAACCTAATTGATCATTGATGCATGCAAGTTCAAATAAGGCCCGCATGCTCTGCATGCTTTTTGATATTTGCTCTGATGGCCCTCTTTAATATACTAATGACCTAATAATACTGAAGAAATGTTCCTTTATGTTCTCTGTATTAAATGTCCTCAGTCAATTCCCTTTTCCTTGATACTGATCAAACCTATGGAAATTAAATAGGTTAACGAGTGTCTCAGATGCTTATTTAGAAGAGGACATTACAACTTGAGGATACTTAGGAGAAATTTATTGATGTAGGAGGCCATCTTCTTTGAATAAGTTCTATTAGATAATTAGTTAATAACTACTTAATGTGAAAGGGTCCTATTTTTTAATTATGACCCACTAAGTGGTGGGCCCTGTTTAAATGTGGGACCACAGGTAGTTAGGGTTTTTGCTATTGATGCACTATATATATAGTAGAAGGTGTGTAATGTGATCAAGGATTATTATTATATATGGAGCTCTTGTCATGGGGTTTTCCCTTGAAGAGGCGAGTGAATATTGCTCTTGCTTTTGGATATCACTAAGACAAGGGTTCTTTCTTAGGTTTTATCTATTTCTTTCATGTATTTTTTGTTCAACACTGCTATTTTATTGCATTTTGTTATTTTTCTTTGTAATTATATGGTTAAGTACATTGCAATGTCGATATGAAGGTAAAGAAGATAGTCACGTAGAGATTGAGGGAAATTGTGCTTGTTGTTTCTCTAATTATCTAAAAATGAAGAAACCAAAGTTGAAGAAATTCTTTTGATTTAGATTTTCAATCTGTTGCCGCCTAATTCGCACCTCAGGTAACGTGGCAGAAATCTTCAAGCCACTAGGTGCGACCTTGGGGGCAAGCTTGAGCCAAGTGGTGTCACCTGATACTCAACTCCTCCTTCTAGGCCAACTCCTAGCGAAGCCAAGGTTGTGGACCCTAATTAAGAAAAGTCTAAGGTTGTTTCTAACTTTAAAAGCAAGAAACACAAATTTTCTAGGAGTTTTAATATCAACTGGATGAAATAAAGATCACCAATTACTGCAAACAAGATTTACTTTAGCAACACTTTAACTCAAATTAGATACACAATATTCAATGACACATTGCGGAATTAATTTATGCAAGACATAACATAATATATTAGTGCCATAATGAAAGAATGCTTTGCAAATATGGGTTGCTGGTGTAGTCTCAGTGAAAGTATTGCAGTGTCTTGGTTGGTAAATTTTAGATTATTAAATGAATTGATTAAGGAATGGGTAAATTTTTGGTTAGTTTTATTAATGTGGTAATGATCTGGATTAACTTAGGGGAAGGGAACTTCCAATATACTCGAAGGTACGAGGAGTATGTCCAAAACCTTTATCCGATGTGGCTCCCCGCAAGGAATATGTGGGTTGGTTGGAGTCTCTGATACATGTTCAACACTACACCGACAAGGGTGTAGCCTAACGGTGTCTCGAGGTCACTGCCCAGTTGTTTTCGCTTCCTTTGTGGATTTTGTCGCAGCAACAGATTAATTCAAGGCGTTGGATTTTCGCCCGGGGAGATTAATTTGGGAGTGGAAATTAGTTAAGTTAGTCACTTGAATCCCTTTCTGATACTACCAACTGATAAGACGAAGTTGTAGTGGAAGTAGAGCATACGGGGATGAAGGCCTTGTAAGTTTTAAATGTTTTTTGAGCAAAGTTTTTTCATTAAAAAAAAGTAATTCCCAGGAGTCTCTTTCTAGATTTAGTACTCGGGCAAGCCCTTATCCATGAACTTGTACTCGTGAAAGCGAGGGGGTTTATTTTAAACTCAACAGTGCATAAAATCTAAAGTTTTTTAATTACTACATTGCTCAAATCTTTTCCCTTATGGTACTTCGGTATAGCGCAATGGGTAAGTATTCATATTATCTTTGCAAACTTGAATAAAACAATGAAATGGTGAAAGAGAGAAAGAAAGCAACAAACTATACTAGCAACATAAAAACCACCAAAAGGACACCGATGCAAATACCCCCAGGGGGGATGGGGTCCGGTCTTTGATGAGCCTCTTCAAGCCTTATTTGTTTTTTTTTACAACATAAGAGAAATGCGCTTTGGTCCTTATATTTTGGATCCAAAGGTTTACAATATACTAAAAAAAAGATTTTTTGCAAGGGGGATCTCTGTGGGCTTTCCTTTTGCTAAATTTTTGCAAAAATTCGCCAAAGTTTCCTCCTCTTTTATTGTAAAATTGCAAAAAACAGCGATGAAAAATGTGAAAGACACCCAAAGACACTTTAAGACTGTCTTCAGAAAATCTACAAAACAGTATGAAGAATTCTAAGTAAAACTAGCTGAAAATGACTAAGTAAGGAAAGCTAGGAAGCTTGTCTTCTTAGGATCTTTGCTTACCTTCTTGAAAAGATTGGCAAGCGTATATCAAGCACGATATGCCAAATATGAATCTTTAAACTCTTGAATCAAACTACCCTTACTTAACTTTGGATTTTACTTGAAAAAAGACTTAGTAAAAAGGGTAGATCAACTCTAACCAAATCTAGACTTTGAGATTTTAACTGTAAACTACTTAGATCTACTTATATTATTGCACGAAATTATATATCTGAAATAAAAAATCGAACCAGTAACTAGTAATATCAAACTTTAGAAGATGAAAAGGGTGAAGACAAACAACCATTGAAATTGGGCAATGGGGTCCTCAAAGTGGGGATAAGAGGGACTAGTCCTTCTTAGAAATATGTTTGAAGATGTGAGGATGCCGATATGCTCAACACGCTCTCCAAACTAGATATCTTGCAATATCACAACACTTGCACAATAAAGGATTAAAAGCACCTGGTGTAAATGACAATAGAAACTTCAGAAAACATGCACTTCTAATCCAATAAACATGTCTGTCTAATGTCTCTAATACAACTTAACAGAAAAGTAATGGATGAAACAATCACACTACTCTACCTTACTAAGAAATACTTTTCCTTCAAAAGCCAGATAAATAACCAAAGATTTTAAAGTGCAAGCATGTAAACAATACAGTTATACTCATTAGATCATAAAGACATTATCATCTACACATGATCCACACACCGATTTGCCTCTGAAGCCTTTATTCATTCAATGAAAAATACTTCACAATAGTTACAATGCAATTTAGCAGAGGTTCCACCTTTCGATCCCTACAATGGAGAAGTGACTTGCTTAAATAGGACATGAGAGATCCAGGGGGCATTACCAACACTGAAGATCAAGATTAGAGTAGCTTGAGTGATCTAAGGAATCCGTGGGGAGATTATTAGTCTAACTGAAGTGTTGGTATGGAGGAAGTGCCACCTCAAATGAGGTAGGCGACCTCTCTCCACCAACAAAGCCACATCATCAAACTCCAATCTCATGTGATCCAAATCTTGGCGTCATCCCTTTATTCATGCGAGTGAATTCACCCACCTCATGCGCCTCCGCTATCCAAAGTTTGAAGTATGGTATTTCAAACTTGATTTAAGCCAAAGTAATATTATAAACATGAAGGGGGGTCCACCTCTTCATGCTAGCGCCAGCCCCACATACCATGCTTACGACTCTTAAATATTGATGTCACCATCCATGTACATTGTAAACATTCGCTACCACAAACTTAACCCAAAATTTGACTTATCATGTGGAAAAAGGGTGCATGAGATGGGGACCACCATGCCCCATCATCCACTAACCAATAAAAATTTACTTTTTGACTTTTTAAATAATTTGACCCATGCCAAAATGATGCTTTTATAGCAATTAAATGGCACTTTGATGTTCCGTTAGCCAAATAATGCCTTATGGGATGTCTTAGCTGCTTGAAACACAGTCAAAGGTGGGTCCCGGGGTAAAGAGTATGCTCTGAGTGTCGGAAGGTGCATCCCCATGCTAAATTTTGCCTCTGGACCAAGCTTTTATTACATTTTGAAGTTTTTTATTTAAACCATTAAAAATGGCTTAAAAAACGGAAATTTTTTTTTCTGGGAATTCAATGAAACTGTAGGGGTACCTAGTACATGTCCATCCGAATCAATATGAATGCCTAACATGTTTAAAAACACGGGCACGAAGGCTTTAATAACCCCCTAAGGCGTAACCACCAAGATGACTACCTCAACTATGGAGGCGTGAGTGAGAAACTCAGAAATATTAGTTGTTTCTTCCACAACCAATAATTACTGAGGGAGAAAACTCTCTGGGCTAGTCGGCTTGATGCCCAAGTCTAGGAAGCCAAGCTTTTTATAAAAAGAGACTATGCTAGCACATTTTTTACAATTTCCCCAAGGGGGTATGAACATGTGTTACAAAAAATTTAGAACAGACTCCCAGAAAAAGACTGGCGGAGTTTTGAACTCTGTAGAATGAACAAGTATACTTGTTCCACTTCGCCGACTCGCTTGAAAAATCCACCAAGTACAACTTAGGCGGTAACATATGGCTCCAACTGCGGGACGTGTGCTCGATCTGGTCATAGGGCAAGGAGAGGATACGAGAAGACCAGAATCTTTGGTTTATATAACCTGTAATAACATCTCAACTTCACAATAAAACTTTAGTGGCACAAGTTTTATATAAAACCAAATGAATCATAAGTTGCATTTATTCAAGCATGTGGAAAACAAAAACTTAACCAAATAAAAGGTTATTTATTCCCAAGTACAGAAAGGAAATGCAGAAAGTAAATGCTCACTTTAAGGAGCTTATTTTCCTACTCTAAACATATCATAATCACAATGTTAAGTAAAATGAAAAATCCAATGTAACCACCTTAACATTTGATCAAAATTTAAAATTCTTCCCTTGTGTTTGGTTACTAGCCAAAACAAGAATATCTTCAATAGAAAATGCAAACTTGAGCGATTATTCAGGAGGGGCGGGCTAGTTGGGAAATCATAGGCATGCAAAACTTCATCAAACTGTTTCCCAAACTGGCACGTGCTTCTGCAGGTTTCTTCTATCCAAGCCTGGATAGGGCTAATATAGATATCTATACAATGGGGGCAGATCAACAATTCCATCATACATATCAAAAGGGATCATCGGTTGATAACTCTCTGTGTAAGCCCCCGGTTGCTCCAAATCATGAGGAACCTCTGAAAGTAAAGATGTAGGTTTAGTTTGACATTCCATCGGCTGAATCGAATCGGACTCTTCAATCTACTGCTTTTCCAGGTCTTTACTGCTAAAACTTGTATGTGATTCTGAATGATCATATGAGAACTCTACATGATTCTCTTCCATACCAAGATCTCCAAAGGTCTCCAAATCGACACTCCCTTCTCTCGATACATAAAAAATGAGCTTCTTAATGTATGTCCAATAATCATCATCCATACCTTTGTCAAATATGGGGGAATCCTCATCCATGGCATCACATTCCTGGATACACTCATCCTCATGTTCACCATATTCTTCTTCAGAATATCTGGTTTCAAAAATGCTACAAGGGAGTGAACTTTCCAAACTCTCATCACCATGAGGAGAACATGGAGGAGTGTCATCATACACCATATAGGTCTCATCATAATAATCTTTATAAGTTTCTGTAATGGTTTCTTCTTGAGGTAAATCTTGAATACACATGTGATCATCCTCGTTGAAACAATCCTGAGAATACTTCAAGTCTTCAGTAGTTTCTATCATTGCACATTGAAGAGGACCTTCAATAACATCTTCAGTCAAGGGACCTTCATCAATATCTTCAATGGGGTTGCTTGGGATATGCTGCTTAATGGGTTCCTCTAGCTTATCCACATCCTCCATATTTTCTGTTCATGTGACATGCGGATGGTTTTCAAAAATGTCTTCAGATGAGGTTTCTTCATGAACTTCTTCAATTAGATTTTCACGAATGTGCCTATCTTTAGAATCCTGCTGTGTATTCAGAGAGGCATCATATTCTTTAATAAGTCGTTTCATCTCTTCCTTTCTAAAATAACTTAGAGGGATTTCCACACATTCGACGTTGTCTATGACAACATGAGGAAGTTCTTCAATGGGAGTATCATGGACCTCTTCTTCACTCAAATGTTCTAGAAGTAATTCCAAGTCTTCAACACTTTGTATCATGGCAAAAGGTTCGTCGTATGTTTTCGTATGATACTCTGTCCCAGATAGGTAGAAGGTAAAGGTCTTTTCAAGAAATATTTCCAAACCATTCATACTACCCCTACCATCATGCCACTGCTCCAAAAACATTCGAAGGAAGCTTGGAAATGAGTTTATACACTTATTAGGAAGGCCCTAATAGAACCAACAACAAGCCTCTCCCTGAAAAGTACTAACAAACATTTCCATCATATTGTCCTCATAAAGAACATTGGAGTCAACCATCAATTGAAGGCAGGACTTGACATGCCAAATGGCTGAATCGCCATAATTTCCATGGAAGACTAAAGCCATTTATATATATCTCCCACACCATGACCAAAGTTAGGAAAACCTGGGATGTTTGAGAAATCGATGGGATGAAAACATTCGACTATCTGAACACCACATTGCTCCCTCAGTTCATCCATATTAGAAATCAACAATGTGCATTTGATATAACCATGGAACTTGGTACTGAACATGTGTAGCTGTCAATCGACGAGCTTCGGAAAAAACTCAATGTGTCACATGTGCTCATCTATGCATAACAAATCTTCACAAGTTTTTTGAGATAATAGGGTTTTATCCCTTCAATGGAGTCGCCAAAGCGAGAAGAAAAATATGCATTTAAACACTTTCACAAAATTTAACCTTTTGTTTTTCTTTGTAAATTTATAAGAGAAAAAAGCGTTAGTGGAGTCGCTAGATGAAAAGTAAATATCTACTCTAACATTCATAAAAAAAAAAATGGAAAACAAAGTCGTATTCCGAGAATAGAAAGATTTATCCTCGGCAACGACACCAAAATGTTGCCGCCTAATTCACACCTCGGGTAATGTGGTAGAAATTTTCAAGCCATTGGGTGCGACCTTGGGGGCAAGCTCGAGCCAAGTGTTGTCACCTGATACTCAACTCCTCCGTCTAGGCCAACTCCTAGCGAAGCCAAGGGGGGTGGACCCTAATTAAGAAAAGTCTAAGGTTGTTTCTAACTATAAAAGAAAGAAACACAAATTTTCTAGGAGTTTTAATATGAAATGGATGAAATTAAAGATCACCAATTACTGCAAGCAAGATTTACTTTAGCAACACTTTAACTCAAATTAAATACGCAATAATCAATGACACATTGCGGAATTAATTTATGCAAGACATAACATAATAGATTAGTGCCATAATGAAAGAATGCTTTGCAAATATGGGTTGTTGGTGTAGTCTTGATGAAAGTATTGCAATGTCTTGGTTGGTAAATATTAGATTATTAAATGAATTGATTAGGAATGAGTAAATTTTTGGTTAGTTTTATTAATGGGGTAATGATTTGGATTAATTTTGGGGAAGGGAACTTCCAATATATCCGAAAGTAGGAGGATTATGCCCAAAACCTTTATTCGATGCTGCTCCCTACAAGGAATATGTGGGCTGGTTGGAATCTCCGAGACGTGTTCAACACTACACCGACAAGGGTGTAGCCTAACGGTGTCTCGAGGTCACTGCCCAGTTGTTCCCGCTTCCTTTGTGGATTTTGTCACCGCAACGGATCAATTCAAGGCGTTGGATTTTTTTCTGGGGAGATTAATTTAGGAGTGGAAACTAATTAAGCTAGTCATCTGAATCCGTTTCTGATACTACCAACTGATTAGATGAAGTTGCAGTGGAAGTAGAGCATACGGGGATGAAGGCCTTGTAAGTTCTAAATGTTTTTTGAGCAAAGTTTTCTGATTAAAAAAAGTAAATCCCATGAGTCTCTTTCTAGTTTCAGTACTCGGGCAAGCCCTTATCCATGAACCTATACTCAGGAAAGCGAGGGGGTTTATTTTTAACTCAATAATGCATAAAATCTAAAGTTTTTTAATTACTACACTGCTCAAATCTTTTCCCTTATGGTACTTCGGTATAGCGTAGTGGGTAAGTATTCAGATTACTTTTGCAAACTTGAATAAAACAATGAAATGGTGAAAGAGAGAAAGAAAGCAACAAACTACACTAGCAACATAAAAACCACCAAAATGACATCGACGCAAACCCCCCCAGGGGGGATGGGGGCTGGGCTATGATAAGCATCTTCAAGCCTTATTTTCTTTTTTTTACAACATAAGAGAAATGCGCTTTGGTCTTTATATTTTGGATCCAAAGGTTTACAATTTACTAAAAAAAATGAATTTTTGCAAGGGGGATCTCCGTGGGCCTTCCTTTTGCTAAATTTTTGCAAAAATTCGTTGGAGTTTCTTAATCTTTTATTGTAAACCTGCAAAAAACAGCGATGAAAAAATGTGAAAGACACCCAAAGACACTTTAAGAGTGTCTTGGGAAAATCTACAAAACAATCTAAAAAAATCTAAGTAAAACTAGCTAAAAATGACTAAGTAAGGCAAGCTAGGAAGCTTGTCTTCTTAGGGTTTTTGCTTGCCTTATTGAAAAGATTGGCAAGCAAATATCAAGCACTATATGCCAAATATGAATCTTTAAACTCTTGAATCAAACTACCCTTACTTAACTTTGGATTTTACTTGAAAAAAGACTTAGTAAAAAGGGTAGATCGACTCTAACTAGATCTAGACTTTGAGATTTTAACTGTAAACTACTTAGATCTAGCCAGCTACTCAGATCAACTTATATTATTGCATGAAATTATAGATCTGAAATAAAATATCGAACCAGTAACCAAGAATTTTAAACTTTAGAAGATGAGAAGGGTGAAGACAAACAACCATTGAAATTGGGAAATGGGGTCATCAAAGTGGGGATCAGAGGGACTAGTCCTTCTTAGAAATATGTTTGAAGATGTGAGGATATCGACATGCTTGACATGCTCTCCCAACTAGATATCCTGCAATATCACAACACTTGTACAACAAAGGATTAAAAGCACTTGGTGTAAACTACAATAGAAATTTCAGAAAACATGCATTTCTCATCAAATAAACATGTCCGTCTAATGTCTCTAATGCAACTTAACATAAAAGTAATGGATGAAACAATCACACTACTCTACCTTACTAAGAAATACTTCTCCTTCAAAATCCAGATAAATAACCAAAGATTTTATAGTGCAAGCATGTAAACAATACAACTATACCTCATTAGATCATAAAGACATTATCATCCACACACCGATTTGCCTCCAAAGCCTTCATTCATTCAATGAAAAATACTTCATAGTAGTTACAATGCAATTTAGTAGAGGTTGCACTTTCCGATCCCTACAATGGAGAAGTGACCTGCTTAAATAGGAAAGGAGAGACCCAAGGGGGCATTACCAACGCGGAAGATCAAGCTTAGTTGAGCTTGAGTGATCTAAGGAATTGGTGGGGAGATTATTAGTCTAACTAAAGTGTTGGTATGGAGGAGGTGCCACCTCAAATGAGGTAGGCAACCTCACTCCACCAACAAAGCCACATCATTAAACTCCAATCTCATGCGATCCAAATCTTGGCGTCATCCCTTTATTCATGTGAGTGAATTCACCCACCTCACGCACCTCCACTATCCAAAGTTTGAAGTATGGTATTTCAAACTTGATTTAAGCCAAAGTAATGTAATAAACATGAAGGGGGGTCCACCCCTTCATGCTAGCGCCACCCCCACATACCAATGTGATGACTCGTAAATATTGACGTCACCATCCATGTAAACATTTGCTACCATAAACATAACCCAAATTTTGACTTATCATGTGGAAAAGGGGTGCATGAGATGGGGACCACCATGCCACATCATCCACTAACCAATAAAAAATTACTTTTTGACTTTTTAAATAATTTGACCCAAGCCAAAATGATGCTTTTTTAGCAATTAAAGCCACTTTGATGCTCCGTTAGCGAAATAATGCCTTCTGGGATGTCTTAGCTGCCCAAAACACAGTGTAAGGTGCGTCCCTAGGTAAAGAGTATGCTCTAAGTGTCAAAACGAGCATCTCCACGCCAAATTCTGCCTCTGGATCGAGCTTTTATTACGTTTTGAAGTTTTTTAATTAAACCATTAAAAATGGCTTAAAAAATGAAACAAATTATTTTTCTCGGTATTCGACGAAACTCTGGGGGTACCTAGTACATGTCCATACGACTCAATATGAATGCCTAACATGTTTAAAAACACTGACACGAAGGCTCTAATAACCCCCTAAGGCCTAACCACTAAGACGACTACCCCAGCTTTGGAGGTGTGAGTGAAAAACTCAGAAATTGTTAGTTGTTTGTTCAACAACCAATGATTACCGAAGGAAAAAACACTCTGGGCTAGTTGGCTTGATGCCCAATTCTAGGAAGCCGATCCTTTTATAGAAATTGACCATGCTAACACATTTTTAACAATTGTCCTAAGGGGGTATGAACATGTGTTACAAAAACTTTAGAACAAACTCCCATAAAAAGCTTGGCGGACTTTTTGAACTCTGCAAAATGATCAAGTATACTTGTTCCACTTCGTCGGCTCGCTTGAAAAATCCACCAAGTACAATTTAGGTGGTTACACAATCCAACTTGGAATGTGAAATTGATGGAAAACACATTGAATTGAAGGAGGTTAAGGAAGGGATGGAACCTGCTCCTATAACAGATGAAAGACAAATAATGCCTCTCAAGGAAGAGTCTTTTGAATCCATGAAAGCTTACCAAAATACATTCAAAAGTTCAATGGAACTTAATTTTGTTGATAATGGATTAATAAAGGGGAAAAAGTTTTAGATTTGAAGGAAATAAATAATTTGGTGCTAGAGGTAATTTCAAGTAGGGGAGTATCATTCGATCTTAAGGACATAAACATGGTTCATTTGGGGGAGGATGATAAAAAACAAAGAACATTGGAACTCAACTTCTCGATATAGTTGTAAAATTCAAAAGCATAAAGTTGGGCTACCTTCATTCATCACTGTAGCCTTGCGTTTCCAATTAGATTATCTAAGTCATGGTTCTTGCTTTAAAGGGACTATGAAATGAGATTGGCAAAGGACGGTTGTGGATACTATTGCAAAACAATAGAGACTTATTCTTCTCGAATAAATGTGTAGAGTATTCAGAATAAGGAATTCATTTACAAGGAGTTGATTGCACCAATGATGCAATATATAATAACAAATTTGGATGAATATGGGTTTGTTTGTGATTGCGGTGAATCAGGAAACTATTTCTAGGACTACATGAACTAGAGAAACTCAATCCAATTCCTAGATGTTGTGGGCTATAGTTTTGACAGGGGACAATTAGAAAGACATAGGTGGGACATGGAAGGCATTCTCATTATTCCCTCATTGCGTTCACTAGTAAACATTGGTCTTCACTTGTCCTATTTCTCTAATTTCTTGAACCCTAATTATCCTCCTAATCCCATTTATGGACATGATATTCCCAATAGTTTTGTGCAATCTCTTCTCACTGCCTCAACTTCAATGATCATGCCTTCATCTTCAAGTGCCTACACCAATCAACATGTAACTTCATCAAACACTCCCCTTCCTTAATCATCATCACTTGGAATTCAAACTTTGATGGGTGAACCATAGAGCTTTACCAATGTCAAAAACCCTAATTGGACACCTTTAACTTCGTTTAATATCATTATGAACTTTGAGATGGAATTCCTTGAACAAACTAAGAGTTGATGCTGTTGTAGGCATCCCATGTCGGCCATGTCAATTTGGCATGGCCAACTATTTAAGATAAAATATGGAGCTCATGTGCCTCTTGAAAGAAGCAATGGAACCAATTTGCTTTTTAGAAACAACTTACTTGAAAATCCACAACAAATACTATTGTCATTAGTGTGACCGGTCATAACCCAAGTAACAATAAAGAAGAAGAAGAGACTAACATCTACATGCGAGAATCTTCATTATGGGCCTTTCATAAATTAACTGCAACCAAACTTATTATATCATCATGTTGTGTCGTTTGGTCAAATTACTAAACCATGGGAAACTATGAAGTTATTATAAAGTTATTTAGCTAATGAAGATATAACTTATAATCTCTAAAGTACATAAGAGATATTGTGTTAAGGTGATATAAATAAGAAAATTTAATTATATTAAACTATATATTGAAAGAGGAGTACCCTTATCAAAAGGAAATATTTTTATAGAGAGTTAAAATACTTGGAGATCTTCAGCCCAAACAAGGAATTATTACCAAAAAAATATCAAGAACAGTATTAAGAAAAGAGTGGGGGTTAGAACAAATGATAACTCTTCAAGGACGAAGTGTCTTAAAGAAGGTGACAATGTTATTGTATAAAATTTGTTAATAATGTAATATAAATACGTAGACTATAGGACCTAAGACATTAATGTAATTATTAAAATGTGCATTTGTGAATGTTCACCCTTAGGGATATAAATGCAAGGCCATTTTTCATTGCAAATCATAATTCATTATTTTATACATTCAATTTTTATATTTATTGGTATATCCAATTGGAAACTTTAAATCAATTTTAGCTTATGGTATAAACTTCCTCCTCAAACTCCAAGAGAAGTTGCTCCACTAAAATGTCTTCAATAAATGTGCAAACAACCACATCAAGTGGCACACGTGAGTCCTCCAAGGTGGACGCATCATTAAAGTAGGTGAAAGACCAAGTAAAATCTCTTCAAAATGATACGTGTGGCTCCTCCAAGGTTGTAATGT
This sequence comes from Pseudotsuga menziesii, assembly GCA_001517045.1. Classification (NCBI taxonomy): domain Eukaryota; kingdom Viridiplantae; phylum Streptophyta; class Pinopsida; order Pinales; family Pinaceae; genus Pseudotsuga; species Pseudotsuga menziesii. The sequence continues at coordinate 753,745 of LPNX010754949.1, forward strand.
TCCGTTTTTATAAAAAAGGGAATAACTGAGGACTAATAGCACTAGGAGCAGAAAGGTACATCAATTCAGTATTATTAAGTCATCAGTGTAGTAAGAAGGCCATAAGAGTTCATATCATAAAGCATGCGGAGCATGCATGTCTTATTTTAGTGTTAAAGTCAACATGAAATTAGAATTGCATGCATGCAAAAGTGAAGCATAGACCTTAAAAGTGACATGCAAACCCTAAAAGTACATGCTATTCTATTTAAGAAGGGTTATTGGACCAAAGAGGATATCTATTGTTATTGTTGATTGATTTTGGAGTTTAGAGCAGCAGCACAGCGTGCAACTGTGACAGTTGGGGTTGGAGACGGTGTCTCCAGCTAGCGAGGGTTCGACAGTGAGATATCTTCCCTAGTCTCTTATTGGGATAGATCATCCAGGCTTATCCATTGCATCCATCATATACTACAGTATTCGGAGATCTAGCACATTCTGAAGGGTTATTAGCATATCCATGTTTTGCAGTCGGAAGTAGTAGGGAAAACACAGAAGGATTCGTTGGGACCACAAAACCCAGTCTTTCCTCCACATGTCAGCTTCCTCTTTCTCAGCATGCCTATCCTACGGTATGCAGTGATTATTAGCCATCAGTTTGCTCACTTGGAGCAACTATCAGCCAAATAGATCAGTTGGGGGCATGAGCAATAGAACTGTTAATCAATTCGCTAGGGCACTTAGAGGCAGCCAAACCTTTGCATGTGCCAGGCCATCTCTCCGGCATCAGCAGACGGACAAGCTCAGAAAGTTTTAGCCCAAACAGACCTCTCCTCCTACAAAAACGTCACCTTCAGTTTGGAGGGTTTTTACGGTACTGCAGGGCGGTAACATCGGATGAAAAGAGCATTATTAGACCACCCATTCGGATCCTTATGCATGCAACTATCTCTGGAGTCATTATCAGCCATAATATCAGTGGTAAGTCTTAATTTCTCTCTGCAAAACCCTAACCCTAATTCAGCTATATTTTAGGGCGTTTTTGCATGGTGAGTTTGCATGCACAATTATTTTGCAAATTTGTATGAGATTGAGTGTGCGAGTCAGCACTATCATAGAATATTAGAGAATATCAGTATTTGGGATATTACAGTGGTATCAGAGCATGATCATTGCTAGTTGTGGGCACATAGCAATTGAATAAAAGTGCATGCGTGTACATGCAAATGCATGTCAGTGATGTTGGTGAAGTGCATGTCAGAACAAAGGTTTTTCTTTGCCAGCTTGTGAGAACATGAAGACAATGAGAAGGATCTTGGCTGGAAATTGGCAGAGGTTAGCAGTACTTCAACACATGCCTCGATATCAGGAGTATCTAGCCTTGGGTGATGAGGTATGTGCAACATTGTCTTTTCAAGATTATTACACCATCAAGTTCGGGAGCCAACCCAAGGATTTGGATGAGGATCTCCTTAAAGGCATAGTTGGGGGAGGGAAGAAAGATGAGCACGAAGTACAGGTTGTTGGTGAGCTTCATTTGGAGTTAACAGTACATGATGAGGATGTGCGTGAGGAGATCGCATTAGAGCTATACTCTAAATCTAGCGACACAAGCACATTCACTAGTCAGATTGTGGACAAGCCGTGTGATGAGTTGGAGTTGGTACACTCTTCATCACATACAACAGGAGTCCAGACAGTTATGACAGGCGAAATATATGAGGTGCAAGGCAATGAGCACAACAGTTGAGACAATGAGCAGTCACATTTGGAGGTTAGCGAGAGTTTATACATGCATGAGATAGAGCTTCTCGATGATAGTCATCGAAAGAAGTTGAACGTGTTAAAGAAAGCATTCTAGCGATGAAAGAGAGGACCAAGATACTCTGAGACACCATAGTACAACGAGATGTTGAGCTTACAATTCTTCGAGTTGTATGTACCGAGTCAGTGGTCAGGATTTCTAGTATTGAACAACAGTTAGATTCCTTTATGGGGCAGCAGGAGAAACGTACTATTGCATTTCAAAGCAGTCCTCGTAAGGAGTACATAGACAGGGCTTGTGGTAGCTTGAGTCCACATTTGCATAATAGCGGATGGTTTTTACAGGTTGGCCAAGATCGAGAAATTGACCAGCAGTATATGAGCATTCCAGTTGAAATCAGAAGGGCAGAATGTCAGCTTGGTAGGATTATTCCTTGTGATGGTGCTAATGGACAAGGTACTTTTCGGGGGTTGGATTGGAGAGAGATTAAGAGTTGGTGTCCTATTGAGTGGGCAATTCTTGGGAAGACATTCCTAGCCAAGGGTATAGTCCCACAAGAGCCTTCAGATATTTGGGATGAAATATGCACAAGTTTGCATTGGGATCCAAGTGGAAGACCTTATGAGGGATGGATATAGTGTTTACTGATGGCGTTACTTGGGAGTCTACATGATGCTCCTTGTGTCGATACTACGCAGGGTAATGGTGGATGCATTTTGACCTTTGGAATTCTCAGATTGATTTGGGACCCTGGGATTACAGTGACTGACAGTTTAGTGATTGCTAGAGGATGCTTTCAGCAGGTCTTTGGTGATGGTACCGTATAGTGCAGTGTTTTGAGCAGAGGGTGCTACAGATCTCCTAGGATAATTTGGGACCCTGGAATCATCCCCGGATTCAGTTGGTTTAGTTGATTGATTGTGGATTTGCGTTGGCATTGCTTGAGGACAAGCAATCTTTGGCGAGGGAGGACTGTAATGTTTCGTTTTTATAAAAAGGGAATAACTGAGGACTAATAGCACTAGGAGCAGAAAGGTACATCAATTTAGTATTATAAAGTCATCAGTGTAGTAAGAAGGCCATAAGAGTTCATATCATAAAGCATGCAGAGCATGCATGCCTTATTTTAGTGTTAAAGTCAACATGAAATTAGAATTGCATGCATGCAAAAGTGAAGCGTAAACCCTAAAAGTGACATGCAAACCCTAAAAGTACATGCTATTCTATTTAAGAAGGGTTATTGGACCAAAGAGGATATCTATTGTTATTGTTGATTGATTTTGGAGTTTTGAGCAACAACACAGTGTGCAGCCGCGACAGTTGGGGTTGGAGACAGTGTCTTCAGCTAGCGAGGGTTTGGTAGTGAGATATCTGCCCTAGTCTCTTATTGGGATAGATCATCCAGGTTTATCCATTGCATCCATCATATACTACAGTATTCGAAGATCCAGCACATTCCGAAGGGTTATTAGCAGATCCACGTTTTGTAGCCGGAAGTAGCAGGGAAAACACAGAAGAATTCGCTGGGACCACAAAACCTAGTCTTTCCTCCGCATGTCAGCTTCCTCTTTCTCAACAGGCCTATCCTACGGTATGCAGTGATTATCAGCCATCGGTTTGCTCAGCTGGAGCAGCTATCAGCCAAATAGATCAGTTGGGGGCGTGAACAGCATAACTGCTAATCAATTCGCTAGGGCACTTAAGAGGCAACCAAACCTCTGCATGTGCTAGGCCATCTCTCCGACATCAGCAGACAGACAAGCTCAGAAAGTTTCAGCACGAACGAACCTCTCCTACAAAAACGTCACCTTCAGTCTGGAGGGTTTTTACGGTACTGCGGGGCGGTAACACCGGAGGAAAAGAGCATTATTAGACCACCCATCCGGATCCTTATGCATGCAGCTATCTCTGGAGTCATTATCAACTAGAATATCAGTGCTTAGTGTTAATTTCTCTGCAAAACCCTAACCCTAATTCAGCTATATTTTAGGGCATTTTTGCATGGCAAGTTTGCATGCACAGTTATTTTGCAAATTTGTATGAGATTAAGTGTGCGAGTCAGCACTATCATAAAACATTAGAGAATATCAGTATTTGGGATATTACAAAGGTGGACACATCCTCAATAGACATGGAAAAGTGTGCAATCAAGTCTCCAATGAAGATTTAGCCCACTAAGAAAAGGAGTGGAGATAGCAACCAATGTTCGAACACATTTATAACTACCTCAACATGATGTCCAAGGTGTAACCACATACCAAAAGTAGCCTCCATCGAAGGACGTGTCCATAACTAACTCCTCAATAGTTGTGCAAAAGGTTATATCCCAAGAGCGAGGAGATGAAAAAATAAGAAGTGGTATCAGTCCATGTGCTAGGAAGAAGGGGACGACCCCATTGTCCAACCAATAAAATAACAATACTTGAGAAGATGCCTCAACATGTGTGCCAAAGAGGGTGAGCGCTCCATCTAAAACCATAGTTCAAATCATAATAACCCACTCTTTGTGTGAACATAACCAATGTGAGGTAGGGCACTCATGTAATAAGCCTCCATCAAGTCAAAAATAGATCAAACTGTGTACAAAAATGGAGTGCTCCTCTAGGGGTGATAATACATGTCATAACAAAGTGCTCTATGTTTAAAAAAACCCCAAGTAAGCTAGGGTGCTCACGGAAGGCTCAAACACATGTAAACCACATCAATTAAAACAACATATTATGTTAGAACCATGCCAAAAGGGGTACAGGCAAAGCACTCTCCACAAATGTAAAGTAAATCATACCAAAGTATAATCCACCATAAAGTAAGACCCAAAGTAGTAGGGCGCTCATCACTGAGGCATAGTGTACCATCAAAGAACATCTAGAACATGTCCCACCTAGATATGTGATGAGTAGAACAACATATAAAAAACGCCCATGTGAAGTGCTTTCTCTTTGTGATAAACCAATACACCAAGTATGTCACCATAACACTAAAGTCTGAAATACATCATTATACCCAAAGTGCTCCATTATCTAATATCAACCAATAATACTTCAATAATCAATTACTGCAGATCCTACTATGCTCAAGGGGCATATACAAATTAACTCTGCAATCAGCCACTCTCCTCTAGACATGATGCACCCATGGTCAGCTGTGGTTGGGCATGCAATAAGGGAAATGCCATGGAAATTGTGTGCATCCATATTACATAATAAATCCCCTGTATATATCAAATAATCCATCAATGTCATCCAAGAAGTCTCTGTCATGTGTAACTGGATCATGATGAAAATCACAGGCGAAACCTCACGCAATATGAGGGGTAACAACCTATAATGGAGAAAAAGCCATCAGAACTTGTAGCTTCTTTGGTTGAAAGGGCACCATGTTTGAAAATTCTGTTTTAGTTTTAAGTTAACTTCAGAGTGTAAATTTGGAATGGCTGTCTTTTATAGGAGTATTTATCTACTTGTGACGGTGGTGTCCTATATGGTGTGATTCATTGCTTATATTTCAGTTTGTAGATTTCTGCGGTAAGATAAGTTGTTGTAGGGTTCTTCCGGACAATCCGCAGTAGACATTTTTAGGTCGACGTTTCGATTCCGAATCTGGAACCATCATCAGGACAAGTAGTCAATAGGTAAAGCTGCAGCTCTGGAATTAAATACCGTTGGTGTGGTTTTATAATTAAATTGGCCGATTAGTCCTAGGTTTAAGGAAGGGAAATTAATAAATAAAAGATTAAAATTTGTTTATAAAATTAGGTTAAATTACATGTTTAACAATTGAAATATCTTTATTTAAT
>LPNX010754949.1:764540-981890 GCA_001517045.1 Pseudotsuga menziesii
GACAAATTTTAATCTTTTATTTATTAATTTCCCTTCCTTAAACCTAGGACTAGTCGGCCAATTTAATTATAAAACCACACCAACGGTATTTAATTCCAGAGCTGCAGCTTTACCTATTGACTACTTGTCCTGATGATGGTTCCAGATTCGGAATCGAAACGTCGACCTAAAAATGTCTACTGCGGATTGTCCGGAAGAACCCTACATTGCTTATATTGTTGACCTTATACTATGTAAAAAGTAAACACTCCTCTAGTCATTGCGATAAACTGAATTGAGTATGGGAATATTCAGGGAATGATTCATATGAAATGGTTGCCTCGTCTAATTATTTTGGCACTAATGGATTGTAATAACTGAGCATTGATGTGATGCAGGATGGACACTTAAGAGTTGTCGAGTGGCCAAGTCTGAAAATTGTCCTTGATCAACCTGATGCTCATAAATCAATTAAGGATCTGGACTTCAGGTAAATACGAATCCTCAAATATACTATTGACAAACATTTTTCATAAAGAAGGAACATTATTTTTTGGTATTTCAAATTAATTATTTTCAGGATTCAAATACCGACTTTCTAAATCTCAGTGTCAATTTTGTAGTCATTGAAGATTAATGGACCTACAAGTTGACAAATGGAATTGATTTTTGATTTGCAGCTTGGATGGCACTTTTCTTGTGTCACTAGGAGACAGTGGTCCTTGCAGAATATGGAACCTTTCAACTTCATCTCCAGCAGCTTCATTATCAGTGGACAAGGTGAACAAGTCCTTTGCAAAATATGATTGCATTGATTTTCTTCCTTGAATTGACATGGCATGTGATTATGTTGTGCATAATATGGCTTCTGTTCATTTGTCCAGGGTGAAAGACTTGGATCCTGTAGGTTTTCTCGAGATGGAGTAAGACCATTACTTTTTATCACTGTGAAACAAGGTGGGATACAGATAGTTGCAATTACTATACAAGAAGAAAAAATATTTACGAGGCATTTCTCCTTGAGCTGTTTTAAATTTATATTAAAGTGGAGCATTTGTTTGCAGGTGAGAAGGGCCTCATTGCATATTGGGATACAAATACTTGGGAAAAAGTTGGGACACAAGTAATTGAGAAGAATCCAATTTCTGCCTTCAATATTTCATCTGATGGAAAGTTTCTTGCAACGTAATTACTAAATCAACTTGTGGCAAATCTAGCAATTTTTTTTTTAAATGCATCTGATATTTCATACTAAACAAAAAAAATATACATCAAGAATGATACATCATGGAACCAAAGAATGGTAATACAGGTTCCCCCCTCCTTATATACACAAGGAGGGTGAGCATTTTTGCTTTGGCCTGGGATCTCATGATAATCTACATCCTTCCCAAAAATGCCCATCTGGACTGAGGTTTGTGTTGTCAACTCTGTTAAAAAAGCTTGTTCTCCCAAGTGGAATGAATTAGTTGACTTGTGAAGGTTGCTTGACATGGTCGTTTCCATAAGGAGGAGATGCTTGTTTATCTGATTACATCCCTCACACTCTATCTGGTTTATTAGTTTATTATTTAATTAGATCATCCATTTTTAAATGAAAATGATGCCTAACCAATGAAGAGGGGCAATAAAGAAAGCACTGCATTAAACTATAACCCATTCGCAAAACACAAATAAACATGTAGTTCCAATTAACATTCTTAGCCATTTTCAATTTTGGCAAACTACAAAGCATCCATGGGTAAAGGCAGTGTGATGTAGTTGATCCTTAATTGCTAGAATGTTATAAAGAACTGTCTGCCCTAGTATTGTAGACTTATGAGAAGAGTGGGACTCGAAGACACTGCCTAATCCATCTTATTTTGTGATCGCCAAAAGTCCACTTATGATTATTAAGCATGATGATTGACAATGAGATATTGTGGACGAATATTAAAATAAATTTAATTGGTTTTGTAATCCACAAATAATCTCCCATAGCACCATTTCTAATCTTTCCAGATAGAACCGTGAGCCTTTGAATTTAATTTAGACAAGTCATTTGAAATTATCTAGGAAAGTGCAGTGATTGCAGGGATGTTCACAACCTAAATCCTTTAAGATTGGTTGAGGTATTTGTAAGATAGCTACTGATCTGAGTCCTAGTCCCACAAATCTCCCCCTGTGTTGAAACCTTTAATCACCAACCATTTTTAGTGAAGAGAATTAACCCAACTTGCTCCTTTCCCTCCAAGAATGCCCCCACTCCAAATTTATCAAGCAAACAAATCTCAACTCTTACACTATTCTCCAAAGTCCGGATGCAAGTCTCTTGATACCAACTATCAACACTGCCACAACTTTTTGAGAATACCTGGATCTGGAATTTTAAAGTTCCGGTAGCACCAACTATGTTACAGATCCCTTAGAGGCCTTGCATGCTAGTTACATTTATAACATTGTGCATGTGATGTCTGATGAGTAATTGCCATAGTGCATTCCTGCTCATGGGCCAGGCGACCCATTTATTGGCCAACATTGTCCTTTGGGCATGTGTATTTGTTATACCAAGCCCTCCATCTTCCTTGGACAAAATGCATATGCCCTAGGGAACTAGTGGAAGACCCTCCTTCACAACTTGCTTCCTCCAAAGAAAATGCTGAAGAAGCAGTTTGAAGTGTTTTTAGCTAGTTCTAGAAGAAAAGAGGCAAGGATAATAAAACATATGAGTTGCTAACCAAGGTTCTGTTCATTATGTCAATTATACTTGCAAAAGGAAGGGAAACCTATATTTGAAGCTTTCCCTCAACTCATATAACATCAATTACAAAAGGATCCCTAAATATCAGATTATATGCTTTGGTTGTGTAATTTCCTTTTTCACAAGTCAAGTAGGAAAGCCTTATTTCCCTATGATAAGAGTGTCTATCTTTTCTTCACTATTGCTATAATAACATGTTACAAACAATAATGTTGGATAAGAATAAACAATGTAAATAAAATAGTAAATCCATAAAGGAATAATAATGTATTAAATATGATCTGAGTTGATTACAATGAGGGAGGGTCCTGTGTATCAATACACTAAAAAGGTGTTTTTCATGAAGAGTTGTGCCTTCTAGATAGGTAGGCACTTTTACATATTATTGCCTTTATTATTATTTGATAAGGATTTATTGTTAAACATTGTGATGTTTATTTTATTCTATGGATGTGATGTATTGAGAGTAATAATATATAATGTATTAATAATTATTATAAAGCGAGAAATAAGTGATACATAATAGTAAGATATGGCATTTAAGTTAATGTTATACTAAAGAGATTAAGTGAGCAGTTCCTAACAAGGATAACAGAACTCGCTTGAGATGTATACAGCACTCTTGTATGTCATTTTTATCCACAAAGATATAAGACTATCTCTCATTTTCAGTCTCTTTTTCTCTTCATATACTCTCCATATTTAGTTTAACATGGCATCAGAAGCACACCATTGAATATGGCATGGGGCTATGTCAAAGAGCTGTATCAAGTCAAAGTTTGACACACAGGTGGAGACAGATCATATCTGTGAGGCTGGAACCCTGAAATTGCAAAGAGAATAGGAAAATTCAGTCAGTAGAGGGGAGGAGGTGAATCAAATTTTTTGAAGGAGTCAAATACAAAAAGGGGCAAATTAAACCCTTGACTTGAAGACACACCGTCCATGCCATCTTTGCATAGTATATCCAAAGTATTGAAGATGACAACACAATATACTCATACACCATGGTAGTATAAGATTCAGTGGTTGGTGGCTGGTTAAAACAGAACCTGACCTGTGGCAAAATAAGAATCAAACTATACTGTGGTGGCATAGAAGAAGACTCCAAGACCCACTGGTGATTTGTGGCTCTTATTGCATGGCAACATTCATACTTGAATTAAGAGATTGAACTGGCAGTTGCAGATGTGACTGGTGGCATACAAGAATGCCGCTCATACAAGTATTGAATTGTGGCATCCTGATTGTGTATTCTATGCTAGATCCTGATATGCAGCAGTAAAGACATCGAAGACAACGGTGGACACACTTAGAGCACATTTTGCAACATTAGCCATTTGAGAAGTTACATAATAATTTTTTGCCATAAAATTCTCTGAGCACATATCTCACATTCATTTTTGAAGATATAAAAGTGATTTGTATTATGATTTTTGTGTTGACGTTTTATGTAGCTTCGGAAGATATTCTTATGTAGGCCCAAAAGATTCCGGAAGTCAGCAAGAAGTCAACCGAAGAAAGTGGAAGTGAAAAGAAAAAGATTGGGCCTATTGTATAGCGTACCCACATTATGGTGGTAATCTTACCCACACCATGGTGGTAGTCTTACCCACACTATGTAAAGTGGTTGGGTCTGATCGAGACTACTAGAAGAGAGAAGATCATAGAGAATCTTGTAGAAGATTCCAAGAAGTCATTAGAAGTTAACTATAGTAAGCCGACAAGAAGAAAATAATAGAGTTAATATGAGTAAGTTAAAGAATGAGCCGAGCTAATAAACTAACCCAAGTTGAAAGTAAAGTGACTTCACTTGTATAAATAGAAGTTAAGTTGGCTCATTTCTAACACACATAATTCACAAGTTCAAGTGAACAAGTGCGCAACTCTAGAGCAGCAGAAGCAACAACTTTGTGAAGACATCCTTTGTTCTTAGGAAGACTGTTCTATCGGGAAGTTTATTCTGTATCTCTCTTTTGTATCAATTACTCTGGGGTATCTTGATTCTTTCTATGAGAGAGATTTAGCTCTTCATTGTATTGACATTGTACTTTGTTGAGGAATCTATACTGGTTCTGCTGGGTTTTCTCCCCCAAGAGGGTTTCCTAGGATAACTCTTTGTCTTTCTGTGCATGGTTATTCTTTCAGTGATCCTTATATGCATGCATTTAATGTTTATGTGAATGGAAATGTTCTAAATGTCTGAAAAGCTAAAAACATCTAACTTCTTAAGTAAAATATCAACATGGTATCAGAGCAAGACTGAATAGAAGCCATTGCAACAGTCGTAACTATAGATAGTTGGAAACTATGGCATCAAAGTTTGGCCCTTTCCATCCATAGCTTTGTCTTGAAAGATATGTTTTGGTAGTTTCCTCAATGGGGCGCATTTTTATGTGGAAACAGATCTCCATTTCGAGACTGCGCATTTTTATGTGGAAACGGATCTCCATTCCGAGACTTTTCAGTTTTTCCCTAATTTCCGCTGGAGCATGAAAACTAGGGCTTCATGTTCCAGGCATTTCCAACCACATATTGATTTGAAAAGGTGGATTCTTCAACTCGCCCTAGGAGGACGCATCTTCCTATGGAGGGAGTTTTCAGATCCAAGAATTTTTATTTTTGACCTAGTTACTACTGCTAGGGAAAACTAGGGCTTCCAGTTTTTTCCTGTTTTGTCCACATATCTAACTAGAAAGAAGCGCTATTCAACTCGTCTTAGGAGAGTGCATCTTTTTCTTTGATTAGTTTTTTCATATGACAACTTTCATTTTTGACCTACCTCCTGCTAGGGTTTTCAGGTAAAAGCCCTAATCTTGTCAGAATGTCTTCAAACCTAAGGGTTGAAGATAGATTGGAAGGATCAAACAATTTCAGATCATGGAAACATAGGATACTCGTTATCCTAGAAGATAATGACCTACTAAGTTATTCAAGGAAGATATTAAGGAACTAGAAGAAGAGGAGGCCAAGATAAGGTACAAGAAGAATATGATCAAACCTAAGAGGTTCTTGTCATATTCTATCAAGGATCAGTTGATTCCTCGTGTTAGATTCGAAAACTCCAAAGGAAATGTTTGAGGCTTTGACAAGACTATATGAAAGCAAGAACACCAACAAGAATACGATGATGGAGAAGTCAGAAACAATGTCTTTCTATTGTACAAGGGTTTCTCAAATCAAGGAACAATTAACAACTATTGAAGATGTTGTAAAGGATGCATTTGCACAAGAAGAAGCCACCAAGGTTGATCTCCAATTTGCAAGAAGACCAATGATGAAGAAAATCAATCACTTGTGGATCATGCACAAAGAAGAAGAAGAAAGTCTATCAAGAATATTGATAGAAGACTAGTACTAGAAATCAAGAAATATATGTCCAAAATCAGGTGCTATAGTTGATTGGACACTATGCTAGAAATTGCACTCAAGGTAACAAAAGAGGAAATAGAAAGCATTATGCTCATACAATGGACGATGATGAGCCTAATCCAAACAAGAAGACAAAGGAAGAATCATATGAAGAATTTGTCTAAGCATGAAGTAGATTCAGATAAAGCATGATGATGTACAATGCCAAGAGATATTTTCTAGTGCATTCAAAAGACATGAGGACCAAGGTTGAAGTTTCAACAAGTTCTAGAAGTTCAGAACTTGATGAAGAAGAAGATTAAGCCATAGAACTTGCAAGGGAGCAGAGATCAAGAGGGAGTCAACTAAATAAGCAAATATAAGTATTTAATCTTATATGAAACAAGTGTTATTTATTTAAATTGTTATCTTATTGATAAATAAAACATATATTTTTTCGTTGGTAAATAATATAAATGTTTAAATTAGTACGTGTTAACCCTTGTGGACATTTCTGTCAGGTCCACTATAAAGGCTGTGGAAGCAATGATCTGTGATCAAGATTTACCCATATCTTATGGGCACGAATATCCAGTACGACAATTATGCTTAGATTGAGTGTCCTTGCTAGATAATGAAGGACAAGACAATTGACTGTAGTTCTATACAGTTGACCAGATTTAACAGTTTGTCCAACTTGTCATAAGAGGAGTGGGACAAGTATCGACCACATGAAAGATAAGTATTTAAACTGTCATTTGAGTTATTTCTTAAATCCATAAATGTTTAAATGATATTGTTCATAATAGTTGTATTCATATCTATATTCCTAGAATCAGGAAGTGTATTATGCATGTTATAGTGAATGCATTGATATGGCTAGGATTAATGAACAATACACTCTTAATGTGCATGTGATGGGTAATTAGCCATTGTTGCTTGTCTAGCCATTGTTGCTTGTCTAGAATGAAACCTCTTTGCTAACATGCTAGGAGCAGTGCACACTCTTGATAATATGTTCTGGTAGAGATGGAAGGCGTCTAGATAGTCACCGTGAGTATACAGGATAAGGATGAGTGTCTTGCTGAAGCATTGGCCAAGATGGTTACATGACTGTGTGAATAATGTCAATGCGCATAAGAATTTGTCACTAAAATGTTAATATGATTTGATGATTATGAATTGTTACTAATCATATGACTAATTTTGACTTGTAGGAACAATCGTGTATTTTGACCTACAAGAAGAACAAGTGATGACTGTTTAGCGGTGACCTTCAAGCATACTATAGAAGTACAAAGCAAGGTTCATGGTTTCTCTCAGAAAGAGGGAGTCGATTATGATGAGACGTTTGCTTTAGTGGCCAGACACACTTCTATCAAAACTATTAGTGCTTCAGTGATGGAAATTACACCATATAGATGTCGAGACAACTTTTCTGAATGGTGTAGTGGAAGAGGAAGTGTATGTGGAACAACCACAAGGATTCAAGACACATGACAGGCATACACATGTGTGCAGATTGAAGAACGCCTAATATGGATTGAAGCAGGAACCCAGGACGTGGTATGGTAGAATTGACAGTTTTATGATGAGCTTAGTCTTTACCAAGAGTAAAGCAGGTTCCAACCTTTACTACAAGGTTGTGGATGGAAGACCAATGATATTGCTATTATATGTGGACCACCTTTTTCTAACAGGGGACGAGAAGCTCATCGCTGAGTGTAAGAAGTAGCTTGCTGCAGAGTTCGAGATGAAAGACGTGGGTATGATTCATTAGTTCTTAGGTCTAGAGGTGTGGTAGAAACCGGACAAGATTTCCCTTAATTAAGGAAAATATGCTGTAGAGATCCTGAAGAGATTCAGGATGTTGGATACTAAGCCCATGCCTACACCAATGGTGACGAATTTGAAGTTATTGAGTGATACTTCTTCAGAGACAATGGATGCCACCACGTATAGACAAATGATTGGTTTGTTGAGGTATTTGACGAACACGAGGCTGTATATATGCTTTGCGGCGAACACATTGAGTTAGTATATGGTTGAGCCAAGATGTGTTCACTTAATCGTTGCAAAGCATGTCATGAGGTACCTGAAAGGTACAGTGGACTATGGACTCAGATATGTTTCAGATCGAGAGATAAGACTGCAAGGCTATGCTGATTCAAATTGGGCCTGTATTGTCGCAGATCGGAAGAGTACATCAAGATGTTCCTTCATTTTAGGATCAACTATGATCTCGTGTCTCAGCAGGAAGCAAACTAGTGTAGCACTCAGTACGACCGAGGCAAAGTATATAATAACATTTTCAGCTAGTAGTGAATCTGTGTGGCTTTGGAAGTTGCTTGCAGGGCTGTTTGATCTCAAGTTGGAGGTGACTTGTATCTTTTGTGACAACCAGAGTTGCATAGATTTTTTTGAGAACCCTGTGTTTCATGACAAGTCTAAGCATATTGAGATCATGTACCATTATATCTGAGATATAGTGCAGATTGGAGTTGTGAAGCTCGAGTATGTTGTGACAGACGAGTGATGCGATTCCAAGGGCAGTAGCACATTGAGTGAGGAAACAATGGGTGGTCATTCATGGGAACATTACAGACTAGGGCATAAGTCGACTTGACCTCGGACAGGGTCAGGATGCCCAGCCTTCGATGCTGGAAGACTAGGTCATGTGGACTAGTGATGCCTAGCTTTTGGGTTGGAGGGTTCCTAGCATTGTGTTGGATGGCTAGTGTGTGCGCACTAGATCGCCTAACCCTTGTGGTTAGATGCCCAGTCATTGTGGACTGGTTGCTCGATGGTGCCAACCAGAAGGGCTAGTTAGCAAGATTTTGTGTGAGTTGGATGTTTAGTGTGTTTAAGATAGATGCCTAGTTTGATATGAGCTAGATGAAGTCTCGTAATGGCATAAGGTCTGAAAGGACGCCGAGACCCATAAGGTCCGAAAGGACAATGAGGCTGTACCCACTAGTGAGATGCTATGTATGATGTGAGGCCCCGAATGCATGATGTGGTTACAAAACTTCTAGTGATGGATGGGATTCGTGAAAGTCAACAAGTAAATGGTCAAAGAGTAGAGACGTGTAGAAGCAGTATTGAAGATCGTGCTAGAAGAATACCTTCCTTACTGAGATGGAGTGTTGACGTTTTATGTAGCTTTGGAAGATATTCTTCTGTTAGCCCACAAGATTCCGGAAGTCAACAAGAAGTCAACCGAAGAAAGTGGAAGTGAAAAGAAAAAGATTGGGACCATGGTATAGTTTACCCACACTATGGTGGTAGTCTTACCCACACTATGTGAAGTGGTTGGGTGTGATCAGGACTAGTAGAAGAAGAGAAGATCATAGAGTATCTTTTAGAAGATTCCAAGAAGTCATTAGAAGTTAACCATAGTAAGCCGACAAGAAGAGAATAATATAATTAATATGAATAAGTTAAAGAACAAGCCGACCTAGTAAAGTAACCCAAGTTAAAAGTAAAGTGATTTCACTTGTATAAATAGAAGTTAAGTTGGCTCATTTGTAACCCACAATTCACAAGTTCAAGTGAACAAGTGTGCAACTCTAGAGGAGTAGAAGCAAAAACATTTTGAAGACATCTTTTGGGTTATCTCTCTTGTTCCCAGGAAGACTGTTCTATTGGGAAGTTTATTCTGTATCTCTCTTGTGTATCTATTACTTTGGGGTATCTTTCTATTAGAGAGCTTTAGCTCTTCATTGTATTGACATTTTTCTTTGTTGGCGAATCTATATTAAAGAAGTTCTATTGGGTTTTCTCCCCCAAGAGGGTTTTCCAGGATAAATCTTTGTGTCTTTCTGTGCATGGTTATTCTTTCAGTGATCCTTATATGCATGCAGTTAATGTTTATGTGAATGGAAATGTTCCAATTGTTTGAAAAAGCTAAAAACATCTAACTGCTTAAGTAAAATCTCAACATTTTGAAGTGATATGAAGTAAATCCTTTGTTTTAAAATCCTTTATAAACTGAAAACTTTGTTTTAAAACCCTTTTCAAAAACTGCAAAACCCTTACTTCATCTTGTAGGTATAAGCAAATCTTTCCTAGGAGTTATAAGTTGAATATTTTAAGAAGTCACAAGGTTTCCGTTCTATATTAGACTCATAAGGAGATTTTATTTTTGGAGTAAGAAGTTGAATAGTTTTTGGAGTTACAAGCAGGTTTTCAGAGGTATAAGCAAAGATGACCAATATCAATAATTTATGATCTCAGAATCTCACAAAATGAATGGGAAGAATTACCCACAATGGAAATAGAAAATGGAGCAAATTCTTTCCTATCATGATCTTTGGGAGTTAGTCATTGGAGCAATTTGAAAATAGGATCCCATGACCAATAACTACAAGACTAAAAATAAAAATGCCATGTTGCTTCTCACTTTTGCTCTTGAGGTTGGCATTCTTTCTCATATTAGAGACCTTAGCACTGCCACTTAAGTATGGCAAAATTAAAAAAAGTTGTATGAAACCAGTAATGAACATTGAATTTTATTGCTGCGAAAGAATTTAACAAATTTGAAGATCAGTGAATCTGATTTTGTAACATAGCATGTCTAGTTATTGCAAGAATTGGAGAATGATTTACTGGCAATCGATACCTAAATCAAAGACAATTGATTATTATTTTGTTCAATGGCTTGTCTGGTTTGTATCGGAATTTTGTAGCATCATTTTGCATATCTTTTTGAAACAAAAGTCCAACTTTTGAAGAAGTTGTAGGTTTGCTGATCTAGGAAGAACAAAGGTCAATAAAGAATGAGAATGAAGGTTCAGAAAGAGCATTCATAGGAAGTCACAGAGAGAGGTCGAGACAGGTTGTGGCAAAGTTGGGCATAATTGTCAATCAAGTTGGAGAAACAATTGACGGAGTTCCAAAGGTAATTCCTAAACTGCCAAATCCGTCTTTTGTGACTATTGTGGCAGAAATAATTACAATGAAGAAGATTGCTTTCTTAAGAAAAGACTTGAAGATGAAAGGACTAGAGGTAGAGGTCGAAAGAAGATGTAGAGGAAGAGGAGAAAGACATCAAATCGCATTTTTAGAACACAATACAATTGTTCATCAAATTGAACTTGAAGATGATTATTTTGGTCGCACACAAAGAAGTTACTGCATCACAACATGTTTGGTATATTGATTCAGGTGCTGCCAAACATATAACCAGTAGAGAAGTTTTTTCAAAGCTTGATAATAGTGAAAATGTAGTTATTATTTCAGATGATAACAATATACATGAAGTACAAGGTAGAACATAAATATGCATCTGAGTTTTAGTAGATAATGTAAAAAATATAAAAAATATCCTTTATGTTCTTGGCTTAAAGGAAAATCTATTATCTATTAGTAAAAATTGCAATGAGAATCATACTGTTATTTTTGACAAGAAACAATGCTTGATTAAACACTAAATAATCAAATCATTGCTAAAGGAGTGCCAAGTATTTTTATTTATAGGTTTGAAGGTGCTTCAAACAAACAATATTCTTTTTCGACATGCTCTACTTCAGAAAATCAGCTTTAGCATGAAAGATGCTGGGATATTTAGACACATAGGAGTTGGTTAAGATCAACTTGGTCTAATGTGTCTTTAGGTAAAGTGTGTTTCTTTACTATGCATTTATACTTCTGCAATTCAACGGTCATGATATGTTCTAGACATAGAGTGATTCGACAGTTCAATTTCACCTCGATCTTATTAGCTATTGATCCATGGCTTAGCACAGGATTAGTCCATGATCTCTATTTAAAGAACATGGAGGTTCATTTGCTTGATGGTCAATTGCGAGAAACTCATATGTAAATTATTTTTCCCTCTCTAAGGGTTTCAAACTTTCAACTACATAAAATATTGATGTGTTAATCTGTGATCTATTTGCTTAAGGTGTTCAAACTATGTGTAAATACCATGTTTTAGTTGAACACGGTATTAGAGCGCTTATGGAGACCCACTCTCATTGATCGAGATCTTGAATTCGTGTAGTTATTTACATTAAAGGATTTATGGATTCTACTATTTTTGTGCGTTTTTTGGTTGAAAGAGGTGTTTCATTGCATCCAAAGCATTGCTTTCAGTGTGAAATGCTTTTCGTTTCACTCGAAAAGGTTTCCATTTTACCAAGCTACGACCATTTTATCAAATCCGAAGGAATATTGCTTACATTTACATATTTTTTAAAAATATTCTGAAATTGTTTCATATTCTAGCCTAGTTTTCTACTTTAGTCCTAGTTTGTTACCTTTTTGGTTTGCATATACTCTTTGTTGTGCTTTCTGTGTGAACTCGACAAATCATAAACAGAGCGGAAAATGTTTTCTTGACTATGTATGCTCTTTGTCGTGTTTCTTGTGCGAACTCGGTAAAGTAGAAACAATGAGAAAACTTGCATTTTCCGGAGCTAACCAAGGTATAACCCCAAATTTGAGAAATTTCAATTTCAAAATTTCATTTTTTGTTTTTTTGTGTAAAAGTCTCGTGCAAGCCAAAAGCGAGTTTTTTTGGGTCCGTAGTCCCCACGTGTTGGCAATGAAAAAATCGATTGATTTTTTAGGCGATTCAGTCGATCTGACTGTACTAGTAGTGAATCGGTCACCCGAACCGATTTGGTGGCCGACTCGGATCGGTTTTGGGTTGCTCGGTGAATCATTCGATTTCAATTCGTATTTTATCGATTTTTAAACCAGAATTGTTGAAGATATTACCATGTTGTACGGATTTAATAAATTTGGGTTATCACCTTTTCTCTCAGTTTTAATTGCTCATAGCAATGACTTGAGCAAACTTTGGCATGAACGATTTGGTCATTTAAACGATCGCTCATTGTAGCAGCTATGTAATCAGAAAATGGTGACTAGTATTCCTCTCGTTTCTTGCAGAGACGGCGTTTGTCCTGGGTGTGTTTTTGACAAACATCATCGAGATAGTTTGACAAATGAGCCTCTTGGCACACCTCAACCCCCTTGCAACTTGTTCATAGTGATTTTTGTGGTCCACTTCATTCTGCCTCTTTATCTTCTTAACTTTCATTGATGACTTCTCTATACGCACTTGGATTTACTTTTTAAAACTTAAGAGTGAAGTTTTTGACATGTTTTGGGCATACAAGGCCCTTGTTAAGAAACAATCTGGATATCAAATACACAAGTTAAGAACAAATGATGGAGGTGTATATGTAAACATTAAGTTTACAAATTACTCCATTGCATAGGGCATTCAAATGCAACATACAATTCCATACACACCACAACAAAATGGTGTCGGTGAGAGAAATAATCACACATTAAAGGAAATGGCAAATTGTATGATCCAATCTAAGGGATTAAGTCCTCCTTTATGGGATGAAGCCGTTATTTGTGCCAATTACATAGTCAATCACATCTTAAAAGATATAACACCGAAAGAAGCATGGAGTAAAATTAAACCTAGTATAAGCCACTTTTGTGTGTTTGGTAATGATGATTGGGCTCACATTCCTGATGAAAAACCAATGTTCCACGGAGTTTCCGGGACGGGGGAGCGTGGGAGCGGGGAAACGCAAAAGGGGGGCGTGTGGAAGCCACCCAAATTTTAAGGAAATTTCAGGGAAACGAGGGGACGTCGAAGTCATAAAAATTAATTTAAAATATAAAATGATAAATTCTAACAATAACTATTACCATGTAAAATGTAAAACTAAAAACTAAAATAATCATAATGGAATTCATTAAATTTCAAATTTCAATTTGTAAATGATACTGAAGTATGTTCCTACTGACTTTTGCCATGTAAAAAATAAACTATTAAATACTAAAGACTAAATATCATCATTATCATTATGCAATGTGTATCTAAATTCAGATTTCTCATTTATAAAAGATAATGCAACAACTTAACATAGAGAAGTTAGAAAAATGAAATAGACAAAAGTGAAAAGTCTGAGTTTTATTTTTTTAAACATTTTTATTTAATTTTATCAATATAATTTAATTCAATTCAATTTATCATTTATCATTTAATTTAATTTAATTTTAATTTTTATGTAATTATTTTTTTGAAAAATAAAAAATATAAAAATTGGGGGGCTTTTAGGCACCCCCACGAAGGAGGACGTGGGGGGGACACCTAGAAGTGTGTTCCGCACCTGGGGAAACTTGGGGAAATGAGTTTCCTCGAGTTTCCCCCAAAAGGGGGACATGAGGAAACGTTTCCCTAGGAGTTTCCTCATCCCGGAAGCATGGGGAAGTGAGGGGCCGCGTTCCTGACTTCGGGGAACGCGTCCCCATGGAACACTATGAAAAACAGAAAGCATTATAGCCTAAGAGTGAGAAGTGGATTTTCATTGGATATTCTAAAGATGTAAAATGTTATAGACTTCAATCTAAATCCAATGGCATTATTATTAGAAGAGATATCAAATTTGATGAAAATCTCTTGGCTTGCGAGCTTAATTCGACGTTTGTGCCATTTTTGGTGATTGTGCCAACTTCTCTGCTAGTGATCTTACTTTGTTTTCTTCTTTAGATGATGATAGTGAGGATGAAAATACACCTCTGCCTGCTCACATTCCTTTAGTTGGGTCTATTGAACATGAATCTGCACTAGGACCATTGCTTCCTAGATGGGTCTATTCAACACAAGAAGTTGTTGGTGATCCTACAAATTAGCGTCAAACATGTAAACAGTTCCAACAAGCCTTTTCTCTTTTGGCCCAAGTTTCAGAGACTCGTGATTCAGAGATGTTTGCAAAAGCTTTTGGACATCCAGATTGGGATGTAGCTATGACTGAAGAATATTGTTCCTTAATCGCAAACGATACTTGGGATCTTGTACCTCCTCCGAAAGGAAGAAAGCTTGTCAGATGCAAATGGGTGTATCTAACTAGTTATGCATCAAATGGAAGCGTTTAAAGACTTAAGGCAAGTTTAGTTGCCAAAGGATTTTTCCAAGTTGAAGGAATTGGCTACAATAAAACCTTTGCCCCTATTGCCAAAATGAACTCCATTCGCCTTGTTCTTGCCCTTTCCACTTCACATAAATGGGATGTCCATCAAATAGATTTCAAATCTACCTTTTTGCACAGGGATTTGCATGAAGAAATTTACATGGAACAATCTCTTGGTTAT
Source organism: Pseudotsuga menziesii (assembly GCA_001517045.1). Lineage (NCBI taxonomy): Eukaryota > Viridiplantae > Streptophyta > Pinopsida > Pinales > Pinaceae > Pseudotsuga > Pseudotsuga menziesii. The sequence continues at coordinate 779,734 of LPNX010754949.1, forward strand.
GTTCAGAATGATTCTATCCTTGTTTGTTGCCTTAAGAAATTTCCTTATGGCCTTGAGCAAGCTCCTTGGGCTTGGTATGACAAAATGGATAGCTTTCTTCCTGACATTGGTTTTTCTAGATGCCATTCTTACCTTAAAGTCTACCAAGAAAGTAGGAAACCATCTCATAATCCCTGTTCTTTATGTTGATGGCCTTAGTGACCCTAAACTTTTAACCCATGTGAAATCTATCATCGAAAAGAAATTTGAAATGATTGACTTAGGACATTTGCATTATTTTTTTGGTCTCCAAGTCTTGCAAATTTAAGAACGAATTTTTCTTTTTAGTCTAAGTATGCTGATGACCTTCTTCATTGCTTTCACATGGAAGATTGTAAACCAACCGCTTCTCCCTTCCAGTTTGGAGTCAAACTTTCTGCCACTTGCACTACACCTGAAGTAGATGCCACCTTGCACCGTTAGTTAGTTGGCAATTTTTTTGTACCTGACTCATACCCGTCCCTATATTTCCTTTGTTGTTGGTCTTGTTCCCGGTATATGCAAACATCCCATGATAGTCTTTGGAAAGAAACAAAATAGATACTTGGTATATTTGGGATACATTTCAGTTTGGGATACGTTACAGTTGAGGGGGGACTCCTTTGTTGGTTGGCACCATTAATTTTGATTGGGCCGACGACCCAGATGATTGAAAGTCTAATGTAGGTTATGTTTTCAGTCTTGGTTTCGAGCCTTTCACTTATGCTTGTAAGAAATAACAAGCTCGTGCTCTTACTTCATCGGAAGCAAAAGTATCGAGCCACAGTTAATGCAGGTCAAGAAGCCATATTGCTTCTTCAAATCCTTCCAGAGTTTGGATTCCAACAGTAACATCCAACTATCCTCTGGTGTGACAATCAGAGTGCCATCAATCTCACCAAAGATCCAGTGCAGCAAACACATTGAGCTACATATGTACTTCATCAAAAAGCTTGTTCAGGATCATGTTCTTGAAGTGCTCTTTTGCCTTACAAATTGATTAAGTTGCTGACATCTTCACAAGGTCTCTTATAGAAGCAAAGCTTTCTGAACTTCAATTTATGTTAGGAGTTCAGGAATTTGTCATTAAGGGGGGATAGGCTCTAATGCTTCCTTCCTTCTCTTATTGTGTCACCTTTTTAAATCCTTCAATTGTATCCCAAGTTGTTCTTAAGGGGGGGTGTTAAGACATTTAGACACTTTACCTAAAGATCACCTTTGTTTAAGGCGTCTTTAGGTAAAGTGTGTTTCTTTAGTATGCATTTGTACTTATGTAATCCAACAGTTACGATATGTTCTAGACATAGAGTTATTCGATGATTCATCTTCACCTCATTCTAATGGCTAGTGATATGTGGCTTAGCACTCGATTGGTCCATGATCTCTCTTTAGAGAGCATGGAGGGTCATTTGCTTGATGATCGATTGTGAGGAAGTCATATGCAATTCCTTTTTCCTTTTGCATTAATATATTGCCTCAAGAAGCTATTTTGCTGAGGCTTTGGATTGTTTCCCTCTCTGAGGGTTTTAATTATGTAAAACATCGATGTGTTGATCTGGGATCTATTTGTGTGAGCGATTGCTTAGGGTGTTCGACTTGTGTGAAATAATTTGTTTTTAGTCAAACAAAAGATATGGTCATTATTTGGGTTTACTTCGTGAAAATAACATGTTGATTGGATTGACTCAAATTGAAGAGGAAAAAGGAGTTTGTGAGGCATGTTTGGTAGGAAAATAACGTTGTCTCAAATTTAATGACAAGAAAATCAGGGCAACTCAGGTATTTGACCTCATTCATAGTGATGTTTGTGAACCCATGGAAACTGGATTTATAAGAAGAGCTAAGTATTTTGTGATGATTTTTCAAGAAAAATGCTGGTTTATGTTTTGAAATATAAATCATGTCTTTGAAACATAAAATTTTTTCGAAGCAATGGTTGAGAATGGAAGTGGTTGAAGCATTAAGATGTTAAGGAGTGATAAAGGAGAAGAATGTGAATCCAAGGCATTCCGTGATTTTTACTATTAACATGGCATTCGAAGGTGGAGCTCCATTGCAAACAAACTACAACATAATCGAGTAGTAGAAGGAAAGAATCGTTCAACAATGGAAATGGCTAGATGTGATTAGAGGGCACAATCCTAGTGAACATTTTTGGGCTATAGTTTAGACAACAATATTTGTTTTGAATTGGAGTCCCATATATTGCCTCACATGTTGAATTGAATTGAGTTGACTAAGTTGACATCCTTGAATAATGAACTGGTCCATAAATTGGCTCGACCAATCGGTTTGGTACCAAATTGGACAAGCCAAGTTTTGACTTGGCCAATTCAGTACCAAACCAGTCGACTCGACCGAGTTTGATTTAACTTGATTGAGTTGATGTGCATCTAACCAGGGCACACACATGGAAGGAAAATGACCCTTTTTTTAAATTTGACATTTTTATTAAAACTTGAAGGCACTAAACCCTAACTCAATTCTATAAGGATACTCCCCACCCTCTATTTGCTTCACACCATTTTCATTGAGCATTTGTGAGGATTTGGAGTAAATTAACAGGTTGTGAGCAGTTAGAGGTTTTGGAGCTTGTTGAGCAGTCTTCTTGGATTGCTTGTAGTGGATTTGGCATCTCATTGAGGAGTCTACAACCCAACTTGAAGCTTGGAGGAGTTGATGCCCATCTCATTGTAATTTGTTCCCATTGAGTTGTTTTGTAGGCTATTTCCACTGTCCTAGTCCAACGAGGGTGAGGACTCCAAGGAGTCTGAGCCAGATGTTGATGTTGAGCATGGAATTTCCAACAGTTGTGATGAGTTTGATGATTGATCATGTTGATCTTATAGCCTTATACGTATATCATGTTGTTTTTTGGACTCTATAGGCCATTTAGTGTTGGAGTTTGTGCAACTTCGGAAGACATTCTTTAGTTGTACCTCCTACGGGAGTTTGAACTTGTTGTAATCCATCATACAAATCCTAGAAAGAACAATGTAAATCTTGGGGTGAAAAGCAAGCAATAAAAAGAAATAAAAATAAAATTAGAAAAAATGTATTATTGCTCCCCCAAGAGAAGTCGACCCTAGTGAATTTTCCTAGTGGAAAATCAGTATAAATAGGAGGCACCCCCTCGTCATTATTCACTCATTCACTCAAGTGACTTTCGCATCACTGAGAGAGATAAGTGCACACCTAATGGTGGATAAGACTGTTTTAGGGTTTCTATCTTTGGAAGACATTTCCATCTTTTTTCTTTCTTCATTGTACTCCGTTCTTAGGATCATCATCTCTAGATGAAGGTTGCTGGGTTTTCTCCCATTTGGATTTCCTATGATAAAGATACTTGTGTTACTGTTTTGTGCTGTCTTTTTCTAGTGATCCTATTGATAAATGCAATTAAGATATACTGCTATAATCTTATGAAAATCTAACATGGTTTCAGAGCAGTGATATAAGAAGCCATTGTTGGAACTCTGTTGGAAACCTGTTAGAACTAGGGTTTCATCTTTCAAAACCTTCACTCAACCTTTTGGCGGAAAAGAGCCTTGGGAATTTCGCTCTAAGGAGGGCACATCTTTTGGTGAAGGTAGAATTCAATTTTGAGAATTTCCACATTTTGACCTAATTCTAGAGTTGCAACTTAAATTAGGGTTTCAGTTTTTGACCTACTTCCTTCACAGTTTTGGCTCGAATCTACCTCTTCTCAACTCGCCTCTCTAGGGAGAATTTATCTGTGGAGTAAGTTTTCCAAAACTCCAACTTTCATTTTTTTGACCTAGCCTCTGCTAGGGTTTCAGATCCAAATCTGTAGTCAAGATGATCAGCATGAAGGTTGAAGATCGTTTGGAAGGGGTTTCCGACTTCATCTTGCGGAATTCTAGGGTTCTTCTACTAGAAGAAAATGACCTATTACAGTTTGTAAATGCAAAGTCCCAGAACCAGAAGTCGAAGAAGACAAACCTCGCTGGAGGAAGAATGATGCCAAAGCAAGAAGGATTTTGGTAGACTCATTAAGAGACCATCTGGTTCCTCAAATCTCAGAAAAGACGACGGCGAGGAAGATGTTCAAAACCTTAAAGAAGCTATTTGAACACAGTAACATCAATGTGACTCTCACATTAAGGAATAAATTGTCGAATATGAAGATGACGAATTCCGAGAATATTGCCTCATATTTCATGAGGATCACCGAACTCCGGGACAAGCTAAAGTCCAGTGGAGACAATCTTGAAGAAAAGGATCTCGTTATGACCACCTTAAACGATGTCCCAGCATCTTGGGAGTCTTTCATCCAAACTATAAATGGTCGAACGAAGTTGCCCAATTTTGATAAGCTATGGGCAAAATGCACTTAGGAAGAGACGAGAATAGTAGCACGCCAAAGACTTCATGGCAGCCAACTGAGGAAAATCAAGTGTTCGTATGTCATGCCAATAACGGTAAGGGAAGGGGAAGGAAGTCGTACAATCACAAGCGCCAAGATAAGAGATCAAGTCGTCTCCTAAATCAAAAGAAACAAAAGAAGGATCTATCTCAGATCCAATGCTACAGGTGCAAGAAATACGGTCACTATGCTAGTAGCTGTCGAAGTTCACACAAAAGGAAGCATGAAGCTTCAACTGCTGATGTAGAAGAAGATCATCGTCATAAGAAATAGAAGAATGAAAATCGTACATAATTCTCCTTCATATCAGCTTTATCAGGTACTGGTCGTACATAATTCTCCTTCATATCAGCTTTATCAGGTACTGTTCCCACCACTAGTGATACTTAGCTCATAGATAGTGGTGCATCTAGACACATGACGAGATATAAAGAAAATCTCTCAGAAGTAGTTGAGAAAGATTATCATCTTCGCGTTGTACTTGGAGATGATGCTAACTACACTGTGAAGGGATTTGGGGCCACCTCCCTTCAGCTAGAGTCCAATGATACTCTACACTTAAGTGATGTGCTCTATGTACTTGGTATGAAAAGAAATCTTGTTCCATATCAGCCTTAGAAGACAAAGGATATAAAGTAGCATTTTCAGATGGAAAAGTTCTTGGTTGGCAGAAGAACTCAAGCATGGACACATCCAAAGTAATAGGTATGAGAGAGGAGAGCTTGTGTCGACTGAACACACTACCAGTCCAAGTCCTAGTCTATGACCCTACAAGTATGGGTGAGCTATGGCAGAGAAGACTAGCTCATATAAATTACAAAGCTGTCCCAGCTGTAAAGAATATTGTTACAAGTATACCAGTGCTACAGGTAGACCATGATGGAACATGTAGAGGATGTGCGCTTGGAAAGAATGCCAACAAATCCTTCCTAGATAGTGAGAGCAGATCCAAAGAAATCCTGGATCTAGTGCACTCTGACTTGTGCAGCCCAATGACAGTTGCTTCATTGGGAGGATATTATTACTATGTGACTTTCATTAATGACTACTCACATAAGACTTGGATATACTTTCTCAAGACCAAGGAATTTGAGGAAGTACTCAGCAAATTCAAAGAATTCAAAGCACAAGTCGAGAATTTGTCAGGGAAGAGGATCAAGATCCTAAGATCAGATAATGGTGGAGAATACACCTCTACAAAATTCAATGATTTCTGCAAGGAAGCAGGAATTAAGAGGGAGCCCATAGTTCCCTACAACCCCCAGCAAAATAGGGTTGTTGAAAGAAAGAACAGAACAATTGTGGAGGCAGCCAAAGCCATGACTCATGACCAGATTCTACCTATGTTCTTATTGCCAAAAGCGGAATCCAGAATGGCTGTATATGTACAAAACATATGCCCACTTAAGATAGTGAAGAACATGACTCCGGAAGAAGCTTTCACAAGAGTAAAACCAGAAGTGGGTCACATCTGAATCTTTGGCTGTCCAGTCTACATACATGTGCCCAACGAGAAAAGGATGAAGTTAGAACCTTCAGGCAAGAAGGGAACCTTCGTGGGATACAGTGAATCTTCAAAGGCCTACAGAATTTATATCCTAGGATCTAGACAGATTGAAGTTAACAGGGATGTGACCTTTGAAGAAGAGATGGCTCTCAAGAAAGGCAAAGGATTAGACATGGAGATCAATGATGAGGAGATGATAGGATCAGAAGAAATGAGATCATCTCCCCCTCCAGTCCAGAGGGAGTTAGCAGAGAAAGATGAACACATCGATACCATTGAACTTGTCGAGACAGTTGATGATCCCAGAGATATTACAATAAGGAAAAGACCTAAATGGGCACAATAGACCTGACAGGATGCAGAGGGGCATGAAGCTCCACATGGCATTTTCTGAGAAAGCAAAATACCTTATAGGTTCTCCAGTTATGTGGCATTGATGAGTCACATCATTGAATCATAACCCACTACTTATGAAGAAGCATCCAGACACCAAGTTTGGGAGGATGCCATGGTGGAAGAATATCAATCCATCATGAAGAATGATGTGTAGGAGATTGTGCCTAGATCTGAGGGGAAGTCAGTTGTGACTTCCAGGTGGTTATTCAAAATCAAGCATGGAGCAGATGGGAGCTTTGAAAAATATAACGCTAGATTTGTTGCCAGAGGGTTCTCTTAGAAAGAGGGAGTTGATTATGATGAGACATTTGCTTTTGTGGCTTGATATACTTCCATCAGATCGATCAGTTCTATTGCTTCAGCAATGGGATGGAAGTTGCATCAGATGGATGCCAAGACAACCTTTCTCAATGGTATTATTAAGGAGGAAGTATATATTGAACAACCAGAAGAATTTTTTGTCCATGAAAAGGAGTCTCATGTATGTAAGCTGAAAAAGGTTTTATATGGACTCAAGCAAGCACCTTGTGCTTGGTATGGACGAATAGACGGATTCCTGGTGAGTCTGAGATTCGCCAAGAGTGATGCAGACCCCAACCTTTACTACAAGGTTGTGAATGATGAGCCACTGATTTTGGTACTATGTGTTGATGACTCCTTTCTCACTGGAAATGAGAAACTTATCGTATAGTGTAAGAAGAAACTTACCTCTGAGTTCGAAATGAAGGATCTTGGATTGATGCATTACTCCTTGGGATTAGAAGTATGGCAGAGGCAGAAGGAGATTTTCCTATGTCAACGAAAAATACACCATAGATATACACTGAAGATATTCAGAATGTTGGACTGCAAGTCCATAGCTACTCTGATGGATGCAAATTTGAAGAGGCTGAGAGATTCTGCTTCAGATTCAAATTTGATCGATCCCACTATGTATTACCAACTAATTGGGTCCTTGATGTATTTGACGAACACCAGAGCATATATTTGTTTTGATGTAAATACCCTCAATCAGTTCATGTGTGAACCGAGGCAGATTCTCTGGATTGTTGCAAAACATGTGCTCAGATACTTACGTGGCACTGTGGGATATGGTCTACGATATGATTCATAATGTGATTTGAAATTGCAAGGGTTTACAGACTTAGATGGGGCTGAGTGCACTATAGTTAGGAAGAGTACTTCATGATGCTTTTTCAATCTAGGTTTTGTAGTAATTTCTTGGTGCAGTAGGAAGCAAAACTCAGTATCTCTCAGTACTACAGAGGCCGAGTACATGGCTGTTAGCTCAGCAGCCTTGAAGTAGCTTGGCTTCGTAAACGTCTTGCAGGATTGTTTGGCCAGATTCCAGAGCCAACCGTGATTCACTGTGATAACCAGAGTTGTGTGTAGATGTCAGTGAATCTTGTATTTCACAACAACTCGAAGTACAGAGATTTAGTATCTCTTCATACGTGATATGGTGCAGAAAGGTGCGATCAAGCTATAGTATATTCCGACAGATGACCAAACTGTAGATGTTCTCACCAAGTCTCTTCCCCGGGTGAAGTTTGAATATCGCGAATGACTTGGAGTAGAAGAGAACATATCCCTTCTTGAGAGGGAGAGATGACTAAGAGACTGAGAGACATTTACCATACCTTTTCCTAGGTACCTGTACTTGTCCAGGTTCTCAGCCAAGTATGGGAGAAATCCCATCGGCAGATGAGACAGACAGGTAGTAGATAGTCGGGTTCACACAGGGGCCTCTGCTCGTCTAGGTGCTCAGCCAAGTATGAGAGAAATCCCATCGGCAGATGAGTCGGACAGGTAGCAGACGACTGTGTGATTGCACATGTACCTCTACTTGTTAATTTTCTCAGCCAGGTATGGGAGTATCCCATCAGCAGATGAGACGAATAGGCAGTAGATGGTCGTGCACATTTACTCGTTCAGGTTCTCAGCCAGGTATGGGAGTACCCCATCGGTAGATGAGAGGAACATGTAGTAGATGGTCATACACATTTGCTCGTCCAGGATTCTCAAGCCAGGTATGGAAGTTTCCCATCGGCAGTAGAGACGAACAGGTAGCATAAGTGATCCGGATTTATGTGTGAACGAAATGAAAGAATAGATACAGAATCATAATAACATACATTTTGCAAAGAAACGAAGATACAGTAACACATATTCTATTAAATGGCGGAAATAGAACAGACTGTAATACAATTGCTAGAATGGTGGTAGCTATCTCTGAGAAGAGATGTGGCTGCTACGCTCATCCGTGTCAAGCTGAATACAAAATGAGGCCAAAGGGGCCTATTTATAATGATAATGAGGGTGAGAACCCCAAAAGTCCAAAACGTAACCCTTGAAGATGAACCGTCATAAAGTTTGTGGCCCCAAGGTGGTAAGTTGAACAGTCAACTTCCCAGGGTCATAATTTTTGCATACGATCACTGATTTGGGTGTTCGATAGCTCGTTGGAAAGGTCTATTTAAGCTTTACAACTTTTGATCGGGCAAATGCATGCCAATGGCAAACATCTAGCTCCCGAATCCCCAAAAAACGTCTTTTAGGGCCTCAAAATGGCCCCGAAAGTTTGGGACCCGAAAAACCATAGAAAAATAACTAGGAAACTGCTACAATGGACAATTGTTTTGAGCCAGTGGAATAGGTGGGTGGCCACCGATATCCATCTGGATCAATCCTCCCTCCTTAGGAAGCAATGGTCTCCATTGCGTCGAATCTCGTATCATATCTCGAACTATGTGTTGAGTTGATGTCCTGGTGTGACATTTGCTGAAGTGAAGAGGCTTCCTTTCTTTAACATCTCGAGAGGGGTGTAATTGTTGTATGGATGATTTTTTTCTGTATGAGCACCTTGAATGCGTAGCCTTGCATTGTAGAGGTACTCGGATAGATGAGGAAACAATGGCTCTGTCTTCTTGTGTTTGATGAGCAGAGACACCCTATGCAGAGGGTGTGGAGGTCTCTGTGATCTTATGTTCTCCTTCGGACGCAATTGTGAAGAGGGATAATTTTATGATGTGGGAGCTTATCTTCCTACCTTGCGAGACTTTTTTAGGTGTAACAGTCTCTAGTATTCGATAGAGTTTTCCTCCCAAAGTAACAATGACGTTGCGAGGCCGTTACTCATCTACATGACGCTTCCACATATATGGTTGTCCTAAAAAAACATCACAGACTTCAAGTGGGGCCACATCAAAAACAGTACCTTGTCTTTGAAAGGCTTGATGCCATATGGTAGGGGGCATTGTTGAGTAATGCGGATACTTCGTCCTTGGCTTAGCCAACCGATGCTGTAGGGTTGCGGGTGTGGTGTTGTTGGAAGCTCCAATCTCTTGACGATTTCTGTTGAGATCAGGTTCTTTTGGCTGCCGTTGTCAACAACAAAATGTAGAGGCATTCCCTTCACCCACATCCGTGAGTGGAAGAGCCGCTCCTCCGCCTCTGACTCTTCAGGATCCTCTAGTTGAATCTGTGCGGTAGCAACAGTGGCAGTGGGGTCTGCATCAGCGATCTGCCTCCCATTGTATGTGGTTGTGGCATTGGGTTCGGAATCAGAATCAGGATCTGATTCTGAAGATTTGATCTCGGTCACTAATGACTGCTTTGAGCAACATTCATCAGTGTTGTGCCAAGGGCTTTTATGAAATTCGCACCAGTTCCCAGTTTCCTTTTTTGTCTTTCCATCCCCCTTCTTTGCTTGTGGCGGGAACTGGTTGTCGTTTCCTTTTGCTGTGTTCTGCGGGCCAGGGTTTCCCTTGCCTTTGCTTCTGCGGTGGATTCGTAGGTCCAGAGTCTTGCTTGTTCTTTTGTCGAAATTTCTCCTCGATTTTGACAACATACCGATAGGCAGATCCAAGTGAAGAGATGTCGAGGAATTCCATCTCAGTTCGGATGTACCGATGTAGACCAGTGCGATATTTCAGAATTAGGTGCCGCTCGAAGGCCTTGATACCTAGCTTTGTGCGCAAGGTATGAAAGTTTTTGGTGTACTCCCACACCATCTGGTCCCTTTCTTGACGCAGAATCGTCCATTTTGTGTACTGGTCATCATAGTTTTCCACAGGGTAATACCGTTCCCTGACAACATCTATGAAAGAGGCCCAAGTGGGATTTGTTTCAAACATTCTAGACTCGTCTGATGAGTTTTGTTCACAATAAGTACCTCACCAATTTTGGACATGGGGGACTGCCTTAAGGAGCGCAAAGGTGATCTTTTCCTTGTCGGAAAAATTGTGGACAGAGAAATACCCTTCTAGAACATTCAACCAATTATCTAGGGCATCGGCATCGATTTTGCCTTCAAATAAAGGAATATCAAAGTTAATTTGTACCTTGAAGGGAGTTGCATCCCCGAACTGGCTGCTCGTTGAAGATGCACTTGCCGCTGCCGACATTCGTAGAAGGATTTGGGCGAAACTATCCATCATGTCGTTCCTCTGTCGCTCGAGGGCTTCCTCGAGCAACGACTTGATAGGATCTCCTGCTCCGTCTTCTCTCTTTTCTTCCGCCATGGGAGGTCGTTTGGGACGGCGAGAAACTAGTTCGAGACTAAACTCTCTATACTCGGACCTCGTCCGGGACATGCGCCGAGAAACAATCAAAGAGCAGATTTCTCTGATACCATTGATCCGGATTTATGTGTGAACGAAATGAAAGAACAGATACAAAATCATAATAACATACATTTTGCAAAGATAACAAAGATACAGTAACACATATTCTATTAAAAGGCGGGAATAGAACATACTATAATACAATTGCTAGAATGGTGGTAGCTATCTCTAAGAAGAGATGTGGCTGCTACGCTCATCTGTGCCAAGATCAATACAAAATGAGGCCAAAGGGGCCTATTTATAATAAGAGTGAGGGTGAGAACCCTAAAAGTCCAAAACGTAACCCTAGAGGATGAACCGTCTTAAAGTTTGCAGCCTCAAGGTGGTAAGTTGAACAATCAACTTCTCGGGGTCATAACTTTTGCATACGGTCTCCGATTTGGGTGTTCGATAGCTCGTTGGAAAGGTCTATCCAAGCGTTACAACTTTTGATCAGCCAAATGAATGCCAATGGCAACCATTTGGCCTCTGAATCGCCAAAAAACGGTGTTTAGGCCTCAAAATGGCCCCGGAAGTTTGGGACCCGAAAAACCGTAGAAAAATAACTAGGAAACTGCCACAATGGACAATTGTTTTGAGCCAGTGGAATGGGTGGGTGGCCACCAATATACATCTGGATCGATAAGATTTTCTCTCAGATATCCTGATAGAACTGATTCATGAAGACACCTCTCGAAGGACAAAGATTGTGCAGACAACCTTCGGTATGTATAGAGATGATGGAGACAATATAGATGTACAAATGAAACTCAGATGATTGTGATGTTGATGAAGACCAAAGAATACCTTCCTTGTTGAGAGGGAGTGTTGGAGTTTGTGTAACTTCGGAAGACATTCTTTACTTGTACCTCCTACGGGAGTTTGAACTTGTTGTAATCCATCATACAAATCCTAGAAAGAACAATGCAAACCTTGGGGTGAAAAGCAAGCAATAAAAAGAAATAAAAATAAAATGATAAAAATGTATTATTGCTCCCCAAGACAAGTCGGCCCCAGTGAATTTTCCTAGTGGAAAATCAGTATAAATAGGAGGCGCCCCCTCATTATTCACTCATTCACTCAAGTGACTTTCGCATCACTGAGAGAGAGAAGTGCACACCTACTGGCGGAGAAGACTGTTTTAGGGTTTCTATCTTTGGAAGACATTTCCATCTTTTCTCTTTCTTCATTGTACTTTGTTCTTAGAATCATCATATCTAGACGAAGGTTGCCAGGTTTTCTCCCATTTGGGTTTCCTAGGATAAAAATACTCGTGTTACTGTTTTGTGCTTTGTCTTTCTTCTAGTGATCATATTGATAAATGCAATTAAGATATACTGCTATAATCTTATGAAAATCTAACATTTAGAGCCTCGTTGGTTATATATTTTGATTCAGATATGTATTACACTTGGTGCCATTATGATATATTCACCCTTACATGGTATATACATGAGTTGTCTTTGCATATTTTATCTCCAATGGTTTGGAATTTTTAAAATATTTTTTTTCCACTAAAATTTGAATATTTTATGTATTTTAAAAAAAACCGGGTCATTAAATTCAAACAGGTCAGAGTCATGGCCGAGTTCAAGTTGATCCTTGGTCGAGTGATAGTCTGAGTCCAAGTTTTAAAACATTAGATAGGCTATATGTAAATGTTATGCACAGAGAGAAGGTGTAGATTATGAGGAAACTTTTTCCCCAATGGACAAATTGATTACAGTTAGAATGTTGTTAGCTATTGCAACATAGTTTGGATGGAAGGAACACTAGATGCGCATCAAAAGAGCATTCTTAAAAGAGTGTAATATCCCAAACCGATATTTTGTGCAATTGTACTAATGGTTTAAGGTAATTGTTTATTGGTTCAGAGTTCTTGATGCTTTACACCATGTAATGTGGATTTGCATGTACTTGCATGCTAGTGTTCAAACCCCAGAAATAGTAAAACACAACTATATGATGAGATAATCTTCAAATGTAAAGTACAGACATACCAATATGCATTGCTTGAATTGTTACTCAGTATAAAGAGACATGCATGCCATGTGCTGGTGCTAGGTCAGAAGGCGTGTTGTATCTCCAAATCAATTCGCCCCATGCAAGAAAACATCCTTCTTTGTATGAATCTTCGTAGTTGCTTCAGAGGGATGAATTAGATGCTTGTAATCAACATATAAGGTAATGGAGGTCTTCTAAATAGGATAGAAGCAACATGCAGAGAATATGGTGCCTTTTGATCACAATACGACTTGCTTCTTAGATGCCCAATTCGCCCATGCAAATAATGAGCCTCTTTCTATCTTCAATTTGCTTGTAACTGCTCTAAGAGATCTCAAAATCACGGAATAGGGTAATATGGACCTTCTGAAGAGTTTGGTGAAGACATGCATGTCATATAAATGCTCCTTCATCGAATATGAATTGTTCGTTGAGGTAAACGTCGCCCCTGCAGTCAATACGTATCCCTCTTGTATGATAAATCTTTTGTCTTCCCTTGTGATGGATCTTTGATGAATAACGAACAATCTTGACGTACTGATGATAGATATGAGTGACCTATCTCCTGAAGTGATTTGGGCAGATAGATTTTGTTTCTGAAAACACTTGTTAGCTAAGGGCTCACGCCCTTAACCCCAACTTGCTCTCCGAGCTCTCAAATCGGTTTCTCAAAAGTGAATAATAGCAATGGATGCCTTTAGGGTTTGATTTTCCTTCTTTTATAGAGTTGAGGTTGCATGACTTGATTTTGCCTGCATGCAACATAATTGCTGCATGTTGCATGCAAGGTGAATTAAGGCTCGCATGCTCCACATGCTTCTTGACAACTGCTCCGGTGGCCTCTTTTAATCTATTGATGACTGAATAACACTGAAGTAATGTTCTTTTCATCTCTCGGTACTATTAGTCCTTTGTCAATTCCCTTTTTATCAATACCTGATTGAACCTATGGGGATTAAATAGGTTAACGAGTGTCTCTTGGTGCTTAATTAGAAGAGGACAATATAGTCTTCCCTGCTCGAAGTTGCTTGTCCTCAAGCAACTATACACCGAGATGCTGCAATACCCGTTCTCCTTCTCATGTAGCATCTTTAATAGGCAATTCTTTCCATTGTACCAACTTCCAAGTATTCACGAATTACCCTGTTCCTTAATTTTCTTTCTCAGACCTGTAGAATTTTATTCTTGGGGTTCATCTTTTTGCTACTTGGGACTACTTTGTATCTGGATGTACACTGCTCTTTGAATTGATTATCTCTATAAGAAGGTTGCTGGGTTTTCTCCGTTAGTGGTTTCCTAGATCAAAATCTTTGTGTCTATTGTTTCTGTGCTTAGTTATTCTTTTAGTGATCCTATTTATTTGATGCAATTGAAATTATATCAGTGTTCGACGGGGATGCGTCTCCCAGGGTCGGGCGCTCCCCCTTGCGCTTCCCACGCCCCGAGGGATGGGAGGCTCCATGGAAAACGTTTCCCAGCGTCCCCCTTTCTGTGAAACTTGGGAAAACACAAGTCTAGGAGTTTCCCGGATTGGGGGGCTCCCACATGCCCCCTTTTGAAAATGGGGGGCTCCCACATGCCCCCACCCCCCTCGAATTTTAAATATTTTACCTAAAAGCAAAAATCGTTCATCTTAAATTTTAGGCCTTTACATTAAATGGTCATTATAAATCAAAATAGAAACAAATAAAAAGAAACAAACATTGATATGATATGCTTGGCTATAACGATTACATTTACATTACACTAAACTCCTTGGGAACATAAAGATGCTAGTATGCAAATGGTGATGGGATGAGGAATTGATATGTTTATATGTTGGGGTTCATATTTTTATTATTTTTCTAGTTTTTTATAATTTTAGAGACCAACCCCCCTATGTTAGGGACCCCGACGGCCCCCCCCCCCCCCCCCCCCCAAACACCCCCAAAATTTGGGGGGGNCGTCCCCCAAAACACCCCAAAATGTTGGGGTGTCTCTACACGTCCCCAATGTGCGTTTCCTCGCTCCTGCGTCCTGGAAACTTGGTGGAACACTGAATTATACTGCTATCTATAAAATCTAACATGGGTAAGGTGCATGCTTACTGCATTGGGATACGAGAAGCATCACTCTAAAAATTATACTAATAATTATTACATAGGGCTGTGTCTATTAGCATAGCAATGTCTCTTTGACAGTAGACGCTATATATATGTCAAGTCTTCTTGACTGCATATCAATCATTCATTGAATCTTCACATTTATTATTATTACTTCCTGCTTGTGGACAATATGGCCTTGTCATTTTTCATATGAATGCCAATGGAATTCCATGGCTATTAGAGGGTATGTTACATTAAACAACTAAGAAAGCATGCAAATTTGAAAATTTTCAGGGATGAAATTAAATTTCTCACATCACAGTTGGAAAATGGTGCATAGGTTCTTCTTCTTCTTTATTTATTTAATTTAATTTAATTTGACATTTTGGGGTTTGGATTATGAGTTTAGTCTAATATGGTAGTGTCTGCACAGTGGAACAAGTGAAGGTGATATCTCTGTAATTGATGTGAGCAAAATGCGTCCATGTCAAAAAGTTAAAGGAGCTCATATGTTCTTTGTTAGTACAGTGGAGTTTTCACGTGATGCAAGGTAAGTTCATGTAGCTGTAGCTATTAAGTTCGAATTTCGAAGCGTCTTCATTTCTACTTTCTCCTGTACAGTGTGGATATCAACTGATATTTCAGGTTATGCACCTAAAGCCAATTTCTGTGGCTGTTGATATGTAAATTATTGCATATGCTTTATTTAATCAGTTTTGCTTGGACAGTCCACGATGCTTATTATTGAAGTCTGACAAGTCACAAAACGATCTGAGATGAAATTGATTTTTGCACAGAGTTTTGGTTTCTGCTTCCGGAGACTCAAGTTTAAAGGTGACAAGAATCGAAGAACAAAGGCATGAAGGTAGGGTTGCTTTTTATTGTTAATCGCTTCCCCTTTTGTGGACTTGCTATTTTCTTTTAAAGATGTTCTGTAAAGTTGAGTTCTGGTTTTGGTGTCAGTCTGAGCTAATTAGTTATTACTGTTTGGCAGCTGGAAACATACTGTTCAAAATTTTCATGATTATTCTAGCCATATGGGCGTTTTACTTGGTGAAGACCAGAGGATTTTAGACATGAATTCCCAAGCATTGTCATTGAATGTATTTGAGAGATTGGGGTTTCATCCTTCAAATTTGTCAAACTGTTGGATTTGGCGCGAAGTGTTATGTTCACTCTGGTGACCGGGGGAAAAAATATTGATATCTGAGGTTGTCATGAGATATCAAGTAAGTAATTCGAAGATTTAATTAAATAGGGGTATTGTAAAACCTCATTGGCTCTAACTAATGAATAGTGTGTTATGAATAATTTTGTCATGAGATGTCAAGTAAGCAATTCGAAGATTTGATTTAATAGGGGTATTATAAAACCTCATTGGCTCTTACTAATGAACAGTGCGTTATGAATATTTATGAGCAAGCAAAGCGGCAACCCAGGCTTTGTATGGGTGACTTTAATTTTGTGTAATTTTCATATTCTAATTTAAGAGTCTCTAGCTCTTGTATTTTTCATGGAATTAAGCTTGCCTTGTTGCTTTCTACAATGGATATAAGAACCCTACACATGATTTTTGGCAACATGTTTCTTCTCTTTTTACTAGGGAATAAAAAGAGGGAAGCCTTAACATGTGGAAATAGAGTATAAATATTTATAAATAAAATTTAGAGATTAATAATTGTTAGGGTTTAAATAAGATTATTATAAATAAGTAAACAACAATAGTATTACTAAAGGGACATAAAAATTGATTAAAATGAGAAAACATGTTATTATGTTGTAACATTCACATTTGAACATCATTCATTTATTAGTTTTATTAAGAAACATGTTATTTGTATTAAAATACAAAATATTACATGCAAATACGAAATGTTACATGTAGCCCCATGGAGGCTTAGCTATGCCTTATATAAATTTATGCAAAGGAGTGGGTAGACACAAAATGTCCATCCACATCCTTGAAGATTGAAGATATACATCTTGATATTCTTAATTTTCCTAAACAAACCTTGAGCCTTTATAATAAAAGTGTAGGAATAATCTAAATGTGTTTTACATTGTTGGAGACATGGTCACTAAGAGGAAAGTAGTGCTTCTTAACAAGCATAGGGGGTTGCAACATAAATATTTTTGGGTGTTGTTTGTATCTTGTATTTGCGTTGAGAAGGTTTGCCACATGAGTGTGTTTATGCATAATGTTGTCATCTTTCATGTATTGTCATCCACACACTTGCTAGGTCTTTCTTTATGAGGTTGGCCGATTCTTTCAAGGTTGCTTGTTTGTTCTTGTAAATGTTTATATCCTCATGAATTTGGTGAATTTTTGTCTTCAAAGTTTCAAGTTACATTTTTTTGTGAGTTGCATTGTTTTTTGAGTTGGAAAATTTGTTTTTGCAGGTCATTGACCACCATGTCAAAGTGATCTTCAAAGAACAGTAGACCTGCATGTTAACTTGAATAAATATTTGGTAATAGTGTTGGAGAACTAAGAATTATGGAAGTGAACAACAATAAATTCGAAGTGGTGGTGTTGATATATAACATTATAGCATTGAAGCACAAGTGTGCATAACTCAATATATGGAATTACACAACTTGATTTCATTGGTAAATTGATCCATAGGATCAAACTATATATAATATAGAATAATTAGTTCCAATTAAAAGGAAGAAAATCAACTTTGATCATTGTAGGCACCTACAGATTTCTATCGTTTATGCCTCGATCTGTGCATTAGTGGACTTGATCGGGATCACCTTTAGTTTGCCCAATTGGCTAGTTGACTGTTTATAGGACCTCATAGTGGATCTTCTGCTATCGATAATATGCACCCATTGTCTCCAAATGATCCAAGAATGTGATGAACTCACAGTTCCAAGACTCCCCTATCAACACCACACTTTGGAGATTCAAGATGTGCAATTATTTATGCATAACTCTCATAATTGCAATTGCCTCGAAGTCCAAATATAGGTTGAAGTCTTACAAACTTAGATCCTATTAATGGCTTTGAAAATATATGAATAATGTGATTTTCCATTTTGCAATAAACAAGAGAATTTTTTGCTATACTAACGGTCTCAAATGGGCATGAGGCTCGACATGCTTCATGTTGTTGTGAGCAGTAGGGTTATCAGTTACTTGATTTATACTTTGATTGTCACAATACACTACAGTGGATTATTGAAAAGGAAATATGAAATCAATCATTAGGTGTGGATTTACAGTGCCTATGTACTAATGTTAATCACACCATGATATTCAACTCTGTTGGTTGATAGGTAAACCACCTTCTAAGTTTTACAATATTAGATTACGAGTCCAAATCCAAGATAAAGCACATCATAAGAAGTTGAGTACCTTTCATCATTGTCTCTAGACCAATATGAGTTGGTATCACTGGTTGTGGTTCACATTTTTTCCACATTGCTTTATAACTACCAAGTTGATATGTACCCTTGATGCTAAAGCGAATTCTCAATACTTTTGTTGCTCCATCCCTTGCAAGGATAGAGTACCCTTAGTTGTACCAGTCGTGTTCATGTCTAGGGCTCTTAGGGAAGCACGAATAGGAGAGCACTCATCTTGGGGATGGCTTCCTACTTATATGTGTTCAATAGCTATTTTCTTTGCACCTGGCTACCCGGTGTCTACCATGGGCACGATAACTTGTATACCATAGGTGCATCCTTCTTGATCCTTTGGTACTAAAGAAAGGTCCTCTCAATGCTCTAATGCTTAGAACAACCTCTTAGAGGAAAATCCTAACGAGAGGGAAAACGAGTAGGATAAATGGAAGTTTGGGTTTTAGAAGGTTTTGGTGTTGCTTATATTGTACAAGACATGCTTACTCACATATTAGACCATATTAGAACTCGTAAGGAAGCACTTGGTGCGATTATAATAGGAGGGCCAATACCTAAACCTGACACTTCTCCAGAATATTTCTACAACAATCCATCCTCCTTGTGGCCTTTCAAGTGTCTCACTCTCATATTCTGCATGAACCAATGAAGGATATATTAGGTTGATTGTGAATTAAAAAAATTATACTACCAACACAATTTCTATAAAGAATAACATATACGTCCAATGAAATGCACTCCATCATCAATGTCACTACTGATTGATAAGGTTTGGCATATGAGTTATGATCTTCCATCTTGAACCTGTGTAATAGTGCCAAAACATATTTAGGTTGAGATAGAACGATATCGTCATCAATTTGCAAGAATTGGTTGTCTAAAAAGATATGAAATAGATTGATTTTAAATATATATGTTTGTTGTTTCTTCCAACCCAAAACTAAATCAACACTACCTCCAGTAATGACTAAATCAACATAAAGTGCGACTATCAAAGTATCATCATTCATATGTAAAACATAAACACTGTGATCTTACTTACAATGCTTAAATGAAAGTCAAGAAAGCCAATGTGGAGCTTCTCATACCACGTCTCGGGGCCTTGTTTCAAACCATATAACGATTTCTTCCATTGACACACAACACTACCATCCTTGTCAAAGCTAGGTTTCTCCATTTAAATTTCCTTCACTAGACGACCATGTAAGAACACACTCTTTACATCCCTCTTATGTACATTCCATCCAAAACAAGCAGCAAGTGAAAGAGTACAATATAATTCATTTTTGCAACAAGGGAAAAGGTATTGATGTTGTCAATATCTTTATATTGAGAGAAACCTTTTCTACCAATGGAG
Organism: Pseudotsuga menziesii; assembly: GCA_001517045.1. Classification (NCBI taxonomy): domain Eukaryota; kingdom Viridiplantae; phylum Streptophyta; class Pinopsida; order Pinales; family Pinaceae; genus Pseudotsuga; species Pseudotsuga menziesii. The sequence goes on from LPNX010754949.1 coordinate 799,460, forward strand.
CCTTATGCCTTGAAACAACGCCTTTAGATGTGAATTTAGTCTTGTAGATCCAATGACCTCGTCACATTCTTTCCTTGTCGTTGTGAAACTAAGTCCCAAATCCAATTTTTCATTTAGGAATTATACCCTCTAGCTATAACGTTCTCCCATTTACGTTGACCATGTGTATTTGCATATGTATCATGATCACATGCCTCTAGCACACGTTCCCTCAATACAACAGTACCACATTGTTTATGTCCTCTAGTCTTCCTTGGGTCAAGCACATTCCCTCCATCGATATTGGCGGCTTCGATTGTCTTAGTCACCTATTGGGGAAGGCTAAGTTCCTTTGTAGGAGTACTTGCATCAAATTTACGATGAGAGCCCATAGTTGAATGATTAGGGATTCCATTGCTTGTAGTCAACTATGTTGTGGAAGGTTGACTACAGATTGGCTTGCAGAGCAAGTTCACTGGTTGGTTGATACGTAGGTTGATTAATGATAGTCAGTTGATCTAGAATGTTTCAAAATTTCACATGGTTTACTAATTAGCAATGTAAAAAAGAGTTCAACAAAGCGATACTTGAAACATGCTTATCAAATACAACGTCCTTATTGCAAATAACTTCCCATTTCATTGGATTAAACATCTTGTGGCTTTCGACTCATTAGATTATCCCACTATAATATGAGTATGATTCTTCACATCTAGATTATCTCTCTTATCATCTAGAATACGAGTCCAAGCTATACATTCAAACGTTTTGAGATGTTTAATCGAGGGCTTCCTCCTGCTCCATTTCTTAAGTGGAGTCATATCCCATACAACTTTGGTTAGAATCATGTTTAGAAGGTAGTTCAAGCAGTAGACAGTCTATGCTCAAAATTTGGTTAGTGTAACTTTGGTCTAAAACAAATACCTTTGCATTTTGACCAAAGTCCTATAAGAAATCATGGGGTAGAGAATCTATAGTGAATTCCCCAACAAACCCTAATCCAATAAACAAGTTGAAAATAGTAAGGCAACAAAAGACTTAAAAAGAGTACAACACATCTAGAGTGAATTGATGTAGGTGCCCTTATGAAAAGTATGATTAAACATACTTGAATGTGATTATTGTACAAATGAGATGTTGTTTTTTAATCCAATTTTCAAATATTGACAATTTTTTCACAATGATGTTTCATGAATTCATTTCATTCCACAGTTTCATTGAATAATTGTGAAAATATCAACTTAACTTATAGCAGAAGCAAGGATCATATAAAGATTGCCATACACAAGAGACACAAAGATTTTACCCTGGGAATCCTAATAGGGAGAAAACCCAACAACTTTTCTTAGAATAAATCAATCCAATTCAAGTACAATCCCATTCATGAAGATGAACCCTAGAAAAATAGATGTTCGCCCTCCTTCACAAGAAACTCTAACAAAGGTAGCGAATCTTTAAAGACAATAAAACCCCCAAAAATTACTGCTTTGATTTCTTGCTATGCTTGGCTGAAATTGCACACTAGGAGAGAGAGAAGATGTGTTATGACGAGTGTGTAAATGAAGTGAGTGAACACTTTATTTATTTTCTTCTGTTCACTTGGGTTTTTCTTCAATGGGGTCGAATTGTTCTTTTGGTCTTCATATTTCACTTTATCTTCAGGTCGACTTGTCTTCTAGTCCTCACTTTCTTCTAGGATTTCTTCAATGGTTTGTCTCTTCTTGGTTATTTCTTCATCATAGAAAAGTTGTCCTTGTTGATTTTCATCTCCTCACATGCATGTCTATTCCCACATAGAGCTCTAATTTTGATTGACCATACTCTAAGAGGTCCTAGACACTTCTTAGAGTCCATGTCAAATTCAACATTAGATTAGACTCTGTCTATTTCACATAAACAAGTCAACTCATTCTAATCAGAATAAATCACTCCATCACGGAGCACTCCCACATAGAGTATGCAATTTGACCTCTAGCCTTATTTACTCTTAGTAAATACATACGACTAATTAAGGCTAAGCATATTGAGCCTCATACACATAGTCAACCCACATGACTAATCAGGGCTATGCTAGGTCCATCGTCTTCTAGCAATTGGTCAACACACATGTCCCTCTAGGAGAATGTCTGTAGAATGTTTGCTCAATGCTGGAACCATGGACAAACATCAACACTCCCTCTCAATAAGGGAGACATATTGCATCACACCAAGCATCACAACTGGTGAGAATGTCAAACGAAATCATTATACATCACTTCCAAGCACCACACTTGGTGAGGATGTCCATAATCCATCTCACATATGTACCACATCTGTATCTCAAGTCTTTCACTCCTAGACAAAGCATATGAATATCTAGAATGTCTCTTCCAACCTATGCCAAGGCCATTCATTTCTATTGAATGTCTACCGCTCGTCTGTAGGATCATCACGATGCCTTGGCCATTCACCTCATGTGAATGTTTGTTTCTCATCTGTAAAACCATCATGGTGTCTGGCCCATTCATCTCACATGAATGTATGTCGCTCATTTGTAGAACCATCACGATGTTGCTCATCCATCAACACTCCCTCTCATTTAGGGAGGCATTCTTCAGCACACCAAGCTTGTCCTTGAAGTGTACAAACTTTGCCTTGGATAGAGGCTTGGTGAGAACATTGACTATTTGCTCATATGTGAATATGTATTGGAGCTTCATTGCTCTCTTCTGCACCATGCCTCCGATGAAGTGATATTTGATCTCAATATGCTTTGACCTGTCATGAAACAATGGATTTTCTAAAAGATTGACACAAATTCGATTGTCACAATGAATCTAGGCATCTCTAACTTTCGATCAAATTATCCTCGAAGAAGCTTATGACGCCACACTGCTTCGTGACTTGCAACATTGGCTGCATAATACTCTATTTTTGCTGTACCGAGTGCGACATAAGTCTGCTTCCCGCTAAACCAAGATATCATAGCTGATCCTAAGATAAAGAAACATCCAGAGGTGCTTTTTCTATCCACTGCACTCCCTACCTAGTCAGAATCTACATTACCCCACATCTTCACTTTACCACCTGATACATATCTCAAACTATACCCAATGTACATGTCTTGACTCAACCATAAACTGGATCAGGGTGTTCATTACAAAGCAAAAAATGGATTTGGTGTTAGCCAGATACATTAAGGACCCAATCAACTGCCTGTACATCATGGGATCCACCAAATCCGAAATCTGAAGCAGAATCACTTAGCTTATCTAGATTTGTCATCATAGTGGGATCTACAAAATCTGAATATGAAGCAAAATCACTCAAGTTCTCTAGATTTCTCACCATAGGTGTAGCCATGGACTTGCATCCCATCATACCAAATCTGCTCAAGATTTCATATGTGTACTTCCTATGAATAAGGAAGATCTCACCTGATCTCTGCCACACCTTTAATCCCAAGAAGCAATGTATCAAGCCAAAATCCTCCATTTCGAACTCAGAGTCCAGTTGCCTTTTGGATAGGGAGGTACTCCCGATTGGAGCATTTCTCCATTATCAATAACTGTGTTGTAGCTACTCCCTTTGTGTTGGAGCACCCTACTTCATATGCACCTGAGTATTCTACTCCCTTTGCATATGGACACTCTGTGCTCCCTCTACATTTGAGTATCTTGCATTCTATGCATCTGGATACTCTGCTTTTTCCTGGGCTAATTACCCCATATCATATGACTTAGGCTAATGGTAGATTGTTTGCCCCTGTGTGTCCATTTGTGTCATCTCCCATCAAATGGGTTTACTGAGAAACATTGAATACTTGCAAACTTGATAATTCCATAGCTTATATAATGTCCCCTCTTGAATGTCATCCTGGACTGCATGCTTGATCTCATATATCCACTTAGAAGTTACCACTAACTTCTCCTCAGGTCTCGGAACTATCTCTTGTACATAATCTTTTATGATGGATTGATACTCCTCCATCATGGTATCCTTCCAAATCTATCGTCTTGTTGCGTCCTCATAATTGGAAATCAATGATGTGCCTCATAAATAACTTGAGAACCTCTAAGGTCTTTTGCTTTCCATGAAAGTATCGTTGTGAGATGCATGCCTCTCTGTATCGAACAAAGTGTCACAAAGCCCTGTTGGTCTCAAGATGACTTATTGGATCTAAGACTCCTGATTTATCACTATGTACTGATCGCCACAAGAGATATAACTCTTTCTTGTTAATTTAAGAGATATGAATCGCTCTTGTCTACTCAAGAGTTAACCAATTAGAAAATAAAACTTATTGTACATAGAATACTTATCTTGATTGGTGACTCCATCTTGATCCCTACCTCCTTGCAGAGATTACTAATGTCCCTCGAGTTATACTCCAACATATTGATCCTTTTCTATGTCATTTATTATTATTATATCTGATCCTATAACTTCTAGAACTTGTTGAAGGCTTCAACCTTGGTATTCATGAAGTAGATCACTAATGAGAGTAACATATCTAGAGATGATCCTATCATTGGTTCGCATACATTTTGAGTGTACTAGAAGAAATACTCCTTCCAAAGTTCATATGCAATCTCATCAAGTTTATCTTCTTTTGTCTTCTTTGATGGAGGCTCATCAACACTAGCTATTGATGCATGTGGGTTTCCCTTTCTTTTCTTTTGAGGATATTGATAAGCAAAGTGAACAAATTTGTGACAACTGAAACATTTGACTTTTGAAATATGCTTATCTTTTTGTTCTTGATTTGGAGTTGATCGTCCACTTGCATTTCTTTTCGTAAAGTTTCTTCTCCCTTTTCCTTTCCTCACATGAGCTGCAAGAGCTTGATTTTCTTCATCCTGAGGTCTCTGTAAACTATTCTTGGACAATCATTATGGCCTCCTCTTGAACACAATCAACCCATAGTCAAACGTTCTAGGGTAACTCTTCTCTTCAACAAATACTCTAAACAAATGATTCCCACGAGGAAGGAATTCCATTAAGAGTTCCATAACAAGTTGTGTATCATCAAAAATTTCTTGAATGGATTTAGGTTGATCTCTCAATTGAGAGACCTTCATAAAGTAAGTAACAACTGAATCTAAGTTTGTCATATGCATGCAACGAAGCTGATTTTTCAAGGCTAGCTTCATGCTAGTGTTAATGCTCTCGAACAATCCTACAAAGGCATCATACATTGCTTTGATGGTCTTCAATCCGAAAATATGTGGAATCAAGTGGTCTTTTACAGAATCTATTAAGATTCTTTTGTCCTTTGCTTCATTCTTCTTGTATTTGGATTTATCGTAAACATCTTTTGGTTCAGTGAGACGTCTTTCTTTATATAATCCTGAATCTCATTTTCATCCAAGATGAAGAGTATTGTTGTATTCCAAGATCTAAAATTTGAAGAACTATCTAACCTATCTTATACTCTAAGATTGGACACCATTTTGAACGTCCGATACAGAAACCCTAGATCAAAAATTAGGTCAAAATCGAAACTCGTCAAATTTGAAATCTGAATCCACAGATAGATGTGACCTCTAGAACACTAAGATCGAGCCAAATCTTAGGTTGGAAATGTCCAAACTTGGAACTTTCCACACTTAGGGTAAAAAAAGTTGTTAGATGGTTGTCTTTCACAACAACTTTGGTACCATGTTGATTTTTAATCCAATTTTAAAATCTTGACAATTAATTCACAATGCCGTTTCATTGAATAATTGCACACTTGATAATATCAACTTAAATTTGTTGTTGAAAATGAAACTTCAGAAGATATTCTTATGAGAACCACCCTGAAAGAAGGAATTGCGCATATGTTACTATCGGAAGTTAGAGATTAGGGATCCATGTTTCTATCTTTCCATCCATAAATCAAGCTTGATTTTTGCATAATTGAATTAACCATACAAGAGCACATCTTTCTATGGAGAAATATTCCAGTTTTTGACCAAAAAACCATTGAGGACAAGAACTAGGGTTCCACACTTCGGGAATTTCTGTCCACCAATTGAGTTTAACCCATGCATTCTCCAAATCACCCTAGGAGGGTGTGTATTTATGTAGAGTCAGAATTCAGATCCAAGGATTGTCATTTTTGACCTCCTCTCTACTCCCGAGGAAAATGAGGGCATCAAGTTTTCTGCAGCTCTATGCACAGTTTTTTGGAAAGGAGTATATTGCTCAACTCGCCTTGAGGAGGAACATGTTTCTATCCAAGCATAAGTTCAATATTTCGAATTTGGAAAATTAGGGTTTCTTTGTCAAACCCTAGGTCAGCCAGTCCAAGAAGAAGTTTGGGAATTTCAAATTAGTAAGATCTATTTATTTATTATTTCCATTTGGGGTTCTCATATCAAGATGTTGAATCGTACCAATCTTGAGGATAAGCTTGAAGGGGATGACAACTTCCGAGCATTGAAGTATATAATTTCTCTTATACTAGAAGATAATGACTTGGACAAGTATTTCACTGAGGAGGTTCCATAACCAAAAGGAGATGATGCCAAAGCAACTCACAAGAAGAACATAATCAAATCAAAGAGGGTTATTGCAGACTCCATAAAGGATCATCTCATCCCTCATGTATCATCATTGAACACTCCCAAGTATATGTTCGATGGATTGATCAAACTATTTGAAGGAAAGAACATCAATCAGAAGATGATCTTGAGAAATAAACTCAAGAATGTGAAGATCCAACACTCAGAACCCATCTAGTCTTATTTCACAAGGGTATCACAAATCTAGGAGCAACTTGAGGCCATTGAAGAAAATGTTGAAGAAGGAGAGATAGTGATGACTACCTTGAATGGTTTTCCAATATCATGGGACTAATTCATCCAAGAAACATGCACTAGAAAGAATCTAATCAAGTTTAGTAGATTGTGGGAAGAATGCAGTCAAGAAGAAGCTCGATTACCATCAAGAGAAGAAAAGATGGGAGCATATGATGATCAAGCTCTAAAAATTCATGCAAAGAAGGATAAAATCAAGAGGGGGGATCGCCCCCACGGAAGAACCAAGAGATTCCAAAAGAATCATAAAGGGAGTATTCCAACTTTAGATGCTTCACATGTGTTGAAAAAGGTCACTTTGCAAGAGACTTCCCCAGAAACAAAGTACCAAGGAAAAAAAGAAGAAGAGACATCATGCACATACTGCCGAAGATGATAAACCCACAAATAAGAGAACGAGGGAAGATTCCTCAAGTGATGAGGAATATGTACTTTGATCCAAAAGGATACGACCCATGATGAAGAATAACCTCTTATCCATCTCAACATTGGATAAGAAGGGATAAGAAGAAGGGACACTCAGATCTATGGCATAGAATAGTTTCTCAACATTTTCGATCACGAGCAAGACAAACACAGGTCCTCAGAATCAAACAATGTAGTAGAACACACTGTCAGAGACTCAAGTAAGTCTTGCAAGGAGACAAATATCAAGAGGGAGTCTACCAAATGAACAAAGATACATATTTGAGTTGTCATTTCCTGTATATATATAGTTACTTAAATGATATTGTTCAGTTGTGTACATATTTATGTTCCTAGATTTAGGAAATGTATTATGCATGACAGAATGTTTGCATTCATGAACAATATACTACTAATATGCATGTGATGGGTAAGTGGCCTTTGGTGTTGTACACCATTCCATTTCTACTTATATAAAATGAAACATCTTTGCTAACATATTGGGAGTAGTACATGCTCTTAATAATGCTCTGGTAGATATGCATGACATCTAGAAAGTTACTATATGTATACGGGATGAATGTTGTGTTGAAGCATTGGCTAAGATAGTTGCATGATTATGTGACATATGTCTTTATAAGAATTTTTCATTATTAACATGTTTTGTAAACTATGAAATGTTTATAATCATGCAACTAAATTTGACTTGTAGGAAGGATCGTATGCAATCACCTACAAGAGAAGAATGATGAGGCTTGTTCCAAAGAACAAGTGATGATGGTTCAAACACAACACTCAAAGCAAATTTACTCAAGTGAATCACATAAATAAGAACTTGAAGCTCCCAGAGTCAGAGGCATAGTTGTAGAAGACGAGACTTCATAAGAACATGATGACCATGATATGACCGAGCCACAAATACTTGTAGATCCAACCTTGAGAGGAAAACAACCACAAGAGAATCCCAACATGGGAATGAAAAGAAATCCAAGATGCAGAGAGGTATAATGCTCTAGATGAGCCTTCCATAGAGAGCAAGAGATTAAGCCCATACTCCCTACGTGGCACTACTTTGTGAGATCATTTATGAAGAACCTTCCAACTATGAGGAAGCAACAAAAAAGAAAGACTGAAAATATGCCATGATCGAAGAATATCAATCGATCATGAAGAATAATGTTTGTGAGGTGATCCCAAGAGTAGAAGGGAAGTCTGTAGTGTCTTCCAAATGGATTACAAGATCAAGAATGCATCATATGAAAGCATGAGAAAATACAAGGAAAAATTTGTAGCATGTGGCTTCTCCCAGAAAGATGGCAGAGATTACGAGGAGACATTTGCACCTGTAGCGAGATACACTTCCACCAAATCTATACTTTCCTTAGCCGCAATAATGAAATGGAAGATACACTAGATGGATATCAAGACAAATTTCTTGGATGGTGTAGTTGAAGAGGAAGTGTGCGTGGAGAAACCACTTGGATTTGAGACACATGATAAACAAACTCATGTGTGCAAGTTAAAGAAGGTCTAGTACGGTTTGAAGTAGGAACCCAAGATGTGGTACGACAAGATGGACAAATTTTTGATGAGCTTGGGATTTACCAAGAGTAAAGTAGGTTCCAACCTCTGCTTCAAGGTTGAGTGTGGAATACCAGTGATACTACTACTGTACATAGATGAACTGTTTCTAACAAGTGAGGATAAGCTCATTGTAGATACAAAGAGGAGTCTTACCGCAAAGTTTGAAATGAAGGACCTAGGGATTACAATGCACTACTTATTAGCATTGGAAGTGTGGAATAGATCAGATGAGATATTCCTTGGTTAAGGAAAGTATGTAGTGGAGATTCTGAAGAGGTTCAAAATGATGGAATGCAAGGCCATTTCCATACCCATGGCATCAAATTTGAAGCTATTATGTGATGCTTCTTCAGAGACAATTGATCCCACGATGTATAGTCATATGATTGGTTCATTGATGTACTTGACGAACACAAGGCCAAACATATGCTTTGCCGTGAACACATTGAGCTAGTTTTTACAGATCCGAGACATGTTAACCTGATTGCTGCAAAGCATGTATTGAGATACCTAAAGGGTACAATTGAGTATGGGATCAAGTATGGGACGAATAAGAGGATTAATCTGCACGGTTATGTTGATTCGAATTGGGAAGGCAATGCCACAGATAGGAAGAGTGCTTTAGGATGCTGGTTTAGTTTGGGATCCGGTATGATCTCCTGGTGTAGCAGGAAGCAGTTGAGGGTGGAAATGAGTACAATCGATGCATAGCACATTGCAACCTGTTTGGCTAGTTGTTAGGTAGTATGGATAAGAAAAATATTGTCAGATTTGTTTGATCTCAAGTTAGAGGCGACTTTTATCTTTTGTGGAAACCAGAGTTGAGTAAAGTTGTCCAAGAATATAATGTTCCATGACAGGTCGAAGCATATTGATATCAAGTATCACTATATTCGAGATATGGTGCAGAGAGGAGCAATGAAGCTCCAATATGTGGCGATAGGCGAGCTGATAATTGATGTGTTGACCAAGATGTTAGACATAATAAATTTTGAGTATTTAAGAGAGAAGCTTGGAGTTATCCATATCGATGTTCCTCAAAAGAGGCAGTGATGTGACATGTTTGGAAGATGTAGGTGCACCAAGGTTGTATCTACATGGAGGAATATGCAGGTGTCCCGTAAGGACATAATGCATCTGGGATTCTCTTGGGATGTATCCACATGTTTGAAGATGTTGGTGGTCCATGGGTCATAAAACATCTGGGATGTGCTTGAGTTGTATCTACATGGAGGAAGACACAGGTGGTTTGTAAGGACGTAATGCATCTAGGATACTCCTGGGTTGTATCCACATGTATGAAGATGTCAATTAATTGAGAGAGTCATAATACATATGGTATGATCTCCACTGGGTGGAAGAGGCATATGTTCTTGGGCTGTATCCACAAGGTGGAAGATGCAGGTTGACTAAGAGAGAGATGTAATACATCTAGGATGAGCTCCATCGGGTGGAAGACATAGATGTTCCTAAGCTGTGTCCACTAGGTGGAAGATACAGGTTGTCTTGTGGAAAATACATATGACTTTGGATGCTCTACACATGACGGAAGATGCGTATTCTCTTGGGATGATCTCCACGTGGTGGAAGATGCAGGTTGTCCGTAGGGATGTAATGCAGCATATAGGATACTCTCCATGAGATGATGAGATAATATGGAAATGAAAAGATGAAATTAGGAGACATAGGTGTGTGATATTGGCTTGTACCTACTTGATGGATTAATCATAGAGATTATGAAGTCTTAGGTGGGATCCAGGCCTACATCTAGCATGAAAAAGGGATTTCTCTGTAGAACTTCTCATGACGTATAGATTCAAGAGATATCACTAGTCAATGGTTGATGGGATGGAGAGTTGCTACAGCAGTGATGATGATGTCAAGAGATTGTGTCCAGTTGTGGTGATGACTGGGTCAGAAGAATACCTTCCTTGTTAAGAGGGAGTGTTGTTGAAAGTGTAACTTCGAAATATATTCTTTGTATTATTATTATTATTATTATTATATTGTACTTTTGTTATTACTCCTTTTCGGAGATGTTTTCCCTCCAACTGGAGATGTCATTAATGGAATTGGTCATGTAAGAGTCGAGGTAAAACATCCATTGTAAGTTGGGGAAATAGTCCCAAAAAGAAGAACTGTACAATGTATTTTTGAGTCTCCCTAGGAGAAGAAGGATCGGTTAAATAGAGAAGTTGGCCCTGTTAGGGTAAGAGATCACCCAATTGAATAATATAAATAGGGAGGCACTCCCCCTCATATGGACACAAAACAAACACAAGCAAGTTCACTCCAAGAGAGAGAAATACAAGTTCGATGGGGTAGAAGAGGAAGAACCTGCAAAAGTCATATTATCTTTTGGTTTTCTTTATCCTTGTATGACATTGTACTAAGTGACGAATCTAACAAAAGAAGTTTCTAGGTTTCTCCCTTGTGGTTTCCCAAGATAAAATATTTATGTCTTTCTTTATGCTATTCTTGTCTTTTTTCCAGCGACCATATTGCATTATATTAAAGATATAACATAATTTAATTAAAGTGCAAACTCTAACAAACTTGTAGTACAAACAAGGATCATATAAATATTTCCATGCATAAGAGACACAAGATTTTACCATGGGAAACCCAATAGGGATGAAACTCTTAGAAAAATAAATCCAATTCAAGTACAATACCATTCATGAAGATGAACCCTAAGACAAGAGAGGTTCACCCTCCTTCATAAGAAACCCTATCAAGGGTAGCAAATCTTCATAGACAATAAGAACCCCAAAAATTACTCCTCTGACTTCTTGCTATGCTTGAATGAAATTGTGCACTACAAGATAGAGAAGATGTGCGATGGTGAGTGTGTAAATGAAGTGAGTGAACACTTTATTTATATTCTTTGATTCAATTTACTATTTCCTTAATAGGGACGACTTGTTATTTTCATCTCCATATTTCACTTTATCTTTAGTTTGACTTGTCTTATAGTCCTCATTTTCTTCTGGGACTTATTCAATGGTTTGTAGTGACTTCTTGGTTATTTATTCACCATAGAAAATTTGTCCTTGTTCATGTTCATCTCCTCACATGCACATCTATATCCACATATATATATAATGTTGATTGACCATACTCTATGAGGTATTAGACACTTCTTAAAGTCCAATATGTCAAATTCAACATTAGATTAGACTTTGTCTATTTGACGTAAGCATGTCAACTCACTCTAATAAGAATATATCACTCCATCATGGAGCACTTCCACATAGAGTATGCAATGTGACCTCTATCCTTATTCACTCCTAGTTAATACACATGACTAATCAAGACTAAGAATCTTGAGCCTCATACACATAGTCAATACACACGACTAATTAAGGCTTCTAGCCATTGGTCAATACACATGACCCCTCTAGGAGAATGTCTGCATAATGTTTGTCCGATGTTGAAACCATGGAGAAACATCAATATGAGGGATGTGGTGTATTTATACCACTTCTACTAGGGTTAAGGTTTTCACCCAAGGAGGACACTGGGATGACCTTACTCTAAATTACAATTACATATAATAATGTGTGAAAAATGATGTAACTACCCACTATTATCCATAAGTCGGTGCATTAAGAGCATTAATTACTCACAAAGTGGGTTGGCATGTGGCCATAAGTGAAATTTAGCTAAAATATTTCAAAACCCCCATTTACGTAGTATAAGGGGCCACAAATATGGCATTAAATTCAGAGATTATAAAAAAATATCACCATATCACTCCCCCCCCCATACCATTGAGTTAGAGTTATCAAAATCCATACTATTCATGAATAAATCCTTCATGATAAAAGGGCCTTCGATGGTGCAAACTCACATTTGTTAGGTAGAGGAGGGCTAATTGAAATAAGTCCCCATGATGTGGCTGACCTCAACTCTTGAAAGGGTTGAGCAAGAAAGTAAACAACATTGATAAGAATTAGAGTGGAAATAACCCATTTTGGAAAATATGGCAACAATGAAGTATTAGGATCATCACCATCATTATCATCACCATTTAGCATTTGTCAACTCTAAGTATGCCATAAATGAATTAGATATCACTAAGTTGGGCATATGGAGAGAGACCATCACTATGATTCACATATGGGAGAGAGTTCATTACTGGACTGCTAATAAGAAAGGGGTTCATCATTGGACTGCTCATCGGAAGAAGGCTCATCAGTACACTGCATATTCTCATTAATAGAATGAAGGTTAGAAAATACATTTGAAATAGAAGAGGGGTTAGTTGAGTGAGCATGTTTATAAGCCCCTGATGATTGTTATAAGAAGAGCTCGAAATGGTACTCATGGGTGCACCAAGACTTGATGAAGATGTGTTAAGTTCCACTACAACAAGTTGAGAGTTATAAAAAAGTAACTCTATTAAAGAATAAGATACATGTTCCATGGAGAAACATTGATAATCATCATTGGAAAAAAGTGATGGAAGAGATCTTGGCGGACCTTGAGGAACATTCTCATTAAAGATAACCTCATGATGCTTAGTCACATGTAGAGTGATGTATTAGAACAACATATTCATTGCACTTCTGGATCTTCTGGAGAGAGTTAGTCGATGGTCCATTCGGTGACTAGTCGATTGAGTCCATTAGTGTGTTGATTCGACTAGTTGATTAAGTCTAGTGTATGCCTTATCCAATCAAAGTTGATTATGTCTTCCTCACTTTAAGAGAGTAAGAAGTTATACTTTGGGGATATATTTAAATGATTTCATGGATTGATCTGTTGAATGAGGTGTACGGAAGTTTTTTTTTCTTTTGTATGTTGAGCTATGCTCACATGTAGTTTAGTGTTGTAAAACCATCTCTTCTTGGAATATATAAACCTTAAAATATACAAATTCCTTTGCTCTCCAACATTGTGTTAGAAATATCAGTTTGAGACGTATCCTATTGTCTACAAGTCTGATGGAGGTTGTTTGCACAAGATCTTGTTGAGTCAGATCTATGTGGTATATTGACTCATGGTTTTAGCTTGAAGATTGAAATGAGGTTTATATATGTATATCATGAGCCTACAAGAACTTGTGGTTATGAATGGACACAATTATGGTATGTTGGCACATTACATGGAAACATTATTGAAGAGTAACATGCTTTGACTACAATTTACAAAGGTTGTGATTTTAGATTTTAAGGATGATCATTTTATCATCAACAATAATATTAATAGGTTGTAGCAATTATAATGACCTATATTTTCAATGAGATTCATTATCATATGAGCGAGTTTGACTATCCAAATCAAGTATGGAGGAAGTTGAAGACTCCATTTGACAATACCGATGAAAGACAGGTTAAGCATATTGAAAAAGGGTTCACATCTATTGATCCTTTCTCCTTGGAAAAAATTGAGAATTATTTGGTTTGTGTGAAGGAGCTATAGGTGAAATTTGATGAATGTCGAAATGATATTTTAAAGAAAGGTGGCTAGTTTATAGAATTGATCTTGATGAATATGAAAACAACCTATGATTTTCTCTATTTGAAATTATTAGCTAATTAGGATTCTAGAAAGCAAGATGGTAATGATTATTCCTTTGGTTCTTTCTATGGTTTCTAATTAACGAACAAAAAGTTTGATTGATGAAGGTAGATTTGAATTGGAATAAACTGATTTGGTTAAGGGAAAAATTAAACAAAACTATAGAGAAACAAGTTGAGTATGCAATTAGGAGAAATAAATGGATTGCATTGACTAGAGTATTAAGAAGCATGAATACTAGATATTGACTAAGAAAGGAAAGATATTGACTAATAAAGGAAACACATTGACTAAGAAAGGAAAGAAGAAGAAGAGTTATTGATATTGTGGAAAATTAGGACATATGTAGAAGGCTTGTTAGAAGAAGATAAAATACCTTGAGTACAAAGTCAAGATTCTTAAAGGAGATGCGTCCATTTGTCAATCGACCAACTTGTAACATCAAATTTTAGAAGTTAAGGAATATGCCTATACAATCTCTGTTAGTAATTCTCAAGATTGCATGCTCCCACTTCTAAAAGTGTGTGGATAGCTTAATGTTATTATACCCATCACATATCTAAGGATGATTTACTGCTTTCTTCACCGAGTAAAGAGAAATACGAAGAAATATTTATGACATATGATTATGCACTTATTGTTGATAGTTATGGTAGAGTTGAATGGAAAATAATGTGATCATTGATGTGTATAAGCTATCAAGTATGAGTGCTAATTTCAATTGTTTTTATCCCAACTACCCTAGATTGGAAATAACATCGAGTTTTGGCTAGATTGATTTATTGTAAAAATATGAGCAATAATTTTGTTGTTGTCTTGAGGGTATTCTTGATCATAAGGACACAATATATAAGTTTTGTGATTTTCTCAAGAGAGATCCAACATTGAACGCTATGATAACCAATAATGTTGATTAAAGCAGAATTTAGCATGAAAGAGTCAAACATTAGAATTTCGAAAGTATGAAGTCGATGGTGAATTTAATATGGTTACTAGACTACCCATGCTCATTTCTCCTGACAATCTATGTGAAGGGCATGTGCTTGGAAAGCATCATTAGGAGATCATTTGAAACATGGAAGGCATGGAGAGTAAATACTTAATTGTATCTTGTCTATATTGACCCATATACCATGAAGAAGCCATCACTTACAGGTGCAATAAATGTTTTAACTTACATTGATTGTTTTTCTTTGTATACTTGGGTATATTTATTGAAGAATAAAGATCATGTCTTTGAAAAATTCAAGGAATTCAAGGAATTGGATGAAACGAAATGGGGACAGTTTATATAAGGATTAGGATATGAAAATGGATGAGAATATGTGGGAAAGGACTTTGAGACTTACTTGTCACGAAATTTTATCTCTTGGAAAAGATCTGCACCTTACACACTTCAACAGAACACTGCCATTGAAAGGAAGAACTGGATTTTGGTTGAAATGGTACAATGTTTGCTTTAGGCCAAATCCTATGATGACTAAGTTTTGGGTAGTAGTTGTTTATTCCTAAAACTCCCTTTTGAAAATAATTCTAACTGATGTTGTATGGGACATGAATCCTCTTGAAACATGGACTGGGAGAAAACCTTCAATCAAAAACCTCAGAACATTTTAATGCATACTATGGGTTCATATTCTAGATGATAAGAGAAAGAAGTAGGATGCAAAGAGTTTTGTATTATGATGGGATACTATAAAGCATCAAAATATTAAATTTTATTTGATCTATCCAAACAAGAAATTACTTATGAGAAGACCTCTGACACTACTATGTTGAATTCTTATTCTAGGTTGTTCATAAGTGATTTATTGAAAACTTTGAAGGTTTTCAGAGTCACTATTGACTACAATATAGGTTTGTACATTAAACGATTGACTCATGTGCCATAATCGAATTGCAGTCAACATTCCTTAGCAGAATAATTCACATGTTTTGGAACAACGCTTGAGTCAACTAATAGTAATTTTGTTGCTACAGCTTCCTATACAATTGACATATGTCTTCCTATATGGGAAACTAAGACAATTGGCGTTGTTTGTGTTGTTGCAAGGGATAAATGGCTTAAGGAAAATAAGATGTCAGAAACGTCATGGTAATATTTCTCTAATGGAACTTATGTTAGAGGCACGTGATCCCCATATGTATGCATATGCACATGGTTGACCTGAATGGGAGAATGCTATCGTTGATGAGTATCGTTTCTTGATGAAGAATAAAACTTGGGATTTAGTCCCTTGAGCACAATGGAAGAATGTGATAAGTGAAATGTAGGTGGGTCTACAAGACCAAATTCACTTTGAATGTGTTTTTGAAAGGTGTAAGGTTCACTTGGTAGAAAAATGGATTTTTTGTACATGAAGGAATCTACTTCATGAAGCCTTTGTCCTTGTTACAAAGATGAACTCTATTCAATTGATTCTTTCACTTGTTATTCCTTTTAGATGGGCGGTAAAATATATGGATGCCATGAGTGTTTTCTTACATGGTGATCTCACTGGGGATATTGATATGGAACAACCCCTAGGGTTTGAGAAGGATGGTGGTCTTGTATGTACACTAAAAAATCCTTATATGGCTTGAAACATGTCTCCATTGCATGGCATGGAATGAGAAGATTGATAATATCTTCCCCAATTTTAGTTTCAAATGACGTGAATCATATCACAGTATCTATGTTTTACATGGAAACGATGATACTCTACTTGTTGCACTGTTTGTTGACAATTTAGTCATCGTTGGCAGTTGTGTTTCTTTAATTACGAGTTGAAGAAATAGTTAGCATATAAGTTTGAAATGACTAATATTGGTATGTTACATTTCTTTCTAGGCATGAAATGAATGATGGTATTTTTATTTCTCAACCTAAGAATATACTAAATCTAATATAGTGGTTCAAAAATGGAAGGTTGTAAACCGTGTACTACACCTTACTAGTCAGCAATAAAATTTATTGAAGACTGATTCTATGAAAGTTGATGCGACTCTCTACATCCAAATTATTGGTAATTTTATTTATCTAACTCAAAATGGATTTGATATTTCCTTTTATGTTAGTGTGGTATTTAGGTTGTGTTATATCTTCTCAAAAGCTACTTGAAGGATGAAAATATATTGTTCACTCATTTAAGGGTACTTATTAACTTGGTATAAAATATTGCGGTAAAAATATGAACCAAATAGTCATTTTCACTAACTTGGATTGAGTTGGATATGGAGACAACATGATTCCACGTTTTATGATGTGTTTCATCTTTTCCCTAGACTTATAGTCTAGAGTTGTAAAATAAAAAGATGGTCCCTTTTTCAACCATAGAAGTTGAATATCGAGGTATAGTTAACATCGACATAGAGGCAGCGCGGATACATAATCTCATGAATGATCTTGGATTTCTTATCGAGGAATTAGCTAGTGTATTGTGATCATCAAAGTGAAATAAAATTCATTAATAATGTTGCTACTCACAGTGAGATTAAGGATGTGGAGCTTCATGTTTGTTTGAAGCAGTTGGTATAAGACATTGTTGTGTCTCTTGTTTATTGCAAGACATATGACTAGATTATTGATATCTTTACGAATGTAAATTTGTAAAACTTTAGGCCATGTGTGGGATTCATGTAATTTCAATTATAGGGTGGTGTACAAAGATGATGTAATTTCATTCATAAAATCCTTAAATAATTGCACTGGTGGGTTGTATTATAACAACATGTTCATGCTACCTTTGGATCTTTTGGAGGTAGTTATTCCAAATTTGAGAGTTAATTGAGAGGTTGACTAGGTAGTTTATAGGTTAGGTCGACCAAGGTAGTCAACACAGGTGCACCTGTAGAGGTAGAAAAGGAGTCTAGTGAGAGCCCTAACCAATCAAAGTTGACTATGTATTCCTCACTTTAGGGATTAAATAATATTTTGAGGCTATATATAAATGGGATTATGTATTGATCTATTGATTGAAGAGTATAAAGGTTTTTTTTATGATGTTTGTTCAAATCTATAACATGTCTCTAGACAACACCTCTTCTTTGAATGTATAAATACTGAAATGTGCAAATATCTTAGTTCTCCAACATGGGAGGGTCATAAAAACAATATCCCACCTAAAAGGATTCACCATAGCTAACCATATTCTAATGAGGAGTGTACTAGATGCGTGATATACTGATCCTTCCATGAGGTAAATTGACCCATGCATTTGATCCAAAAATCTTGAAATGTGAAATAAAGGGATTTTTCCCATGCAAGCGCTCATAAGGAGTCATACTAAAGATAATGGAACTAGGTGTGTGGCTGATGATAAATGTTGCACAAACAACTGCTTCACCCCAGGAGGAAATCTTCATGTTTTGGGAGTAAAGCATACAACATGCCATTTCCATGATAACCCTATTGTTTTGCTTATACACACCATTTTGTCAAGGAGTACAAGGAACAATATGTATTAAATAGATGCCGTGAGTGAGAATGAATGTACATAAGCATTATCAATGTATTCTCCTCCCCCATTAGACATGAGACACTATATCTTCTACTTATATTGAGCTTCAACAAGATTTTTGAACACTTGGAATTCAAAAAATAACTCATCTTTGCATTTAATGGTGTAGACCCATAGAAACTGATAAAATCATCAGTAAAGTAAGTATGTGGCTCCCAAAAAACAAGAAGTATCCATAAGACCACAAATATCACCATGTATTAACTCAAGGGATTTAGAGGCTCATCTTGAGTTATCCTTTGGAGATGACATTTGGTGAAGCTTACCCACCACACATCCTACACAAACACCACTGGGAGGGTTCATTCAAAAACCATTTTATAAATTTGGACTATTTTCAGTTTAAGCCCTATACCAAACTTAGGGTTTCTATAGTGTGAAATTGAGGTTTTTAAAGTGCAATATCCAGTTCCAATATGTCAATATTGGATTACAAAATTGAAGAATTGAATTTAGAAGATGTAAAATTAGGGTAAAAAATACAAAATTAGCATTTGAAAGTGTGAAATCAAATTTCAAAGATGTGAAATATGAGTTAGCCAATCGAATCCTCGATTACTACTTGATTCAATGTTAATAATTTTCATTGTTGTATATTCTATCAACAAAACACACCTCATTAACCACATTGTTAATAACAAATGATTATTGGATTTCAAGACATCCATCATATGCAAATCACCACTTTTTTTTATTCCATCATTAACATATTAAGCATTTAATATATTAAACACCTTACTATTAAAAGGATAAGATGATCTTTGATGATCATAAAAACTTTGATAAATTGATAATAGTAAACTCCTTTAAAAATGGTAAAATTTTTCAATCACATTCAATCTAAATCATTCAAATCTTTTAAATTTGACTATACATTATTTACAAGTACTCATCATTTATATCTTCATAATTATAAGCCTTTGTAATAATATCTATTTTTTTTATCATCTCATAGATAACTTTCATTAAGGTCATCATAAATATTGTGTTTCCACCATCATACATACCATTAAATACAATGTTTCAAATTATTTATCCAAATCGTTTAATGTTAGCCACAATCCATGATTGAATTTGTCATTATGTTTTATATTTTATATTTCAACACATAGTAAAATTTCATAAATGCATAACATTCATGTATATATTGGATTTCTATAATTGGAATTAAAAATCAATATTAATAGAGGTTTTTAAAAATTAATTTTTGTTTAGATGAAAATACTATAATATGATTAAAAGTACTATTGGATTTATCAAATATAAAAAATTGGATGACCTTATTAACATATAAAATAAAATAACATAAAATATTATTATAAATATTAATTACATCATTTAACATACTATATATATATAAGGTACATTATTTAGGTATAATATAAAAGGTACATTATTTAGGTATAAGAAATATAGCCACAATCTATTTAACAAGTAGTTGTCACTATCATTGCCACAATTATAACATTTTAAAGTTATATAGTTCTCAAATAAGGTTTTCTTCCGAATCATATATGGTTATTGTGTCTCTAGCATCATAAGCACCCTTAAACGTCTCACAAAATTTATTTAAAGATTTAATATTTACATGTGATATTCTCAACACCAATGACACTCCTTGGGTGTTGTGTCACAATCATCTTGTGATATAATGGCTTTAAATTGATTTTTCTTCAACCTTGTTCTCTCAAATGAAAAAACTAATTTATATTTTGGATTGGTGTCCATAAAGCAATAAAAAATTACTAAAATATTATTTAAATAATTTTCCATCCCAAGATTTGGGGAGGCAGGTGCGAGTGAGATAATATTTGATCCCGTTGTTATAGCTGATTTTACCACTCTAGGTGAATCACACTTGTATGGCCTTCCCCTGTCTCCCTGCAGACTCCTTGGACCCCTTGGACCATTTTTTGTCCTTTGATGTTTCCTAGACCATCCCTAAAAACATGTGTAAATTGCTATACGCGACTTTTAAACCCTTAATCGCGTATATACGCGGGTTTGACCCCTAAAACTGCATACATCGGGATGTGTGCATAATCCAAATCCTTTTGGAGTTTTCCTTGACATGGATCCGACTCACTTGACTCTTTGGCTTCCCTATTCCTTGAGATCTCTCGGATTCGACCTTTCATTACCCCTTTGAAAAGCTATATAAGGAACTCTATGGTACATTGAAGGCATATGGGAGAATTGAGAGCAAAGAAACTATAGTCCATTGTTGCTGGAACTTATACTTGAGTCTGCATCCCTTTGTCCCTTGGAGCACTTTTGTGTTCTTCCCAAGCTTGCCTTTTGCTTGTGAGCTTGCTATCGAGAGATGGAGGATTGAGGTGGTGGAGGCCCAAGTGGGGGATTCAGTTTCTCCGATTCACAGACGTGCCGACAGAGGTTGTATCCATTGTAATCTCTGATTTTATATTAATAGAAATATATTTTCCTGTCCAATAATGTATGTTTGAATGAATATTTTATCCATGGATGTTTTCAAATGCTTATACATTGTTGATTATATATGGTAGAATAGATCTAACACCAATATATATAGTATGCTTGTATGGTTTACTTGTTGTTGAGGAAGTAATCTATCAATTCAAGCTGAAGTTGGAAAGCTCAACGGGGATCTACTTCAACCGTCTGGAATAAGGTACGAGGTCTGATCCTTTAGTGTTAGATATTTAATTTCTATTGCATATTGGAAAGGATTGATTTCTGGAGTCAAGCTGTCTGTTGTGGTACCCCAAGCCATAGGAATTTCTCTCTGTAATAGAATTGGCGACTCCGCTAGGGATGTTCCTTGTTTTTATTTGGGGTTTGCGGGCACAATGGGCTTGATATTATTGACTTTCTCTTTGTTTCTCCTTGTTTCTGTGTTGCATTTTATAGTATGTTCATCTATTGACACTCCCCTTTATTGGTTTGACCCTTGGCTTGCCTTTTACCATTGCCTTCTCTGTATACGCAGATTTTTGGCCAAAAATACGCGTATACACGTAGGTTTTTAGCCAAAAGTCACGTATATATGCAGCTGTTCTTTAAACAGTCGTGTACATCCTCCCTTTTGGTGAGTTTGATGTTGTGGGAAGTTGCTGGGTGGGTTGTGAGTGTGGTTGGGTCTTCCTTGGGTCTGATGTTGTCTGTTGGATGCTTCTTTTGTGACCAGAGACCGATTTTTCATTGATTTTTCTTTGAAAGTAGTTTTATTCATTTATCCTTTTTGCTTTGTCATTAGTACATTACTCTTTTTTGTATTAGTGTCTTGATGGGCTTGTCTTTTATACTTGCTGCAGAGACTGAGAGTTTTACATGAATTTTATTGCATTTTTCATTCTTTTATATTGAAAAATACAAGGTAGTTGCACTCTTAGTTGCATCTTAGATATGGATTTGAGGAGGTACTTGCATTGGATTGCTTGGATGAGAGTTGTGTTTAGGATTTCATATAGGAAGGACTGCATTGGCATTCGGAAAGGAATATATATTTATGCATCTCATGTAGTGGCATACCCTATTTTTCATTTGACAAAGATTGCACTTAGCATTGTTTGTTATGGTGTGCACTTTTATTTCATTGCCAAGTCTTCATATCACTAGTTGCACAGCCATTTCCCTTTGAGTAATTATAACCAATTAAAATCAACGCTTAATTAAAATGAATTACACTATTTTATTTGATAGGGTTCACCAACAAGATTAGGTTTTAGGGTCTTGGAATAGTTCATTGTAAGTAAATTCTCCAAGACCACTAAAAAACAACATATATGTGTCTGTCTAGGGGAGAGTGTGAAATTCCTTGGTATAATTGGTGTTTCTCAGGATCCTCCTCTCAAAAGGGAGTTAAGCACGAGGCAGTGTGAGTGATTATGATTGGGATGAACCTTGGTTGTAATTGAGTAGCACCGGAGATATTTCCAGGATTGTATTCATATCTGGGGGCTCTTTCGAGAGTTTCGGGCTTTTCTACCCTACCCATATGGTCAATCCCGCCTGGGACTGTCCGCATGAGCATTGATTATATTGAAGTGACCTTAGTTGCCTTACCTAGGTTATCGAGGGGGTACTCCACAGAGGTTATTTTGCAGGTGTCCTGGCCAAGTAGAGGTCAGACATCACAGTCGCTTTATGCATTGGAGCTGAGGGCCACTATAATTGGTTATGTACCTCTGCTTGTAGTGTATGGGAGTTTCGAGCCTCTCCTAGGTGAGACATACCTGGTGCATTCGAGAGCTCACATATCCTCCCCTTGGTTTGCTTGTATTTTGGCTGTAGATTTTCTTAGGAGTGTGCTCTTTTTGCGCTAGTTGGCCTTTGGGATCGCGGTTACTTGAGTATATTTATGCTCTCTTGAGTTTAGGTACTTTTATTTTCGGCATGCTTGGTATTCTATCAGCCATCCTTGGTCCTAGTATGGACCCTGGTGTCAGACTTGGGGGCATCACAACGCCTTACCATGCTCATAGATTTGGGAATGGTCATATTCCATCCTCTACTCCATTTGTGGAGGATTTTTATTCCTTTTGCTCGGTCTTTACACCGGTGGTCACCCTCATGGGGGTGGTAGTGGATGCGTGAATGTTGGGTCTACACCTTACTTTCCTTTTGATGTCCCATCGTTCACCGCATTGTTTCCTCTGGGTGCAGTTGTTATGATCATTCCTCCCTATATCCTAGAGTTGGGATTCTTTATTGACTATTTTGGGTTGTTTTGGACTAATATGGTTGTCATGTAGGGTCTAGTTTTTGTACATTCTCTCCTAGGTTTTGACCCGTTCGTTCCTATCACAGGTATTATGTCTGAACTGGCATATAGGTTAGGATGTCACATCTGCTTGCACTTATGCATTGCCTTATGATCGTTCCATATTAACCTTACGTACGAACCCATTCCATGGTATCACGGAACCTTCATGCTGCTATTAGAAGTGATACTATGTGAATGGTAGAGCTTTCCTATACATGGGTGTCCTAGTCATCTCCCCTTTGCATTTGGTACCCATGCTGTGAGTCCTCCCTTAGGTCCGGGAGTCCGTTGTATAGTATTGCCATGACATTTCACAAGAGCCTCATACTCCTCTTGATCTTTTGTTGGCCTATTTCCCTCAGGACTCCCTTATGTCAAGTTGTAATTGCATTATCATGAGCTTTTCCCGCGTTATTGAGATTTATGCCGGCTTCCTTGACATTGCGTTTCAGACATATAGCCTGAGCTTGTCTCATCTCTAGCCATGCATAGCCATTTTATATATCCTTTGCAGCTTGATTCCCTTTTTACCGGGAGGGGATTTTCCCCCGAGTGTTGATATCCTACACATGTGTCCTTGCATTGAGCATAGGTATGTTCCATTGCTTGCAACTAGTTTGTTTTCCCCTATGAAACTCGTCTCCTCCTAGTATGTAACTATAAAGCAGTTTTATTCTTTTTCAAGATTTTTAAATATTTGAAAAATTCCCCCAAAAAAATAAAAAAACCAAAAAGCCAGACAAGGAAAGATGTTATCTTTGGCAGCTATCGATTCGTGTCGCCTTCGAACAGAGCACTGTATATCACATCCATTGGTTGGGTTTATATTTTAACTTTAGGAGTTGTACTCGTTTGTTTGAGTTTATCTCCACCGACTGGTTAAGCTTCCAGTCCCCATGGAGCCTCTGTTGATGCCTCCTGTGTCGCAGAGATGTCCCCGTTTGTATATCGAGTCTATGCTGCCTTTATTCAATCACCATTCACCGTTATGCTCTTGTTCGAAGGAAGTTGAAACCTGAGTTGGCCATTCCTCAGTTATCTTGAATTTGCATGTCAGCCATTCCCGGTATAGTTATTGGTTCGTGCACCTTATGATCAAGTCCTTCCACATTATACATCTTTGCTGAGTACCTCATGTTGGAAGATGGGGGATGCCTTAATGCCCTCCTTCCAGTGGATTTCATCCCATCGACTTCAGATCATTTATTCTGGGATTGGAATCTAGAGTCATTTTGAGTGCCTTAAGACTTGCAGTCATCAGTGGCAGGTTCTCTCGCCATCGACAGTATTTGGGAATACATCAATGTCCCTTGATCGATGGATCCTCTCAAGTGTTTGACCTCAACACATTTATTCACACTTGTTAGTTTGCACTCTAGTACCTTGATTCCCATTTTCATTATCGGTGGGTGATCTCGCGTCTGTTAACGGTATACATCAATGACCGGTAATTAGACAATGGACTACTATGTTTGACCTCGACACCTATATTCACATAGTAGGACATGTACTCATAGTGGTTTGTGTATAATACCTTCCATATTGGTGGCATCTCTTATATGCTACCTCCTTGATCGTGCCCATGTTCATGAGATTTAAGCTCTCGTGACTTGATTCCAGTATATGTCAGACATTTCCAGCTATTATGGAGATCTTGATCCATTGTATATCTTCAACCATTATGGAGATCTTGATCCTTTGTATACCTTCATCATGGAGATTCTGATCTATGTATATTGTACATGGCGATGACCACTTATGTGATATCTTGTATCATGCCTATTCATGGCCATTGTACTCTTATGTATCCGGGACTGCTATATGTATTTGCAGTTATGTGCAGAGTTGTATCATTGTACTATGCTGATTGGGTGGCTGGTCTTCCATTTGGGATTCTTCATCACTCCACTTCTGGGATGGACTGATAATTTATTTCGGCCATTGTATGGCCCCTCTGACCTCACACATTAGGGGGCATCTGTTATAGCTGATTTTACCACTCCAGGTGAATCACACTTGTATGGCCTTCCCCTGTCCCTCTGCAGACTCCTTGGACCCCTTGGACCAATTTTTGTCCTTTGATGTTTCCTAGACCATCCCTAAACACATGTGTAAATTGCTATACGTGACTTTTAAACCCTTAATCGCATATATACGCGGGTTTGACCCCTAAAACCGCGTACATCGAGATGTGTGCATAATCCGAATCCTTTTGGAGTTTTCCTTGACATGGATCCGACTCACTTGACTCCTGGCCTTCCCTGTGCCTTGAGATCGCTCGGATTCGACCTTTCATTACCCCTTTGAAAAGATATATAAGGAACTCTATGGTACATTGAAGGCATATGAGAGAATTGAGAGCAAAGAAACTATAGTCCATTGTTGCCGAAACTTATGCTTGAGTCTGCATCCCTTTGTCCCTTGGAGCACTTTTGTGTTCTTCCCAAGCTTGCCTTTTGCTTGTGAGCTTGCTATCGAGAGATGGAGGATTGAGGTGGTGGAGGCCCACGTGGGGGATTCAGCTTCTTCGATTCGCATACGTGCCGACAGAGGTTGTATCCATTGTAAGCTCTGATTTTATATTAATAGAAATATCTTTTCCTGTCCAATAATGTATGTTTGAATGAATATTTTATCCATGGATGTTTTCAAATGCTTATACATTGTTGATTATATATGCTAGAATAGATCTAACACCAATATATATAGTATGCTTGTATTGTTTACTTGTTATTGAGGAAGTAATCTATCAATTCAAGCTGAAGTTGGAAAGCTCAACGGGGATCTACTTCAATCGTCCAGAATAAGGTACGAGGTCTTATCCTTTAGTTTTAGATATTTAATTTCTTTTGCATATTGGAAAGGATTGATTTCTGGAGTCAAGCTGTCTGTTGTGGTACCCCAAGCCATAGGAATTTCTCTCTGTAACAGAATTGGCGACTCCACTGGGGATGTTCCTTGTTTTTATTTGGGGTTTGTGGGCACAATGGGTTTGATATTATTGACTTGTTCTTTGTTTCTCCTTGTTTATGTGTTTCATTTTATAGTATGTTCATCCATTGACACTTCCCTTTATTGGTTTGACCCTTGGCCTGGTTTTTACCACTGCCTTCTCTGTATACGCGGATTTTTGGCCAAAAATCCGCGTATACACGTAGGTTTTTATCCAAAAGTCGCGTATATACGCAACTGTTCTCTCTGTAACACCCGTAGGAAATACAATTACAACCTATGCATGGGGATTGGACGAAATACTAAAAATGAAGTTGAATGGCTTGCCTTATACCTTGGCCCGGAACTAGTCAGAAAGAACAATATAAAAAAATCATTGCCTTTGGGGATTCAAAATAGGTCATTCGGAATATGAGGAAAGGCTATAATCATGGTGCAACCAACTGCAAAATATTATATGAGCGCATCAACAAAAATAACACCACCCTACACGCCACCTATTACCACATCCTGAGGAAGAACAATGCTTTTGCGGATAAAATAGAAAATAAAGGAACCAAGAATAACTTGGGAATTGTCTCAATAAGAGACCAACAACATTATAAGTATGTCCCTTAGTCCCCTTGTTCCTAGGGGGTCGTCTAGGCCTCAACCCGCCTACACTTATGACGATATCACTCTCTGCATGAGGAACATGCATCCGTTGACGCGATGACATTGTGAAAATGGCGGTCTTGGCCATTTGAAGGATTTAATGGGAAGTCCCTTCTACCTGCGCAATGAAATCCCCTGTGAATCACTCGCACGCTCCACAGACTCGACGATCATCATGAATTCCCTACCCCATTCGTCTTTGCATTCTTGTGAAATGGATTTACGTCCTCCAAGCATCATTTCTCTAGAAAGAGATTTATCCTCCCTCTTTGTAGGCTTTCTCAACACTCAGGCTGACTACAATTTGGTTTATCTGCCCGTCAAAGGAAGCGCAGAAATAGAGCCGTCATGGTTAGCATAGGACCAACATTCTTCCACCATGGATTTCCATAGAACAGGTACAACTACACCTTGCAGTGTTGGAACCCCTTCTTGGACACATTCGGTAGCGCAAGTACAAGAAATCATGGCAACTTGAAATGATATAGAAGAGATCAAAACTTCTCTCTCATAAATGCAAAGTGGGATGCTTGGATTTACAGAATGGTTGGAACTGGTGTAAATGAGAACAGGGCGGTGGAAACATATGCAAGATACATTTCTAACCAGCTAGGATGTCATGAATCCAGAATCAATGACAACACTCGAGACCTGCACGAATTAATAGGGAAAGTTGATATTATAAAGGTGGAGGTTCAGAATCTCACCAACATGACACAATGTAGCCATTGCCAGGAATCCCCAGTTGCTAGCGATTTTCAGATGGAAGAGCCCTCGATTTCCCAATCGACCCAAGGGAATGAAGCTTAGAAGAAATAGGTTTTTCTTTCCTTGTTTATAATTTTTTTTTGTATATTGCTCAACAATCAGTTTGTAAGGCAGTACCCTTCCATGGGTTTAAATTGCTTAAGCAAAAAGTCTAAAATCATCTACTTATCAACCTATAGTATAGAAACTTTTGTCTATCTTTCCACAGTTGCTCAAAATTTTGGTTTGAAACTCTATAAGGATGTCCGCGCTCAAATATATATATATATATATATATATATATATATATATATATATCTCAGATTTTTATTAAAATTTTTTTTCCACCTCAAAATGTATAAAATAAAATTTTATACATGCTTGAGTGCTTATATTTTTATAATACAATTTTATAAATTGCATATAACATGGCTTCATTCATATCCAATATAATAAATATTTATTTAATAAATCTCTTGTATTTATAAACAAAAAAAACTACAACACATGTCTTAAATTTTTTAATTTGTTAAAATATGACATGCAATTTTCCAAAAATATCATTTACATCTCAATTATATTTTTTTTTACCAATAACTAATTTCTAAAACAAATATTATTATCATCATCATTATAAAAAATATTATGTCAATATAGTAATATTAAAATACTAAATATGTTATGTTATTTCAACATGTCATGTTTGGACAAGGGGATAATGGTTTTAACACCCTGTCATCTTTGGACCTTTCAACCATTCGAGCTAATCAACAGAGCTGGATAAAATTAAAACAAAGTGTCATTAAAGATAATGAAAAATAAGAAAAATAAAACAATAAAATATACAAATTACTAATTAAAAACATTATTTACAATGAATGTGTAATAAATATGTAATTTATTTTTTAAAAATGTGGTTCACTAGAGGGCTATTTCACTGAAAATACCAGCACCTGCTATTCAAACATGAATCATGGGATGACCATCTTACAATCATCAACACATGTTTGTTTGTTTGTTTGTTGCAATTCTCTTTGACTTACTGGGGGAGCCTTTGGTGTGAGAAACCACAACCTAGGGGCATCTAAGCCATCAAAATCACCCAAGGATCACTCCTTGACTGGGATGCACTAACCCTTAGCATGGTTGAATTTAGATGTTGCCTCCCAGGAGCAGCGGGTTTTAATATAAGACCATCTTGTAAAAAAAAACCATTCTTGACAGTTTGCTTTACCAAAACTACACATTTATTACAAAAAGGCTCCACAAAAAATAAAAATATAATTTATATAAATAACTTTCATACTAAAAAGAAATTAATAAAAATAACAATTGAAAACTGGAAATAAATACTTAAAAATGGAAATTTATATTAAAAAATGACTATAGTTTTAAAAATTTATATTAAAAAATCACCATAATTTTAAAATTACATTTTTTGGTATAATATTTTTTAAATTCATTATATATTTAATTCAATTTTTTCATTATCTAAAAATTTATATTAAAAAATACTATAATTTAAAAATTTATATGAAAAAATTACCATAATTTTAAAATTACATTGTGTTGTATAATTTTTTTTGAAGTTCATTACATATTTAATTCAAATTTGTCATTATATACACCGAAATAATCTCCAACATCATGTTTTCCATTTATTATTATAATTTGTATAATTTTTTCATTTTTTTTTCTCATTGAAAATGAGATTCAATTTTAATATGGTTTTCCTTCAAGCTCATCACCCTGTAAATAACAAATTATTATGTTAATATAATTTTTTGTTATCATTAAATTCATTTCATTATGTATAAAAGTTTTTAGAGTATTTACTTTATTGTTTTCAGTACATTTATCAACAAACCACATAAATTTATTTGTCTTCTCATTTTTTTCCAAAATGAATTTCTCTCATCCCTCACTTTTGGTTGAATTAATGAAATCTTAACAAGACATAATTTCTTTCTTTGAACCATTTTTTTTTAAAATAATACCTTTCATCTCTTCCACTTTTAGTTTAACTAATGAAATCTTCAAATTGATTAAAACATAATTTCTTCATTTGCATTTTGTAGCAACTGATACAATTATAAGTTCTATTTAATTTGATCGTCTTGGTCATGAAATTCTAGATTTAAGATATTTCTCTTCCATTTTAGAGAGACTTTCTAAGCAAAAAAAATTCCATTTCTATTATTAAAAACCATTCTTATAACATAATATATTTTTTACATATTTTAAAGGATAATAATTTATTATTAAAAACTTATTCTTATAACATAATATATTTTTTACATATTTTAAAGACAATATTTTTTATTATTATATACCATTGATTGAATTGGCTACATAACATGGGAACTAAGGGTCATTATCCATTGACTTCCATACTAGATCATACTAGATTGAACTATTTAAAGATTATTTTTGTTAGATATTATGTATAAGTAAAACAAATCCAACAACTACTATTATAATAAAATATTTTTAACTTTCTATTTTTGTTTTTATAGTTGAAGTTATCTTTTTCTAAATTCTTAGTTTTATTTTCATACTATACATAATAATAAAGATAAGCAGTTCCATTTATATTCATTGAAAACAATTTACTATTTATTAAATATTCAAACATATCAAATTATCATGTTTTTGTCTTCACATTTATTGAAGAAAATGAGATAATTGTACTTCCAAATTATCAATAAGATTGATTCAAACATATCAAATTACCATATTTTTGTCTTCACATTTATTGAAGAAAATGAGATAACTGTACTTCCAAATTATATATAAGTGGTAACTATTTTATCCTATAAGTGTTGGATCCTTTCTTTCGTTAACATGTTATCTTAAAAGCAAATTGAAATTCTTACAAGTTTGTATATAAGCAAGTGGTAAATTTGGATTATTTTCAAGATTTGTCTACCTTTTACCTTTGGTTCTTGAGAATGCATATCATCTCATGGAAACATGATAAGATATATTGCTATTTTGCCTTGATTTCTTGGAATGCACCTCATTTACATGTAATAACTGCTTAAGATATTGCAATATAAATATAGAGGGGTGATGACCATAGGAAGCCTATAAAGTTTTATTTCCAAACCATACAACTTAATAATTATAAAATCTTCTCATAGAAACCAATCACCTGTGTTGTGTTGAGTACTCACCTATATGTATCATTTGATTTCTTTAGGCACTTTCACCGTCTCCTTCCTTGTTATAGTTGAGTAGGATTTATACATGAATCCATTAAGGTTATTGAAAAGGGAGTGTTATCTCTAAGGTTGTTTCACCTGTTATTTTTAGATTTTTGATTTTGACTTGTTTTTATTGTTTTAATTTTGCTTTGTTTTATACTTTATGGTTGATTGATCGCCATTAAAATCATCAAAATCTTCATTCATTAACTATGAGCCCATGTATGTGCAAGAGAGTATATGTTATATGGTGAATTCTTACAGCTGGCAACATTTATCCAAACTGGTAGCATATCATGAACTGGTAGCATTTTAATTTCTGATAACAGAATGTCAAAATGGCATTTTATTGAAAAGTTTATTATTTATTAATATCATGGAGTATAAAATGATAATAAGCTTTTGTCATGTTCATAAATATATGGCATTCGGTATGGACATATTTTAAACAAAAATGCACCCCTATCCACGAAATGATGAGTTGTATGGTGGCATTTATGGAAAGGTACACCTGTTGTCATTTCGAAGTTTGAACAGTTCATGTAATGAGTGCTAGCATTGTTCGTGGCAAAATCAACTTAACGCACATTTTCCCCCAAAATTTCTCTCATTATTCTGCTGAAGAAGGGTATTCGTAGGCTTGTTGGTATATTGTCTTTCTCCATTGGTGACGAGCAGCATCATATAGGGTTCAACAAATTAGGGTTTGTTTTTAAACTCTAGGTCTTTTGGTTTCAAGGTTTTGAATACAGTATATATATACTTCCTTGCATTTCAGAGCACGCAGCTACAACACTGATTTTCCTGAGCACGCAGCTATAGTACATAATTCCCTGTTTGGGACAATATAGCGTGAAGGATTTGTTGATTTGAATGATTGACAGAGGTTTAAGGGTAAGAGCTACGACGATTTTTAGTTCAAATTTCATTGGCATCTTCACTCTGTTTGGCTTGCAGATTAACATAACTATTACTAGCACAAGCATAGATATTATTAACAGGCCAGATGCTAGCATGAACTGAAGACTTACCACAAAGGTAACTGCAGCAAAGTGTATAATGTTTTTATCTGAGATTTAAAGCCTTGTTGGTCCACACAGTAGAGTTGGAAGTCCTTTAGGGTTTCAAATGTCAAAAGCAGCCGACGAGGAAGAGCCAGAGGTTGTCGTGAAGAGAAATCCTGGAGGATTCATTTGTAGGCTAGAACCAAATAACACAGATTGGATAAAACAATTTCCCAGGTCTGCCAAGCTAATGCAAAAGTCTGGATGGTTCAATTTTTGTGAAAAACTGCAGGGTTACCATTCACAATTGACCATGTCTTTTATTGAAAATTATAACGATGAAAGGGTTCAGTTACAAAGCTTAACTATTAGGGTCAATGAGGAATTTATTGTTGAGGCAATAGGTGTCCCTGCATAGGGTGAAAAATGGTTCAAACAGAAAGATTTCCAAAGCAATTTTAGTGAGTTTCTAATGCCTGGATGTGAAAAAATTGACTGGAAAAATGGAGTCCACGTTAGCAGAATGAAGCCAGGATGGAAGGTACCTTTGGAGGTGATTCAGAATTACATCACCTGTGATGGAAGATATGACAGGGTATTAAAGTGCCATCTAAAACTATTAATGCATATTCATGGCAGTATACAGGTAAATATCCCATTTTACTTGTTAAAAAGCCTCCAAAAAATGATTGCTAGAGTTCAAAACCATCCAGAGCATACATCTCGCTCTGTTTATCACCAAGGGTTGATTAAATTATTAATTCTAGCTCAGCTGCAGAAGGAAGAAAGAACATGGGAATCCCTGTTAGCAGAGTTAGGGTTTAGTGACAAACCTAAGGAGAAAGGCAAAAGGATGTTGGATGATGATAACCAGCAAGCAACAAGTCCTAAAAGGACAGTTCAAGAGGTTGAGAATGAAGAAAAGAATGTTGCTGATAAACCCATCCAAGAAAGGCTGTGCCCTGAAGTAGCCTGCATAAATGAAAACCCCTCAGTAATATGCTAAAAAGCATAGCTTCAAAAAAGAAGATTTGTAAACAATTATGCAAAGAAGACAAGCCAAGAACCAGACTAAGGAAAAAGATGCAGATTGAGGAAAGAACAACATAGGAATATGACAGAGATGTTGTAGTAATAGAAGATGCTGGTAGCGAGGGAACAATACATACAACAAGGGACCAATACTATGAATATATGGAAAAGTTTATTGATATGCAGGGTATAGCAGGCTCCATACCAACATTTTTTTGCACAGAAAAACAAGACAATCTAGATGATGGTTCAGTATCAAAAAGTTTTCTTGAAGAAGGAGGTTACATAAGAGAAGAAGATTTGGATATCTCCCCAGAACTAAGCCAGTGTAAGAGGTCTTTGCAAACCTATAAAGAAAAAACAAGGTACCTGCAAGACATAAATGAGAAATTGATGGTGGCAAACAAAAGACTACGTGAGGACATGGAGGATAAAGAAACAGAGTACCAAAAGCTGCTGGTAATTTCCAAGGACATTCTCAAGGAGCAACGAGCCATTCAAAGGCAGCTGGAGTAATTCAAAGCCCAGAATAAGGAAAATAATAAAGATGCTGAATTCGTTAGACTTCAAAAGCGTTCACAGGTTCTTAGTGACCTAGCTACATTAGCAGAGGCTTCTAGAAGCCTTTAGAAGTTAGATTGTTATTTGGTTTTGAACTTATGTTGTTTATTTTGACACTTGTATTACACTTGTAACTTAATACTTTTTAAAGGGATTAACTTCCCTACTTTTGAGGAGGTTCGATCCTTGAATATAGGATCTTATAGTTAGTTTATGGATAGAATATTTTGTATAGAAGGTAGTCTCGATTGAGGGACTAGAGGTTGGCAATTTTGGAGTAATGTAAGCCCTGTTTGGAGCACTGTCTGTATGACATAAACATTATGCAGCTTCTGTATAGGTTCTATTTTTGAATGAAACATGATGATGATTTGCCTATGTGCTTTATGAATTGTTTTTCTGATAATTTTATTATGCATATGGTCCATTAAATCCCATTGCACTAATTCTTATTGTGAAATACAATTATCCTTACACTGTAGAAAACAGAGGCAGTTTCACTTCTTGTATTTATGATCATAGTAACCTTGATATTGAACTTTGTGTTTTATCTTATGTTATACAGTTCCTATGGATTATCTTGCAGCTCTGATTGACCTACCCGCCTATATTTTCATCAATGTTTTGATTTTCTTACAAACACTTATATTATACCAGTGTGTGATATATACCAGCTTAGTTTATTATAAAATGTGAGATTCTTTTAATAGCTTTTGATTTCATACCAGTTTAGTCCACTTATAATTGTGTGATCTGTACAAACAACTTTGATTTCATATTAGCTTATATCTTCAATGATTGTTTGAGTTTACTTGCAGCTTTCATGTTATACCAGCCTAGTTCTTTTATAGTTCTGTGATATTCCATTAGCCCTGGTTTCATACCAGATTATATTTCCACTTTGATTTCATTTGATTTGTACATTTTTGAACAAGATTTCCTTAAGCTTGAACCCCCGTAGTCTAGGTTCAACTATAGGGATAACAGGGAGGATCTTGATTTGTTCTTTATAACGTAGTGAATCCTATATTAGATAGTTTCTCTCCTATATTAGATAGTTTCTCTCTCATGTTCTTAACAATAGTATTTCTCTCTCATGTTCTTAACAACAGTCTTGTCATAGCAAAAGAGGGGGGGGGGTGTAGAAATAGCCAAAGAGAACTAACATGGAATTTTCCATGGTAGACTCATCATTTTTTTGTAGGATAATGGTGAATAAGGCCACTAATTCTTTGATCCAATTAGGGAATTTTTTTCTTTGGTATGGAACAATCTTGTGACCATCTCTATTTTAGCCTTTATATATGGACAGGTATATAGCTTGGTGCTCTTTTATGGATAGAAACATCAATCCAAGACAAATATAAATCATTGTGATTATGGTCTTGGTTGTGATGGTGAAAACCTTGTGCTTACCATCTGAAGTCATAGAAAAAACATAAGTTGGGTCATAACTTTCAACACAGTTCAACCATTTTTGGGAAAGGGTATGTTCTTGGGATTATGTCCTAGGCCAAGATGGAGGTTTAATAAGGGGTCATCTCTCACCCCTGTAGAAATCCTCCATAGTAGGAGCTAATTTGTTTTTTCATGGTGGAGTATCATCAGAGACGGGGATCCTACCTAAGAGACATTGCCAACACAATATGGGAGATTAGTTGAGGATCTATTTCTCATAGCATAGCACATCTGGTGGAGGGCTCTTCGAAGAAATATCTTATAGTTTTTGACATGGTAGGGGAAATTTATGGTAGAAGATATAAAAATGACAAGATAGATGCCATCAAGCTCATTAGAAAATAGTTAGTACCCATGTCATGTAAGTGACCATTTATCACGATGGTGGTAACAATGTCAATTTCAGTTGGTGGGATCGAGAGATATGTTATGTCTTTCTTCTTTCTAAAGAACTCATTTTATTTGGGTTTACATGCAAAATTGGGAAGGATAAGTATTTTTTTACTTATTTTAATGTAAATAACACCAACATGTGTGGCCATAAATTACACTTGATACCATTAATTGAAAGTTTTTCATATTGTGTCCACCACCTTTCCTTCAAGGAACACATGACATATTTCTATTAGAGGGACGCTTTCATTACAAGGAACCTAGATTGAATCCCAATTCTAATTTGCTCCATTGTGATTCTCTTTGAGTAATATCCATTGAGTGTCATCACAAATTATGGTTATATTGATAGAAAATCTTGCAAGGTCCTTTGGGATATTGATATGAAGAGCAGGAAGATCCCTGTACATTCACAATATTTCCTTCCTTTGAAATCCTAAAGGGGGTACAAATTGAAGGATGATCCCAAGACATTATTTTGGTGGGTGGCATAATTCTTGGTCATTCACAATGTTTCCATATTTTGGGACCCTTATCATATTAAAATACTATAGGAGGTTGAGGGCCACTGACCTAGCAAGCATGGTTATTCTAGACCATCCATGTTTTTTTACCCTTTGGTTCCCCATTCACTTTTTGAAATCCTATAAGGAATCCACAATTAGTCATCCCATGAGTGGGTTGATTCATGCATATTCGCAACATCCTTCAATTTTTGAACCAACACTCACTACTTTCCCCAAAAATAGATAATAACCATCAATATGGATTCTATAGGAGTATTCTCTACCATCCATGACATTTAGGGAACCAACTCAACATTCTCATGCCATCATGTGAGATGTTATCATGATGGTATAGGGACCTATTATGGGATATTTAATCATGGAAGTAAAGCATAAACCTAGGGTACCTTGGGGTAAAGGGAATGATATAGGGCCTACCTTTGAACGAAGGATTTCAACTAAGAGATTGGGGATCTGGACTAGATATCAACAAAATTTTGTAGGGATCATATTCTTCTATGATATGCCTCTACCCTATGAGGTATTGTTAACGTAGGAAAATTTACACCTTCAATAACAAGGGTATACCCTAATGAAAATTACAAATTATACCTAACCCTGTTTTGGATAGTGTACCCATCTAGATTTTGGCCTGATAGCCATTACTAAAATGTTTATGTTTAAATTTGAAATGAGATGCAAAATGAAATGTGAATCTATACATCCTAATATGAAAAATGAAACTATCCTATCCTATCCTAGTTAGGAGCATGAACCTACTTATAGAAAATGAAAGGCAACAATCACAATAATGTCGATATTTCTATTCTTAGAAGGTTGGAAAAGAAATAGAACAAAATTGCAAACTTAACAATGAAATTACAAGTTGAGAATAGTCTATAAATGAATTTCTTGCAATTAGTCATGTACATCAATAGACTCATAACATAGCACAAAAGAGAAAATGGAAGTAAATAAATGCAACACAAAATAGTCCATATGAGTCAATACACCACCGCAACAAATGATAGAAGTTAGTTGGTGCATCCTTCTCCTCTAATTTCCATTTCTTTAGTTCTTCTATTTCCAATTGTACAATTAATTTTCCATAAGAGCTGATTATATTATGTAGGATCTTTATCTGAAAGAATAACAAGTACAACAAGATGCATAAGATATAAAAGATACACGAGACACAAATATTTTCATCGGGGAAACCATAAAGAAGAAAACCCCACAAACTTTTTTAGAATAGTAAGATGATCAAAAGTAGTAATAAGAAGTATTCAACAACTATCTATCTCCCCCCCTTTGACTCTCTCTCTCTCTCTCTCTCTCATGTGAACTTGAGAGTGTGAGGTGTGTATAAATGAGGGAGAGCGCCTCCCTATCATATACCCTTTTAAGTCACTGACCAAATATAAGACTTGATCCTACATGTCATCTCACATGGGGCCCATTTCTCCTAGAGAGACTACAAGTACATATTACATGATGTTACGCTGGGGACTATTGCCTCGACTTGCAATGGAGGTTGTACCTCAAGGTCTAGACACAATTTAAACATCCCGTAAAGGGGTAACACACATCCCCAATGGGGGTACAACTACATACAATGATAATATACATCAGAATATATTCCGAAGTTACAAATACATCAACACTCCCTCTTATCTAGGAAGTTATTCTCTCTCTACACAATCATCCACACATCTGGTCAGGTCTTCATCGTATCGTAATCATCACTGAGTCATGGAGTATTCATCATAGCTATTGTCATCATCTTCTTATAATTTGATCATCGTACCATACTATCTGTCATCAGAAGTTTCTAAAATTCCACCCCTTTTTCATGATGGATGTAAGCCTAGTTCTCTGCCAGGTCTTCATCACATCTCAAGAAATCCTTCACATAGAATTTGTCCAGGATCTTCTTCACATTTCCACAGGAATATCCTGCATCTTATACCTTCATCTTGTCGTATCCAAATCATCTCTTTTGTCCTGTACAATACAAAAAAAACAAACAACCAAAGTATCTATGGTCGACCCGCGTTCTATTAGAGAACCTCCTAGGTGCACCTCTTATGCTTCACAACCTTATCATCTGAACATGGGAACTTCATATATCTCATATATATGGTAGGACTAATTACGACCCAACAAACTGCTACACTAGGACCTTTTTACGTTCTTCTTTTCAACCTCAAGGGATTACATCTGAACAACCTCCCTCCAAGATATTTTCTGTTCAGATAACCTTCAGGACATATTATGTCCAAGTAACCTGCGTACCACCCCAGGGCTCATTATTTACACTCAAACATCCCATAGGGAATATTACATCTGAATAACCTACGTACCATTCTAGGGATATGTATTTACATTTAGATAAACCATCACATTTCCTATGTGAGATAATATGCCTTGTATCAGGACTGATTACATCCAAGGATGACCTGCAAGATTTTCTAGGATGTTACATACAAGGATAAACTGCAAGACTGATGACGTCTGAGCAACCTATAAAATTCACCAGGATGTTACGCTTAGACAACCTGTCTTTCTATCAATGCTAGAACACATCAATCTCTCTTTCGAGGGATCTCGATCTGGAT
The DNA here is from genome assembly GCA_001517045.1 of Pseudotsuga menziesii. Taxonomy (NCBI): domain Eukaryota; kingdom Viridiplantae; phylum Streptophyta; class Pinopsida; order Pinales; family Pinaceae; genus Pseudotsuga; species Pseudotsuga menziesii. The sequence goes on from LPNX010754949.1 coordinate 838,110, forward strand.
CACACCAAGTATTTCTATGAAGTACTCAAACTTCACTTTCGCAAGAGGATTGGTCAACACATTGGCTATCTTCTCCTCTGTTGCCACGTACTGGAGCTTCACTACTCCTCTCTGCACCATATCCCTGATATAGTGGAACTTGATCTCAATGTGCTTTGATTTGTCATGGAGCACTAGGTTTTCCCTCATCTTCACACAACTTTGATTGTCACAGAAGATGCAAGTCACATCCAATTAGAGATCAAATAAGTCAGAGAATAGATTTTGTATCCACACTTCCTTGCAACTAACTGATCAAGTGGCAACATACTCTTCCTCAAATGTACTGAGTGCCACACATGATTTCTTCTTGTTGAACCGTGAGATCATTCCAAATCCAAATTGAAGCAACAAATTGAGGTGCTCTTCCTGTCAGTGGCGCTACCTGCCCAGTCTGAATCAACATAAATATGTAGGTTGATATGATTGATTCACATCATATTTGAGCCCATAATCTAGTGTACCTCAGAACATGCTTTAACGCTATCAGGTGAACCTATCTTGTATCTATCAGGAACTCTCTTAGGGTGTTCACTGCAGAGCATATCTCTGGTATTGTATTCTTCAGATACATCAATGATCCAATCATTTGACTATACATCATGGCATACACCTTCTCAAATGAAGCATCACTCAAAAGATTCAAGTTAGATGCCATAGGTGTGTCCATAGTCTTACAGTCCAACATTTTGAATCTCTTCAGAATCTCCACTTCATACTTCCCTTTCCCAAGGAATATTCCATCTGCACTTTTCCATACCTCCATGCCTAAGAAGTAGTGCATCATGCCTAAGAGGTATTTCATCTCGAACTTTGTAGAAATTCTCCTCACATCTGTAATGAGTTCCTCATCTCCTGTTAGAAACAAGTCATCGACATATAGCAGGAGTATCACTGGTATTCCATCTTCCACCTTGAAGTAAAAGTTGGAATCTGGTTTACTCTTGGTAAATCCCAAGCTCATTAGGAAGCTATCCATCTTGCTGTACTATGTCCTCAATGCTTGTTTCAAACCATACAAGGTCTTCTTCAATTTTCACACATGGGTATTCCTATCATGTGTCTCAAATCCTAGAGGTTGTTCCATGTACACTTCTTCCTCGACTACATCGTTCAAGAAAGCTGTCTTGACATCCATCTGGTGTGATTTCCATTTCAGAACTGCTTCCAAAGCAAGTGTGGTCCTTATTGAAGTGTACCTCGTCACGGGTGCAAATGTCTCTTTGTAGTCTATTCCTTCTTTCTGTGAGTAGCCTCATGCTATGAACCTTGCCTTGTGTTTCTTGATGCTGCCATCTGCAACATGCTTGATCTTGTAGATCCACTTTGAAGTCATGACAGACTTCTTATCCGTCCTCGAAACAACCTCCTAGACATCATTCTTCATGATCGACGGATATTCCTTGATCATCACATCCTTCCATTATTTATTTTATGTATCCTCTTCATAGGTGGAAGGTTCTTTATCAATGAAGTCACACAACAGGGACACATAGCTATTGTAGGTATTTTCCCTCTTTCTCTCTCTATGTATTCATTTTGGAGCGCCATACCTTTCAACTTCTCGTAATAGATTCTGTGCCCATGCTGGTTTCCTATTGTGAGAGTCCTTCTCAAGGAATGTCTTTACAGACTCTTGTGGTTCTGTCATGTGGTGATCTTCAGGGTCTTCTGGAGTCGCTTCTCCAATTTCCATGTATAAGACTCTCATCTCTTCAGGTTCCTCTACTTCTTGGATATGAGTCCTCCTAGATCTAAAGTATGCCGAGTCTTCATCAAAGGTTACATATCTACTGATGTCCATATTCTTGAATCCTGGGAAGTATATTCGGTAGACCTATGATGTATCACTATATCCTAAAAATACACCCTTCCTACCAGAAGGATCGAGCTTGGTACTTTTCTCCTTTGGGACATGTATGTACACCGAGAAACTAAATATTCTCAGATTGCTGACCTTGGGTTTCACTCTTGATAAATCCCCTTCATGACTCTTGTTGTCAAGTACTTGATGAGGAGTACGATTATGTACATACACATCTATTCTTGCTTCCTCCGCCTAAAGGTGCATTTGAAGATCCTGATTAAGCAACATTGCTTTCGCAGCTCCCATTATGGTTTGGTTCTTTCGTTCTGCAACCCCATTATGATGAGAATTGTATGGAGTGCTCAAAACCCTCTTAATCCCAGATTCCATGCAGAGTTCCTTGAATTCTTCCAAAGTGAAATCACCGCCATTATCTAATCTTAGAATATTAATCTTCCTATCTGTCTGGTTCTCAACCAAGGCTTTATATTCCTTGAACTTGCTGAAAACTTCACTTTTCTCTTTCAAGAAATATATCCAAGTCTTACATGAAAAATCATCTATAAAGGAAACATAGTACACATACCCTCTTAATGAGATAGAATACATGGGTCCACAAACATCTGAGTGTACTATCTCCAATATTACTTTAGCCGTGCTCTCACTGCTAGGAAATGTATTCTTTGCATTCTTTCCTTTTTCACATCCTTTTCAAATTCCCTCATGATTTTCATGGATCTATGGAAATCCTAAGACTTCTTTTCTTGTTTAGGTTGTCCCTTCAACTTGCAAAAGTGTCTGTCTTCTTCTCCAATCATTGTTGCATCCTCCATTGTCTTTCCTCTAGGCCACATCAGAACTTGACCATCGACAAATGCAACCTTAATTCCTTTTGCATCTAATGCATATATGGAGAGAGTATTCTTCTTCAATCCTAGAACATATAGCACATCCTTCATCTTTAAGGATTTCCTGGAGTCAAGCTTGTATGAAGCTTCACCACTCCCTTTTATGGGGTATTGATAATCATCCCCAAGTTTCACCTTGTGAGGTGACTCATGTTTATACATACTGATGAATGATTCATTGTATCCCGCCATGTGTTTGTATTCTCCACTATCCATGAGTGAATCATTGCTTATGTGTTTGATAATGCTAGTAAGTGCTGATATTAGCACATACTCTTCATCCAAATCATCCTTCTCTCGTTTGAATCTTTTTTTTGTTGGTTCATCATCTTTGGAAATATGACTAGGTGTCTCTTTTTCTGGATGGGACAATCTCTTTCCAAGTGTCCCTTTTCATCACAAGTATAGCATTGAACATTTGAAATATCTCTTTTGGTATTCTTTGGTTTCTTATATTTCTTCTTGTTGTGATGAAAGTTCTCCTTGTTCTCCTTCAGGCTCAAATTTCTTCTTGGTGTAAACTGTAAGAGTTTGATCATCAGCTGCTTTTTCTTGTGCACATTCTTCTCAAAGTATGCTAAAAGAGATCAGATTCCTTCTTGCACAAATCCCTTGAATGAATGAGTCCCAAGATATAGGGATACCATTCAGGGTAGTCATTCAACATTTTCTTCAACTGCTGCAAGTTGTTATTTGATTTGATCAACCCTCGTGAAGTAAGACTCTATAGTCTCGGAGTTCTGTATCTTCACATTCTTCAAATGGTTCCTCAAATTCATCTTCTGGTTGATGTTCTTCCCTTCGAACATCTTAGTCAAAGCATCATATACTTCCTTTGGTGTCTTGAATGCATACACATGGAGGATGAGGTGATCCTTGATAGAATTTGTGATGCTTCTCTTTGCCTTAGCCATGCTTCTCTTATGAGTAGCCATAGCCTCATCTCCCTCTGGTTCGGGAACATCTCCAGAGATAAAATGATCCAAGCCATTTTTTTGAAGGATTAGGGAGATCTTGTACTTCCGTGCCCGTAAGTTATCAGCCCCTCCAATCTTGTCTTGAAGTTGAGTATGGAGAATCATCTTTTCAAAATGAGAATCTCAAATGGAAATAGTAAAGATTTGGATCTTATCGATTTGAGGTGTTCGACCGGGTTCTGGAGAAGGCTGACCTAGGGTTTATTAGAGAAACCCTAATTTTCCAAACTTGGAGTTTGGTAATTCTGTTTGGACATAAATTTGCACCTCCTTGAGGAGAGTTTCTCAACTAGGTCACTTTCTAAAAACTGAGGTGGTAAGCCTTCGATACTTGATGCCCTAGTTCTTCCCAACACTAGTGACAGGGTCAAAAATGAAACTTCTCCAATTCAGAAACCGTCTCCACCAAAATATGCACCCTACTGAGGTGATTTAGCATAGCCATCTTTGCTTAATGATTTGTGGTGAGAAAACCTTCAACTAGGAATCCCTAGTTCCCGCAGCTGCATAGTGCCTTCTTTCAGAGAGGCTCTGATACCATGTTAGTTTTTCTTAATATATGATTATATTATATAGGATCTTTATCTAAAAGAATAACATGTACATCAATATGCATACTATATAAAAGATACACGAGACACAAATATTTTTACCAAGGAAACCATAAAGGAGAAAACCCTGCAAACTTCTTCGGAATAGTAAGATGATCAAAATCAATAATAAGAAGTATTCAACAGTTATCTATCGCTCCTCCTCTGATTGTCTCTCTCTCATGCAAACTTGGGAGTGTGAGGTGTGTATAAATGAGGGAGAGAGCCTCCATTTTTATATCCTTTCAAGTCACTGACAAAATCTAAGAATCGAGCCTACATGTCATCTCAAATGGGGCCCACTTCTCCTAGAGAGACTACAAGTACATATTACATGATGTTACATTGGGGAATATTTCCCTGACTTACAATGGAGGTTGTACCTCAAGGTCTATCCACAATTTAGACATCTCGTAATGGGGTAACACACATCCCAAATGGGGGTACAACAACATACAATGATGATATACATCAGAATATCTTTCGAAGTTACAAATACACTAACATGTACTCCACGAAGAACAATAATATTGTCTTGCACCTACCTCAATAGAGTTATAAATTGTGTGGCATGAGTTTGGAATACATATAAGGTAACATACTTCTTCTTTTGAACATTATTTAGTTCATCCCATTTTTCAAATGAATATGATTGAAATTCTATCATATTTCTAATTCCAGCTCTGGCATTAGCTACTTGTGCTTCTAGCTCAACAATTCTTCTCTTATAATCCTCATCTTTCTCCTTGAGCATAATATATACATTTAGCAGGGATTCTTGGATTATTGATACTCTGATAGAGGTAATTGCATTCAAATATCCCTATATATCAATTGTTGGTGTCTCCATGGTAATTATCATTGTTGAAACTCCAGGAGTTTAGAGCTTCCTTCTTCTCCATATTACCAATTTCTTATTGTGTTCATCATAAATAAATGACTCTAATTATATTACTACTTCAGACTTAGAGGGTATGAAGATTCCCAAACCTAACTCTTGCAATGGAAAGAGTCTTCCTGTGATTGGTGGAATTTGAGCTTCAATAGGAACCTTTGTGCTAGGATATTCAATATTCATATGTTGTGAGTTATCATTTATTTGTTATTATATATCTTTTGTTGCCTTCAATTATGTTTCATGTTGTTGATACGTAGTGAAGGCTTCCTCATCGTGTTTTATTTTCTTCTCTTCTTCTCATTATTTTGCATTTATCTCGATATTTTCTTGGGAAACTTTATAAAATGCATCAAATTTTACTTGGAACCTAGTGTTTTCTCATTCTATATCTTCTAATGATTATAGTATAGTTACATCGTCTTCTTATTTTTGTTACTCTTGCTTCGAGGAAGAAGGACCTCTTCCCTTGTTTCTCATCCTTGCTACAACGTCTTCTAGTAAGATTTCTCTTTTGATGTATTCTTGATGTGGCCAATTCTCACCTTGATAATTCCATATGATCTTGAAAGAATTGAAATGGTTATATACTTTATTCCTACAGTTTTATATTCTAAATGTATCCTGTCCAAAGTTGAACGATTCCAAAGTTTCCACTTCAAGCTTCTCTTCATCCATTAGAGGAATTTTGAGGTAAAAAGTGGGCCTCAAAACAAAAAATGTAATATCAAAATCAACTTTACAAGAACCAATAGGATTCAAGATGACGATGTCAAGCATAAGGATAAATGGTTTGGATGGAAATGGAAAAAGCTACTTTTTTTCTATCATATTTTCAACTTTTCTCCTTCTAGGTTTATTCAAATTTTGTGTGTGAGAACTCATTGGATGCAAAATCAATGAGTACCCACTCGTAATAATTTTGAAAGATACCCATTAGGAAAAAAACAAAAAACATTAATAAATAATGCATTTCATTGCATAAAATACGTTTAGCATGAAATCTTACATACCCTTTTCTGACATTCAATGAGAGGGTGCACATAATAAGAATTTGTGTATGGATGCCAGAAAATGATCAAAAACCTTGTGATAATGAATTATGTACTTGTGTTCCCATAAAACTTGGAAATATACATGTATAAGGGGATCATTTTAGCTTCCAGTGCCAGTTCATTTCACGAATTTTTTTGGATGCACATATGATATCCATTAAGTAAGAAGACACATAAAAGTATGGAGGAATTCTTGGAGTTGCATTCCTTCTTTACTTTATATATAGGTTGTGTGAGATAAGTTGAGAGAATGGAGGTCCTATTGAATATTGTGTCGTCTTGGGTTATTGGTGCATCAATGGAACCCATAATTATTTGAAAACATGCATGTTTGATTATCCATATAACTTTATAATTAGTGCCACTATGATTATGTAAGGAGTTCTCAAATGCTTGGTATAATATTCCCTAGTCTTCTTTGCTCTAGAATCTCTCTTATTTACCCACAAATTTTCAATAACTCATGATAATTGATTCTGAATTGTAATAAACAATCTTCTATGAGGTCCACTTAATCATTCAGGAATTTGGCACATCAATTCAAAATTTGAAGGGAGAAAATTAGTTACTTATTTTCCTTGTACATGTATAACAATTCTACAATCAACATCAACATGTTCTATGATCCAAAACATTATTTTTTCACAAGGGATAATTCTATGTCTAGAAATTACTCTACATATACCTAATATTTTAGTAAGATCAAATGCTCCTTTATTTGGGTCTAATTGCATGGTAGTAAGAACAAGTTGAGGATATGTATCTTGAATAAAAATATAATAAATATCACTCCACTGATAATAGATCTTTGTCAATTATGCAATTGGTATCCCCATAAACTGATCCATAGATTATAACCACATCTTCTTCTGCTTCTTGCTCGAGAGACTCTTCTCTCTCTCTCGACTTGTATCTATTACCACCTTTTTTTGATTCCTTTATCTTTTGGTAGGCATGCCAAATATGGATTTTGAAAAATACGTATGTGCTTAAAATAATAGGTGTAATAGTTTAGTGAAACACAATTGCCATCCCTTGCTTGGGTCATATGGTATTTGTGAAAAATAAAATAATATATAAATTGTAACTAGGAATATTTCACCTTCTGCAGATGGAAGTTGTTCCTTTGGTTTGAATGGTTCAGATCCAGAAAAAATGAGTGAACGACAAAGGATGAAGACCCTCACTGGATGTCATAGACACCTGGAATGATGCTTCGATAGTGAAACTATGTACCTGCAACCAGATCAAACATGCAAACACATCAAAGCTACCAGAACATCATCTACTTATCCATGTTAGTGACTAAGGAATATAACAACATGTACATGCAAAATCAAAACAACAGTAATGTGGGACAGAAATCAACTTTGCATTAAGATGAATGGAGAAGTTTACAACCAATTAAGCCTTAGTGTCGACATGCATTTCCATGAGACAAACAATTCATCCCCATAAGCTCCAACCTTGATCTCTATGCTCTCCAATGGCTTGGGCCAAGTGGTCAATCCAACAACATAACAATACCTCTATAGTTCTCCCCCTCAACCATGGACATGAGCTTGTATTTATAAGGCTCAATGGATAGGAATGGTTGAGAGATCTGTGGATGAGGTGGCCTCTAAGATCCTATGATGGGGGATCTCGAGCTCAACTGACCCACAATGATAGGGATAAGGGAGGACATGAGGCTCATGATCTAGAAGCCTCGAGAAACTTCTCTTTTTCCCATTGTACCCAGGGTACCACTTTTCTCCTTTTATGACAGAGCGGTTTAGATGAGAAATGCTTGTGGGCCACAGGCCACAGGAAGTGGCACCTCTTATGGAAAACATGATGTAGGCGGTGCGAGCAAGGTACCACTCATGGTTCATAGGGAAAGTGCGGTGCTGAGCATTTTTATGTAGAATTGACAAACAACATGGGTTTCCACTCCAAGTGATGGGATTAAGGGAAAGTATGTAAGTCAAAGGTCTTATCACATGGTGGTGATAGGATTTTGGTATAATAGGATTCCCCCCAAAGCGTGAGTCTTAGAGGGATATGATAAACGAGAGCTTTGAGAGAACAAGTTGTGGCTTCGAGGTGAAAATGTTAGCTCGATCCGAGCAGGTCATCAAGTAGGCATCTGCAGTACATCAATATTTTTGACTCATAGACACAAGTAACCAACTCACGGATGCAGACCAATACAAGGCAAATCCATGGGAGGAATAAACAAGCATGGATACTAGAATACGACGTAGATCCATGTGATAGAGGACTCAAACTTGGACATAGATACCAGACATACAATGTAGATCTATGTCATACAGACATCAAATTTGAGCATATCCACGACCATACAAATGTGGATCCATGCTGGATATACAAAACTCCATCGCAACCTGGGGAAAATAAATGAGCACTTTAAACAAATACCCAGGGTCTTTGTCTCGATTTCCACAAAGTACGATTCTATCCATGTGATTACAATGATCTGAAGTCGAACATGGTAGAAACCACTTGATTATCGGCCAATGATGTGAACCGTTAACAAGTGCGAGGAAGATCATCATTGATGTCAATGATTCCCAAGGTACCCTAGTACAATCTACTTAGTGTGAATAGATGTCCTGATGTCGAACACCTAGTTGATTCTATAGATCATAGGTTAATGATGTGAACCTATGTCGAGAGCGAGAGAATATATCATTAAGGCATACATATCTCAAGGTACTAAGTTTTTGTTTCTAAGATTATTTCCCAGATGATGAGTTGATGTCGACGAGAATAATATTGTCGAAGGAGGGCCATGATGAGTCCCACATCGACGACATGAAACTTGGAACATAGTTCTAGAATGATGTGAATGTAGTAACCATAGGACTGACTCAAAAGTACTGAAACAGAGATTGTTTTGACTGCAGAGGAAAAACTTCTTCAACTTCCCTTCGAACATTGGGTGGCACAACAAAATACTTGGTAGCATGACTAAATGGGACAAACATACAGTGCAACAGTGGACAATGTATTCTTTTGAAAGACTCAAAGGAGTGGCAAAATACTTGGCAGCATGACTAAACGAGACAAACATACAGTGCAATAGTGGACAATGCATTCTTTTGAAAGACTCAAAGGAGTGGCATGACTCATGAAAGTGGGTCGTCATGGAGATCAGCTGAATACCCAATTGACTGAAATGATATGCAGACAAGTGCCATGTTCAAAGTAATGACAAATTACTGCCATTTATTTTAAAAAATGATTCCCTTCCCATTTTCCCCATCATGCTCGATGAGTGCCTCTTTTTGGTTTTATGAGTTCAAAGAGGGTAACAAACACTCGATATAGCTTGTTCAAAGACAAGTCCAAACTCATGTGTTTTATGAACTTGATAGAGGAGGGGTTCATTCCCAAAAATGGGTCTCTCAATGTTTAATTTAACGAGTCCAATGAAAGAAAACTCGGTATCGTTCACGTTTAGAGAGTCTGAACGATTACGGAAGAAGACTCCAAAGAGTCCTTTTTCGTATGATTTAGTCCCTAAGGCCCGAAAAAGTATGAAATAATACCTTAGAGAAATCTTGCAGTCATGATTGGCTGGAGTGTTCCTTTTTCGTAAATAGTCCATCTGAACCGAAAAAGAGATAACCTACCGTCGGAGAGACAATGCTTCGAATGTTTTAACGAGCGTGAAGAAGGCAAGATCACTCGACAATCTTTTCATATTTGGGGAGCCTAAAAAGAGTTTAAAGAGGACTCCATGAGGTTTCTTTACACAATGTTAGTTTTTACGAGCCTGGAAAGAATCAGAAACGGACTTGGACCTTTGATACTAGGCTTCAAGAGCGTGACCAGAGTGTCGTAACAAACACTCATCAACTTTTTCTGTTTTATGATAGTTTGAAAAAGTAAAAAATGAACTCCCAAGATTTTACTTCTACTATTCTTCTATCCTTCAACGACTCAAAACAAGTGTTAAATGCCCCAATAACTAACATTAAGGGATTACGACAGATAAGCCTCGACCAGTAAGTGATTTTAAATCAAAACTATAGTATGTCAAACCTAAAAAATGTGTATAAAAGTCATGTAAATAGTGAAAAATCAAATCATTTTACTATTTACCCATAGTGGAGAGTGTTTGGAGCACTTTCCTAGTCAGATCTTCAACTGCTGATATCAGGAGTTTCCACCGTAGGATTCGAGTGCTGTCAGTTCCAGGTAATAGTTTAAACCCTACTCTTCCTTTTCATAGTCTCAATTTTGATTTTAGATGGTGTTTTGGGCTTGTATGGCAAGCCATAAAACCATGGGAACGAGAAATGCACTTATCCCTTGTAGGATATGCGATACCTCACTAGAACCGCGCCTAAAACAATGTTCATAGGCGGTTCCACCACCTGTCTTCAATGACGCATAGGCGGTGCCGGCTGTGAAGATTTAAAAATGTTAACACAAGGAAAATTAGATCATTTCTTTGGATTTAAATGATTGGGAATGATTCTAATAGGTGTTATGATTGTTTTTGGTAGGCCCTTGCTTATAAAAAATGGTGATATGGAAGGAAAGAAAACATGATAACGATGACACTTTCAACGAAAGGAATCCTAAAATTCTTCCAGACTCCTAGTATGGTATCACACAAGTGGTTGCTAGAGCACATACTTTGGATGTGGAATCCGGAGTAGCAACACTTTGAGGTTGGGGCTCATATTCTGATGGTAGAGGTAGAGGATATCTACTTCTTGACTGGACTCTCGAGACGGGGTGCCCCCATCTCGCTGATAGGTTCTTGAGGAGGGGATATTACCACGCAAGAGTTGATAGACCGTCATTATATCCCAGGGATGAGGACATCGGGGAAGAAAATCCCCATAAAGGCAGTAATGGATGGACCTCTACAGACTATCTTGTTTACGATGCAGAGAGTGGCTAGAAGCCAGGGAGTGCACCAAGCCTCTAGGTGTGGAAATTGAACCCAGGTGTTAGAACAATTACACTCACAACAATTGCCAATTACACATGCAAATTACTCACAAAGGAGACTGAATAATGGAGCAGAACACTAATATGTATTGAATAAGTGTACAATAGCCAACCCTGTGAAGTCATAGGCTACCACAATAAATAATTACATGAGGGATTTGAATGCATGAATATGCCATTCGAATCTAGTCAAAAGCAGGCTTACTAAATCTAAGGAAATCCCCCATAGGTGCATAAAGCAGTTTCTAAAACTGTCTAGGAGCTCACGAATTGGAAAAATCAATTAGGAAAGATAATAGTGGATGGAAGGACAACTCATACATGATTTTAATAGGAGAAAAGAGTGGAGGATGTGGAGGACAAAAAACAAGTTAACTTCACCTAGTCAAACTTTCCCAATTGCCTTAAAACACTGAAAAAGCAAGCAATAAAGCAGAAAAAGCAGACATGCACTAGGGAGGCCAGGAATAAAGCAGATTTGATTCTAGGAGGTTTCCCAAGCGCTCCATGACTCAAAATTGGGAAGTTTGACCACTATGGATGTGTAGATGACAACTTGCATAAGGTGGAATATGGAAACTAGGAAAATAAGACAAAAATGGATTAATTAATGTCTAAGGTATCTAACTATGGGTTGATTATTCTAACACCCCCCCTTAAGCCTGACTTATGAGTAATATATCAAAAAATTATAGGGCCTAGAAACAAGGCTTAGTCACCCTTTACATACTGCATGTCCATTTAACCAAGGAAAGACGCAAAAACCCAGTGGGAAAATCCTCCCTTAAACATGGACTGTAAAACAAAATTTGGAAATCTTGTCATCACTCATGCTTCACAGCATGATCAGCAATCCATAGCAGTGATTTGAGATTGCTGAATGTCTTCTCACAAAAAACTTTGGTGAAGATATCAACTACTTGTTCTGAAGATGAACATAAGAGTAGGTGAATGGTGCCATCATGCACAAGCTGTCTGATGTAGTGCATATGGATCTCAATGTGTTTGGTTCTCTGCTTCTGAACTGGATCATTGCAGATTCGAATGGTACTCTGATTATCACAGTATATAGTAGTTGAGTATTCTGATTCGAAGCCACACTCTCCAAGTAACCCCTGCAACCATAAACATTGAGTTGCTACATTTACAACTCCTCTGTACTCTGCTTCTGTAGATGAGAGTGCAATGGCACTCTGTTTCTTGCTTGACTAGCTGATTGGCCCTTCTGCAAGCATGAACACATATCCTAATGTTGAATTTCGATCTGTGCTATCACCTTCCCAATCACTGTCAGTGAACCCAATCAAATCAAGATCAGATTTAGCTTTATAGAAGATCCCATGTGTCCTTGTTCCCTGAACAAAGTTAAGGATCCTTTTGGCTGCTTTCCAATGGATCTCATGAGGTTGATCCATGTATCTAGAAGCCACACTTACTACATAAGAAATATCAGGTATAGTATGTGTAAGATACAACAAACATCCAATCAATTGACTATACAGTGTATTGTTTACCATAGGTGAAGAATCAACTTCTTCAAGCTTCACTCCTAAAAGGAAAGGAGTCTTGCTTGGATTGCAATCCTTCATTCTGAATTTGTTCAGAAAATCCAAGGCATACTTGGACTGGTGCACCTTGATTTCAGCTTTGGTTTGAGCAATCTCAAGCCCCAAGAATTGGCTTAATAGCCCCAAAACTGTCATGGAGAAGGCATGGTTCATTGCATCCTTCAAGGAATCAATTTCATCCTTTGAGCTTCATGTAATGAGAAGGTCATCAACATAGAAAAAAATCATCATTAATGAACCATTAATCAGCTTCAAATATACATTTGGATCTGATTTTCATCGAACAAAATTCAGTGATAGCAGAAAGCTATAAATCTTGGCATACCGAGCCCTGGGGGCTTGCTTAAGCCCATACAATGACTTCTTTAGCCTGCACACAAGAGATGGCTAGTAGAAAATACTTGAGGCTGCTGCATGTATATCTCTTCAGTGAGATATCCATTCAGGAAATCACACTTCACATCCATGTGATGTACTTCCCATTGCTTTGAAGCTCTAATGGCTAAGGCTAGCCTGATGGAGTCCATCTTTGCCACTGGTGCAAAGGTCTCATTGTAGTCTATGCCATGAACCTGTGAGTAGCCCTTGGCTACCAATCTGGCCTTGTGCTTCAGAGGTGAACCATCAGCAGCAAATTTGGTCTTGTACACCCACTTACACTGAACTAGCTTCCTCCCCGGGGGAAGATCAACCAGCTCCCAAGTGTTGCTCTTCTGGAGTGAGATGAACTCTTCCTTCATGGCTGCTTGCCATCTTGGATATTCTGCTGCATATTCATATTTTTGAGGATCTTATTCAACCATCAGATATAATTTCTCAGCAAACATAGGATCTTTCATGCATAGAGCACTCTCAAATTGAGATCTAGTCCTCCTAGGGTCATTAGGATTTCCAGCTAGTTCTCCAGTTGCATGAATGGTCTTGGCTACCCATTTTGGCCTTGTAGGGCTGTTAGGATCTGCAATAAAATAATCATTATCAGACATATCAGAATCATCATTTTCAACTATCTATTCACTTACATTCAAAGGTTTTGGTGGTGAAGAGGATTCTCCAACTTCCACTGCTGTTAGGGGTTCTTCTTGAAACTGAACACACCTTTCAATGAAGGATTTGTTTGTGCTCAAATATATCAGCTTGTACCCTTTTGAATCTTCAGAGTACCCAACAAATAGACACTCTTGGCTTTGGGGCTGCAAAGCCTTCCTCTTTTCTGTTGGAATTTTAGCCCAAGCCCTTGAGCCAAAAATCCTGAAATGGGTCACATCTGGCTTGTGCCCACTCCATGCTTCGAAAGGAGTCATACCATCAAGATTTTTATGAGGCACCCTATTTTGGATATATGCTGCATAGTTTATAGCTTCGGCCCAGTACTTTGGTGGCAAAGTCTTAGCCTCCATCATGCAGGTTGCCATCTCTTTCAGTGATCTATTCTTCCTCTCAGCAACACCATTTTGCAGTGGTGTGTAAGGGATAGAATGATGCATCTGAATACCTGCATCTGCACAATATTGAATAAACTCATACTTGGCATACTCACCACCATTTTCAGATATGAGGACCTTGAGTTTCCTTCCAGACTGGTTTTCAACCAAAGCCTTAAAGACTTTGAAGAGGCCAAAAACTTCAGACTTGTGTTTCAGGAAGTAAACCCAGCAATACCTGGAAAAGTCATCTATGAAAGTCAATGCATATTTGGCCTGACTCATGGACATATGAGGGAATGGGCCAGCAACATCATAGTGGATCAACTCAAGAGGTACAAAGGTTCTGTCATGACTAGCTCTCTCAAATTTATGCTCTGGGTGTTTTCCTAGGATGCAACCTTGACAGACTCCTTTGGAAAATTTAATCTTTGGTAACCCTATGACCATTTCTTTTTCACTAAGATAAAAAAGATACTTGTAATTTAGGTGGCCAAATATTTCATGCCAAATATTGCTTGCCTCATTAGCATGAATCAGAAGAGCAGAGGGGTTTGAGTAGGGTAGGAAGTGTGAGAACATGTATACCTTCGAAGTATGATTTGCAACTCCTTTTGCAATGACTTTACCACTTGAGATCTCTGTGATATCAGCTTCATCAGGGGAGAATATGACCTTCTTTGGAGACCCTGTGTGGGTCATCTGATACACTGATAAGAGGTTAGAGGCAAGACCTAGAACATACAACACATTTCTGAACTTACCATGGTCAAGATCAATCCTCCCTTTGCCCAAAATTTCAGTGAGAGAGTCATCTCCCAGTACTATTGGTGGACCTTTCGACATGTCAAGTGAGGTGAATGCCTCCTTGGTCGAAACCATATGTATTGAAGCTCCAGAATCAATGATGAAACTAGGTGAGCTTGATGTGCCAGCAACCAATGCATGAACTCTCTCTCTGTCTTCTGAATTTGATCCTCCTTCCCTCTTCTTTGAGCTGTCTGGAAGGGAGATGCCATTCTTCTCCAGGAGTTGGGTCAGCATGTCTATTTGCTTCTTCATGCAGGAGCTTTCAGAATGATTTCCCTTACTGCAGTATGGACACTTGCTCATTTCTCCTTTGTTCTTCTTCTTCTGGTAGTTCTTCTTGGAACCTTGAGGCTCCTCTGGAGACTTGTTCTTCTCTCTCTTTTGCTCAGGTGGCTTCTTAGATTTCTTCTTGACTTTTGAATCCACCTTGAAATATCCAACAACCAGAGCTTGGTATTTGGAAGGTTTGATGGTGCCCATCATCACCAATTTATCTTGTTCTTGTGTGAGAGATTCCATGAAATCTGCAAGACTAGGCATCTTCCAGGCTCAAGCTGTCAACTTTGTGGCATAGAAGGTTGAAAAAAACACTAAATAGTTAGGTCCAAGCTTCGATAGTATGGACAAGACCAGTTGATCATCCTTCTTTTTGATCCCACATTGTTTTAGCTGCAAAACAAGTGCTTTGAACTTGGAAAAATAGAGTTGCAGGGATTCAAAGCTATTGGGACTCAGGGAGATCAATTCATTTTCAATTTGATGTCCCATCATCTCATCTGTCTTACCAAAAAAATCAGTAATATTCTCCCATACTTCATTCGGTGATGTCAATCCATCAAGATGGAAAAGGAGGTCTCTGGATATGCTCAGACACAGGAGACCATAGGCCTCATCCCTCCTGTTGTGCCATTTTATCTTCTCTGTAGCTGCATTGGGATTTGCTTTTGTTTCCATAGTCACTTTGTAGAGGCCTTTTTCTCTCAACAGTATCTCCATCTCAACTTTCCATTCAAATAAATTAAATGGAGTCAAGATGATCTTCTGAGATTGATCCATAGCTCAGAAATTGTCCCGTCAGTCAGCAGAATGCTCCCAGTCAATGATGTTGAACCTGCAAAACAAATTGGAAGGAGAGAAATTGATCTACAGAGGCTCTGATACCATGTGGAAATTGAACCCAGGTGTTAGAACAATTACACTCACAACAATTGCCAATTACACATGCAAATTACTCACAAAGGAGACTGAATAATGGAGCAGAACACTAATTTGTATTGAATAAGTGTACAATAGCCAACCCTGTGAAGTCATAGGCTACCACAATAAATAATTACATGAGGGATTCGAATGCATGAATATTCCATTCGAATCTAGTCAAAAGTAGGCTTACTAAATCTAAGCAAATCCCCCGTAGGTGCATAAAGCAGTTTCTAAAACTGTCTAGGAGCTCACGAATTGGAAAAATAAATTAGGAAAGATAATAGTGTATGGAAGGACAACTCATACATGCTTTTCATAGGAGAAAAGAGTGGAGGATGTGGAGGAAAAAAAACAAGTTAACTTCACCTAGTCAAACTTTCCCAATTGCCTTAAAACACTGAAAAAGCAAGCAATAAAGCAGAAAAAGTAGACATGGGCTAGAGAGGCTAGGAATAAAGTAGATTTGATTCCAGGAGGTTTCCCAAGTGATCCATGACTCAAAATTGGCAAGTTTGACCACTATGGATGTGTAGATGACAACTTGCATAAGGTGGAATATGGAAACTAGGCAAATAAGACAAAAATGGATTAATTAATGTCTAAGGTAGCTAACTATGGGTTGATTATTCTAACACTAGGGAACACATGCTATATGACATAGATGCCATGGCACCTATAATATTCAACTAGGTGGAAGCCCTGCTTTTGATATTCAAGGGTCAACTGACTAAGTGTCGATAGGGGGAACTGAAGCAGTTCGGTTTTGGTTCTATTCTATCTTGTATCTTCTTTGAGCAGGTACCACAGATGAGACCTCAGGTGGTATTCACAGAGTTGAGAGCATGGGACCCCTGCATACAGAGGTGGGTCTAGATTATGGCCCGTACTGGAGTGGGCAGGGGGAAAGTGAAGTTCGGTCACCTATTCTTCTAATGGCTCAGAGATCAGATCCTCATGGTGGAGGATTATGCTTATGTGGGTATGGAATTTAGTGGAGACCTTGACCTACCGCTCCCACTTGGTGGATAGTGGGGTGACCTCGGTAAGAAGCAAGAAACCCTAAAAATGGAAATAATGTGTTTATGTTTTTTAATGTTCTATATTTTTTATGTTAAGTAACGAGACCTGAACATTTTCATGCAGACATTGGAGCCGCACGACTTGGGGAAGCTTCCCCATTGGATAGATGAGCTGGAGCCCGCTTTGTACCATAGGGCAATGATGTGACCGGGGAGTTAGAGGAAAACCTAGAGAGGTTGACCTTAGACATCCCTACCGCTTCCATTGATGACCTCCCTCTGAGGTATTAGAGACCTACAGTGGGGGTACCAGGTCGGTTTAGTACACTACTACGTATAGTAGCCCGGGCAGTGATGTGCTACCACGAGCATCACTAGACAAGGTATGCATGATGTATCTACTGAAAGCTGATAGATTCAGGATTTTGTATGGTGATTTTTTCCTGAAAGCCTATGTGCTTCAGATGAGCTCTCGTGACCTATTTTTTGTAAACATGTTCATATATATATATATACAGACTTTTACCTGGTGTTTATATGTCTCAAATGGTGAATGTATTTTACATGCGTTTTATGTGTCTTTAATTGTTTATTTACAATGAACCATGTTTGATTTCAACATCATGAATGGGCAATATGCCAATCTAGGATGTAATTAGCTAATAGTCAGCAACTACATTATGTTCCCTAGAGATATGCCTCTAAGTAATGGTTTCAAATGACCTTTCTAACAAGCGTACCCTCTGGAAGAGGTGGAGAAGTATAGGATTTCTAATGGTATAGTCATGGTTTAGATGACAAACCATTAGTTGTGAGTCCATCAAGACTACCAGATTGTGAACATAGTCGGAGGCAGCTTCAATCGGAAGACCTATAACTGCTCAATACTCAGCGATGTTTTTGGTAGTAAGACCAGTACAAACTGCTCCTGAACTGACCAAATCTTCAGCCGGGGAATAGAGGACCCAAGTAGCTGAGGTGAGATTCAAGGTGTGGCGGAAAGCACCATCAACAAAGCCGTAGAAAGCCATCTGCTCTACATTACCAAAACATGGTAAAAACAGATGCAAACACTAAAATCAAAACCATATTGAAAATACTAAAAGCACACTGAAAGTCAAGCAATATACATATATACAAGATACTATCCAAGAAAGACCTATGCATAGTACCTCTTCAGGTACAACCCATTGTGAGGTTTCCCGAAAGGGATTCCATTGTAGTCAATGAGCTCATAGGCCCCTTTCTCTAAAACTTTAGAAATGATGAAAGGACTATACCACATGGACTCAAACTTTCTTTTCCCTAGTTTGTCGTATCTCTGGTTGTAAGTTAAAACTAGGTCACCCTTGTTAAAGGCATGAGGTTGGACTGATTTATCATACTGCGCCTTGACGTATTTCTTATGTGGCTAATTAGCCAAAGCAGCATCTCTCCGATTCTTGTCAAGGTTATTCAAGTAGAAAAATCTTTCTTCCTCTACGGAAGTGTCTAGGAGAAGTTAGATGGCAAGTTGTAAGGATGGAATCTGACATTGAATCGGTAAGACAGATTTGAGTCCATAGATAAGTTGAAAAGGTGTGAAACCAGTAGCATTTTTCACCGAAGTCCTGTAAGCCCAAAGAGCGGAGAAAAGAATGTGGTGCCAGTTGGATTTATGATCTCCAACCATCTGACGAAGCATAGTTTTCAAAACTTTTTTAATGGCCTCTACCTGACCATTATCTTGTGGATAATATGGCGTAGAGTTTTCATGGCGAAAATTGAGCTTGGCACTTAGTTCCTCCATCATTTGATTACATAAATGTGATCCGTGATCAGTAACAATGGACTGTGGGACTCCAAATCTAGCTATGATATGATTGAAAAGGAAGAGAACGGAAGTCTTACCATCTTTCGCATATGTAGGCATGGCCTTATCCCATTTTGTAAAATAGTCAATGGTTACGATGATGTAACCATGCCCCCCAGTTGAGGTAGGCTTATAATGCATAAAATAAATCCCCCATTTGGAAAATGGGCCAATGGAAATGATGGGGTGTAGCAGAGCAGGATGAGTGCGCTTTTTGGGATAAAAATGTTGACAAGGTGGGAATTTCTTAACAGCCTTGTGACAGACTTTGAAGACCGAAGGCCAAAAATAGCCAGTGTGAAGGATTTTTTGGGCTGTAGCCATCCTAGATAAATTACTGCCACATGCTCCAGAGTGGCAATCAGTCAACACATGTTCAGCCTCCTCATGGGTGAGGCATCACTGGAGAATAGAATCAATCCCATGTCTATACAAGATATCGTTCAGGATGAGGTAGTATTTCACGTGGTGACAAATACGATGACGATTGTCACGGGATAGATTTGGCTGAAATCATTGTGTTTGGAGATAGATCAGAAAATATCCATACCATGGATTGATAGTGATGATCAGGAACATAAATTCGTCGGGAAATGAATCACTGGGCTCAGATTCCATCATAGCACAGGGAAGATCACACATGAGCTTGGGAAAAACCAAGGATTTCTTTGATGTGGCTTTGGCAAATTCCAGATCAAACTCCTGTAGTATAACTATCCATCGGGAGTACTTGCCCCCAAGATCCTGATGAGTCAAGATGTAATACATAGCATTATGGTCTGCCAATACAGTGGTTGTGCAGAGCAAAATGTAGTGACGAAAGTTTTGTACAGCAATGACCATGGCCAATGCTAACTTCTCCATGCATGAATATCAGGTTTCAGAATCCATAAGATTCTTACTAGCATAGTAAATCACATGCTCCTGGCCATTGGGATTTTCTTGCACCAAAACCATAGCGATGGTAGTAGTGGAGGAAACAAGATACAAGAGAAAGTCCTTTGAATAATCTGGGGGGTATATCACTGGTGAATGAGTCAGAGCGTGTTTGAGATTATCAAAGGCTCATTGGGCTTGGTCATCCCAGAATAACAGGGTGGCCTTTTTAAGGAGACGCATATAATCGTACGTTTTCTCTGCGAAATTGCACACGAAATGGCGGAGAAAGTTTGCCTTCCCCTGCAAACTTTGGAGTTCAAGGAGATTAGTTGGGGCTGGTAGAGATAAAATGGTGACATTTTTTAAAGGGTCTATCTAGATTCCATCTTTAGAGACCACAAAACCTAACAGACGTTCCGTCTAAACGCAAAAAACACATTTATGCAGATTGAGCTGTATATTATAATGACGACATCTCAGGAAAATATCTCTATGATGACCAGGGTGGTCCTTCTGTCACTATGAATGAGTAGGGAGGTTGTCAAGGTATGGTTGAAAAATATGTTTAATATCATGAAACACATCAGACATTGCACGCTGGAAAGTGGCTCCAGCATTTTTCAAGCCAAAAGGTAACTTCCTATACGCGAAGGTTCCCCATGGGAAAATGAATGTCGTCTTGTGCTGATCGGTGGGTCATATCTGAATTTGATTATAGCCAGAGAAGCCATCCATAAATGAAAACATGACACTTCCAGCACAGTTTTCGATAATTTGATCGATGTGCGGAGTAGGAAAGTTGTCCTTGGGACAAGATTTATTCAAATCCCTAAAGTCGATACAGACTCTAATGGTGCCCTACTTTTTATTGATAGGGACAACGTTCGATACCCATTCTATCAGGGGTACGGGATAAATAAACTAGCTTTGAGAAGTTTCTCTATTTCAGCTTTAATAGCTGTGGCCTTCTGTGGATGGACTTGCCTTAGTTTTTTCCTGATAGGTTTAGCCGTGGGATAGGTTTTAATCTCGTAAACCACAATGGATGGGTCAATCCCCAACATTTCTTCATAGGACTAGGCAAAAATATCATGGAATTCTTTGAAAAGTTCCTTATATGCTTCAGATTCATCTGTCGAGTAGTTCCGCCCAACATGAACATGCTCGATGGTACTAGGCTTGGCTGATACGTCAATAAGATTCATTTGAGTAATGTTGCAAAGGTTTCATTTAGATTTGTAACCAGGAATATTTCACCTTCTGTGGACTGAAGCTGTTCCTCTGGTCTGAATGGTTCATATCCAGAACAAATGAGTGAAGGACAAAGGACGAAGACCCTCCTTGGATGTCATAGACACCTGGAATGCTGCTTCGATAGTGAACCTATGTCGTGCAACAATATGGGACTTTGGGGTACGATGACAATATCAGCAGGAAACAGAGATGCATAATCATGGTTAATCAAACTAGTGATGGGGAGGAACATGGATCTATGATGGTGATCCTCCCAAATGGACTCGTTCATGTTCATAATATCCATAATGGACTCGTCAGAAGGAAAATTCTTAGAGAGATAATCCATAACAGGAAGAGATGGTTCTAACAAGTAAGGTAGGTGGTAAGGATCCGAAGCCACCAGATGAAGGTCATCGGTGTGATCATCGGAAAGGGTGTGAATGGTGTTGTAAATTTATTTTTGTGAACTCAACGAGGTGGACTCAACAATGTGTTTGCCCTTGGGCTCGCAATCAAATAATGTAATCATATGGACTGTCCCGGTATCGGTGTTAGGAGGAGTGGATGGAAAAATCCCCATAAGGGATGAGTCCTTCAACATGCCTACCCCAATCGACTGGTAAGGAGGAGGGGACTGGCCTAACATGGGGATGTTATTAGCCATAGAGGTAGTAACATCCGGCGTACAAAAATCAAGCTGGTCAATGGTAAAAATTCTCCCTAGATGTGAAAATTGGACTGTTCAGAATACTGTCGAAGTGACAACAGTCATGGCATAAAACCAATTTATTCCTAGAAGGAGGTTGTAATCTAGTGGGGCATATACCACTTCTACTTGAAGCTTGGGAGAGTCGTAGGTGATGTTACAAGCTCGGGAGAGCCGAGAGCTTTCCAACAAGACAAAGACAAAATTGAGGTCGAAGCTCCTTCATCTAGTACCATTCTAAAAACCTTCTTTCCAAATACTTTCGTAATGATTTGAAAATCAAGTTTATGAGGTAACCTAGCCTTATAGTTCTCAATATTGAAATGAATCAAATTAGTATTATCCGGGTCTAAAGCTCCTAATGCCGTTAACAGATTTTTGCGTTGTATAGGAAAACTTTGGAGTACTTCTAAGGTAGACATTGTGCAAGGTGCCTGGGCGAGATATTCAACTACATTATAAAATTGAGCAGCTCAGGCATTAGGGTTAAAAAAACCTTCCTAAGAGTACTCTTGGGTGGACACAAAATCATATCGAGAGTAGGCTTCTCGATGGTTAGGGGGACAATAAACGAGGATTCGGGAGAACCAGTAGAGGGAGCTTTCCCTGAAGAAGAAAGATATTCTTTCTTGTCTACGGGTTTGTCGTAATTCTGACTTTGAGTTTACAAACTAATGGTATCCGAGGACATCATACGAATTTCCTTTGACGAACTAGAGTTTCCCTGATTAGACATGTGGTCTATCAGTTGTTGTTGAGAGGGAAAAGGATCCATGAGAACTGCAGGTGCGGGATTTGATTTCAAAAATTGGGAGATTTCATCCCGACAGG
The DNA here is from genome assembly GCA_001517045.1 of Pseudotsuga menziesii. NCBI lineage: Eukaryota > Viridiplantae > Streptophyta > Pinopsida > Pinales > Pinaceae > Pseudotsuga > Pseudotsuga menziesii. Next base: position 860,877 of record LPNX010754949.1, read on the forward strand.
GACAGTATTTTGTGAAATGGTCACCTCCACATAGCAAACATGGATATTTTTCCTTTCTTTTCCCTTCATCGTTATCATTGTTGGTTGGTCTTGGATCCTCCTGTTGGTTTCCAGGTTTTTTATTCTTATTTTTACCCTTCTTTTTATTATTGCCCAAGGTTTGAGTACTTTGAATAGAATTGACCTCGACGGAAACCGTAGGAGTTGAAGGAGTAGGGGTGGCAGTCTGGGGTTGCTTGGTAGGTTTTGCTACTGACAGGGACTGGATTGAACCAACAATCCCATCAACAGGTTCTTCTATTGGTGGCTTTGCAGGATTGGTGCTTGGGCGAGGAGCTTGAGGAATCAAGTCATAAAGAGTTCCAGACTGGGAATAGACCAAGTCTAGATACTGGGCTTGACTAATGGCTTGCTCTTTAGTAACGACACCACCCATAGCCACATCTCGGGCAATTGGAGGGAACAAAGATTTGGTAAACCAATCGGCTAATAATTGATCCGAAATAGCGGCCTTAATAAGTCTTCTCTACCTTCTCTAATCATGGATATGATTGGATATGTGGGTGGAGGTGTTTTGTTGCAGAGAAGATAAGAGATCAGTACCCATTTCATAACGGATAGGGAGATGAAAGTGTGTAAGAAACACAGTTTCCAAGGAGCCAAAATCCACAAATGAATGTTGTGGAAGTTCAATGTACCACTTCGCGGTTGTACCGGTCAAATTACACTGAAAGAGTCTGAAACAAACTGAATCATCCATAAGGGACTTTGAAGAACACCACAGATGGAATGTCATGACATGATTTTTTGGATCGTCTCCCTGCTTCCCATTGAACTTTGGAATGTCCGATGGTAACTTTACCAGAATGGGAGGCCACGAGGGATTGTGTTGAATGGGGTCATTAATCAACTTGGAGAAGTCAGGAAAGTCCAAAGTTTCCAGGAAAGGTAACCGATGGTTAGGTTGCACATACTCGTAATATTGATATGGCATATAATTACCAGCAGGACCATAAGTAGACTGATAGACAAGTTGTTGCGACGAATAACTACTAGAAAATCTACTCGCAGGGGGTTTATTTATAGGATCAGGACCGTTAGGACCACCAGGTCCTTTGGGACCACGAGTAACATTGGAACCACCAGGACCACCGGGACCACCAGGAGGCGGACCACTAGACCCTCCAAGACCTCCAGGAGGTAAACCTACAGAGCCTTCGGAACCACCAAGACTGTTGGGACCACCAGGACCACCGATACCACCATAAGGTGGACCATTAGAACCTCCAGAACCTCCAAGAGGTAAACCTCTAGAGCCTCCATAACCACTAGGAGGAGGGCCACCAGACCCTCCAGGGCCATTAGAGGGAAAGCCACCAGGCCCCCCAAGACCACCAGGACCATTAGGACCATAGGGAGGAAAGCCACCAGGCCCTCCAGGACCATTAGGCTCCCCAGGGGGATCACCTCCATAAGGAGGTCCTCTGTAACCTCCCGTAGTATGTATGGGTATCCCCCCCATAGCTAGCATGTAGGACCAGTTAGGTTTCCCCCATGGTGTGAAAGTATTAGTAGGATATGGAATTCTGGCATAAGGCATTCCTTCAGGATTGGGTGGATAATTAATGTTCCCTACAGGTATTTGATTTTCCATATAACCATAACCCTAAGAGGTTTGAATGGTTACCGATTGTGCCTTCAAGGGCTGACCTGAACTAGATGGGGGAATAACCACATTAGTGTGGGTGGGAGGGACGTAAACTGTAGATTTTTCTATACGAGAGGTCTGTCCTTGACTAGATACAATTTCGATGTTAGATAACGTAGGTCGTGCCGGGGGTTTCCCCCTGACATTAGAAGGTAATGACGAAACGAGAATTGAAGGTTGTGCCCTAGGTGCAAAAGACTTGGGAGGATTAGGAACAAACATAATATGGGAGGTGGTGGGGTTGGTATTTTGACTTGGGTTGTGTGGTCTTACAGTGCGATCTATAATTGGTTCAATGGGTCTCATAGAATCGACAAGTGAACAATATCCCATAGGAATGACTGTGGAACGTGATGGTGGTGTGCCCAATATGTCATCTATTTTCCTTTCAATCTCCTATGCATGGAGAATGGTTGTGTGGTATTGTCTACGTTCTTCTTCATCCGGAGAAACTTCATCAGAAAAGTTTAAATGGGTGCCAAATGAGGCAATGGCCTGTCTTATAGAGGTATCCCAAAATGGAGCATTAGGACCATAATCCGGATGGGTAGTATCATCAACATGACCTTCTATCGGAGAATGGAACGAAGTATTACCCTGATAAGGTTGTTGGACCAAGGGAGGTGAGTGTGAAGGATATGGTCCTCTGCTTTCCGCAACCACATTATCTCCCACTTGGGAGGTGGTAGCAGCTCCTTGGTCGATAGCTTCCATTGGATTTTCTCCTGAACCAGGAATAAAATTGGGTGGCAAGCCCCGTACTCTTCTAGACTGTCTTAGCTCATCCAGCTTGTACAATTCCTATCTAACCTAGGGTCTGAAAAACTAGAAAACACACCAGAAATTTCCCTACTCAAGCTATAGGTCAAACAAGCAAACTTAAAATGACAGGAGGAGTTCAAATAGTTAGGTATCTCACCAGGATTGTCAAGAAGGTTCCACTCATGATATACCTCAAGGGTACGTGCGTAGTAATCTCCTTGAATGCTGTTTTTGGTGTATGGCTCCAAGAAATATGGCCAAAGGGCTTTCCTCAGATGGATAAGGTATCCTAGTGGGGTCTCCCGATATACTCAAGGTACGTGGGAGCTCAAATCGGTAGTAGTACTGTCTAATGCATAACCGTACACAAGGGGCCTTTTGATATACAATCGAGTACGTGAAGTACCTTTCTATATACCTCAAGGGTATGTGAAAGGCCGTTTGATACACCAACGGTACATGGAAGAACCGTGCGAGTCTCGGGATGTAATGCGGACAAGTAATGATAGCTCCTACATTTAATGAAACCCAAACATGTCTCTAACCTATCACTGAAATTACTATGTAAATTTTAACCTATAACTACCATTAATTTTAAAGTGGATGGTTAGGTGAATGCATGGAGTTTTGACAGAAAAAGTAAAACCATGCAATATGCATATGCAAATATTTCACTTTACCGTTCAGTATGCCTACCTACGGGAGGGAAAGAGAGTATTTTATTTTGCTTCAAAACCAAAAATATTCCCAAACAAAAATATTGAACACAAAATCAAAGACAAGCAACACTTTCCAAACTCATTTCTCTTTTTTGAAAGCAATCAAAAGGGAAGGAGTATCTTTTCTTAAAAGAAAAACAAGTAGCACACTATATGCATATGCACTCTATTTTTTGACTTTTTTTTTTAAAGCATAGACAGATCTAACTTAAAACTATAATATTTTTTATTTTTATGAGATAGTGTTAATGCAAAAGAGACCAAAGAACATAGAGAACCTAAAAGCTTGTAAGGCCAATCAGAGATCCAATGTCTTATTCTCACTAATGATAATGACCTAATCTCAGTCAAAAATTTTCTTTTTAAAAAAAGCAAAAAGAAGTCTTCTATGGGAACAAAAAATGAAATCAAGATGCTAATTAAATTTTTCTCTTTCAGTCTATGTAACAGAAATAAAAGAGAGCTCTCTAACACCTAAGCTTTCGAAAAATAAATCCTTTCACAAAGACAACCAACAAGCACAGGAGAAAATGGGAAATCAACAAGCCTAGTCTAGCTTTTGGATTCTTCAAACAAACCAATATTTTACCACAAAATTTCAAACCACAAGCATCAGATTCTAACACACAAGCCTGACAGTGTAGGGTTGAAAGCAAATCAACTCATTTTTTTTGCAAAAAATGAGAAAAAGGTGGTCTTGGAATAAGGCCTACCTGGCACCACGCTGGAGGGGTCTTAACAGAGTGGTTCTGGCCTAGAACCACTTCTGGATAACAGGACTCAGGCGGTGGCACCGCGTGCTACTAACAGGGTTCAGGTGGTGGCACCACTTCTCGCCAACATCATAAGAGTGGTTCCCTATATAAATCCAAAACATAAAGGAGAATGACACACTAAGTTAGAAAAAGATCAGATCAAGGTAAAAACTGATAGATTGGGAATAAAAGAGAGCATAAAAGGTTGAAATAATTTAGATCTAGGCAGATCTGGAAGTTTCACACCAAAATACACTGAGTTAGATAGCAGATCTGACTGAAGAGAGTTGGAGATGGAGCCTGGATTCGGACAAGATTTGAAGAACTAAGGAAGATCAGATCACTGATACATGTCTTTATTCCCCAGTGGAGTCGCCAGATTTGTAACCAAGAATATTTCACCTTCTACAGATAGAAGCTATTCCTTCAGTCTGAATGGTTCAGATCCAGAACAAATGAGTGAATGACAAAGGATGAAGACCCTCCTTGGATGTCATAGACACCTGTAATGCTGCTTCGATAGTGAACCTGTGTACCTGCAATTAGATCAAACATGCAAACACATCACAGCTACCAGAACATCATCTACTTATCCATGTTAGTGACAAAATAATCTAACAACATGTACATGTGAAATCAAAACAACAGTAATGTGGGACAGAAATCAGCTTTGCATTAAGATGAATGGAGAAGTTTACAACCAATTAATCCTTAGTGTCGACATGCATCTCCATGAGACAAACACTTCATCCCCATAAGCTCCAACTTTGCTCTCTATGCTCTCCAATGGCTTGGGCCAAGTGGTCATTCCAACATCATAACAATACCTCTATAGTTCTCTCCCTCAACCATGGACATGAGCTTGTATTTATAAGGCTCAATGGATAGGAATGATTGAGATTTTTGTGGATGAGGTGGCCTCTAAGATCCTATGATTGGGGATATCGAGCTCAACTGACCCACAATGACAAGGATAAGGGAGGACATGAGGCTCATGATCTAGAAGCCTCGAGAAACTTCTCTTTTTCCCATTTTACCCAGGGTACCGCTTTTCTCCTTTTATGACAGATCGGTTTAGATGATAAATGATTCTAGGCCAAAGGCCATAGGCGGTGGCACCGCTTATGGAAAACAAGATGTAGGCAGTGCAAATAAGGTACCGTTCATGGTTCATAGGGAAAGCGCGGTGCTGAGTATTTTTATGTAGAATTGACAAACAACATGGGTTTCCACTCCAAGTGATGGGATTAAGGGCAAGTATGTAAGTCAAAGGTCTTGTCACATGGTGGTGACAGGATTTTGGTATAACATAAATATCAATAAACAAATAATTAAATAATAAAAGAAAAGTAATTAAAAAAATATTAAAAAAATTTGATATGTAATAAATCAAATAGATAGATATGTACCTTTCCATTGAAAATGAACATAAGGCCATATTTAAATGGTCCATCAAATTGTAATGCAATCATCTATCACATCAATTCATATTCAATAATATTTAACTTTTCCACATGGAGTTATTCTCTATTGATTGACTTATTCACTTGGATAGTCATTGAGTGTGTCTGGATATAGAACACAACATTGGTATCATAAAAAAAGAAAGTAAAAAAAAAAAAGAAAAAAAAAATAGAAGGTAGAAATCAAATAAATTGAATATATATAACCAATACATGGTTTTATTTAGTATATTAAAATTTTAAAGGAGTTTAATAAGGTATATACAAGGAAAAGATAAAGTGTTTTTTTTCTGAAGGTTAATTTTTTTTTTCAAAGTTTTTTAAAAGAGTTTATAAAAAAAGTGATTATATTAAAAGTTAATTAAAAAATGGTGAAGTTACATGAGTTATTTAAGAGAGGCTTTTTATTAATTGAAGGAAATGAATATTAAAAGTGGAAGCATTGAAGAACTATATAACAATAAATTTATTATTTTTTAAAATAAAAATTATTTTGGAAAATAAGGTCAAATGGAAGATACAAATTTTACTAAGGAGAAAATAAGGTTTCTCAATGTTTTGTTAAAAGTTCCTCTTACGATGCTAACAATAATGGTGTATTTTATGCAAGTGCTATTACTGTCGCCATTTGTCCAATTAATAAACAAAATTTTATCAATGTTGATATTTCAAATCAACTACAAGTTTCAGAATTAGTTATAGAGAAGAACAAATGAAACGAAGATGAGATAAACAAATTAGACTTACAAATCGATAATTATAATCTTACACATGAATTCGTTGTCGCATCTATAGATGATAATATTATTGACTTAATGTTGGGTTCTAACTTGATGGAAGCATTGGGTACATTTACCTTCAATGCAACAAAGAAATTGATGACCTTCTTCCATGATAAGAAGAAAATAACAATACATGACTCATAAGTGGAAATCCCTTCATCACCAAAAAAAGATGAAGAATTACCTTATGGAAGCTATGGAGATTTAGAATAAGAAATAACACATTTGAACAAACTCCCCAGGGATAAGGATACAAAAAATGCGCAAATTCAAGAAAAGATAGAATGCCAAGAATCAAATATTTGTCAACATCAACAATGAATAAAAGTGTTCCAACATAAAAATGATGACATATAAAATGTGCACAAGTTAGATATCACAAATATCAATAGCATGTTATCAAGCAATACTGAAGAAACAATTCAACTATGAAATCATAATAAGATCTTAGTTACAAAAATCGAGAAATTGAAAAATATTTGGAAGACAGAGCACTCTAAAGAAGAAATCGATGGAAATTTAATAGAAAAACAAGGCCATAATCACAACCTTAAGAACGAAAATAAGAATATAGAAAAAAAATAGAAGAAATACACAATGAGACATCAAATCCTTCAAGAATGGAAATTCTATTTTGTAGAAAAATGCATAATTACAAATCCAGTTCAGATCACAGTACAAGATATCAAACCAGTTGAAGAAAATCATACACACAATTTAAGACAATATAATACTGCTAGTATAATAAAGGAAAATAAAATTCCCTATCAACATCCAAACCATAAAAGTCGGGAACAACTGTCAAAATATATTGATACCAGTGCAACCAAGTCCCAAGACATGAACCTTGTGTTCATCGCCTTGTCCTGAAGATGAACCACGCTTGGTTTGAAACGTCAACAATAAATATTCTCACCGCAGATTCTCCATTAGATGCCATTAAATTGTTTATAAAACTATCAAGATAGATACACAACACATTCACGATTTATAACTTATATAACTGCTAATTAAAGAATCATAAATATCTACGGTCATATATACATACACACACACACACACACACACNGAACATTTCAGGGGAAAAAATTGTGAGGAGTAGCGAAGGACAGAAGAAGAGGAGATAAAGGATTTATTTTCTTGAAGGTTTCATTTTTAATATCTTAAATTTTTTGAAGTCTTACGCTCATAATGGTGATAGATGGTGTAGATTATGACTTGAATACTTTGGTAGGGAAGATTCATATATTCTTACAAATCGAGAAACAAAAAAAATAGTACATTCTGCTCACACGTTGGAGAAATTCAGGCACGGTATTTCAAGGAGGAAGGAGGGTGCAACCATAATATCAACTAAAGATGGAGAAAGTAAGAAACGTACAGGTGCTAAAGCTAAAAAATACGTAGCAACATTAATAGTAGGAAAGGATATTTCATTATCAGAAGTACCTGAATAAATATCTTTAGCTTTGGTAGGAAGGTTCTGCAGCAAAACAGTCAATGAGACCGCTCTCCAAAGGTGGATGCAAGAAAATTGGAGTCCTCATTTGCGGCAGCTACCAGTGTTCCATATTCTATCAAGAGGATGGATTTTGTTCCGTGTTAAGACAGAGGTAGAGAGGTAGATATTATTTGGGAACTGGAAATGGGGGCCCTCAGGTTTAATTCTTAAGAACTGGAGTGTGTACTTTGATGCAAATAAGGAGCCACAAAATGTGCAGAAAATATGGGCTATTCTGCCAGGACTACCCATGATGTTTTGGAAAAAAGAGATAATGGAGGCAACAGGAGATAAAATTGGTAAATTTGTAGCTTTGGAAGAAGGTTGGGAGAAGAAGGTGGACAGGAGGTGCACCAAAATTCTTATCGAAGTAGACCTGCGCGATGGGTTGTATGAAGAAATTCATCTGGAGCTTCATGGGAGTCAGTGGCGACAACAGATGGACTATTGGAAACTTACCTTTCGATGCTTCTCCTGTAGATAGGTCGGGAACCTAGAAAAGGATTGAAAAACCTGGAGCAAAGGCCACAACAGTTCAGAAATCAGGGGGGAAGAATACACAGGATAAAGAAAGAAGCGGGACTGTGTCAAAAGGTGGTGGGAAGAGACCAATCCCAATGGAAGATAGCTTATCTACACTCCCCGGTAAGCTAGAACTTAGTCCTAGAAAACTTACATATGCCTTTACTACAAAATTAATATGCAACTAACAGTCTCCTCTAAGGACAATTGTCCCACAGACTGAGAGAGAGGAGGTGACTCCTATTATGGAAACCACAATGAGCTCGAAGCAGGATAAAAAATTGTCTTGCATGCGGAAAATAAGGAGATGTCACCGGTTAAAGAGTGTAAAAACACATGTAGCAGTGAGGGTAGCAAAGGAAAAAAAGTGGCGTCCACTAAAGAGAAGAGACCTACCTCGACGTAAGATAGCTTATTTGCGTTACCCGATAAGATGGAAGTCAGTCATGGTAATCTCACATCTATCAATACTACAACATTAGTGTGGCATGAACAGTCTCCTTCAAGGACAATTGTCCCACAGGCTGAAAGAGAGGTGGTGACTCCTATTAAGGAAACCACAAAGAGCCAAATGTAGGCTAAAACAATTCTCATGCATGCGGGAAATAAGGATATGGCACCGGTTAAAGAGTGTAAAGACACCTGTAGCAATGAGGGTAAATAAGGAAAAAATGTGGCGTCCCCTAAAGAGCCCCCTTCATGGATTATACACAAAATATACAACACACGGTCAAATGTGGCAGGTGATAGAGACCAAGTGTCGTTTGGAGGTTTAGCATCAGACAAGATGGCCAAGGTCACCTTGGGAAGGAGATCTCACAATGCATTAGCCAAATAATAAGCTGAGGTGGATGTGAGGAATGGAAAGTAGGCAATGATTGGTAGGGCCCTTAGAGAAGGAAACGCCCAGGAAAGGGTCACCTGATGTTGATCCTATATTTCAACATGAGGGGGTTGGGGATATCCCCCAAATTAAAATCTCTAAAAAGAATGATCGACATTCAAAAACTTCCTATCATTTTTATTCAGGAAACAATGATGGAGAGAGAAAAAGCTAAGGAAGTTTTGGAGTCGTGGCTGAAGGGCTGGAGCTTTGGAAACATCAGTTCGGAAGGACATTCTGGGGGTCTGATAACTACCTAGAATCAGGAGTATGAGGAAGTGAGAGTGGTGAAACACAACACAGTGCTGAAAACAGTTTTCAAAGAGAAAGCCACGGGGAGATATTATGCTCTGTATAATCTAAACATACCCTACCAAGATCGAAAAGGGTCTTGGGAAACGGGAAACATTCTTCTCCTAAATACTACTGGAGCCATTGAATGTGATTCTCGGTGGGGACCTGAATCTAACACTATCTGAGAAAGAAAGTTGGGAAACCCTAGCTTGCCATGATGGACTAAGTTCCTTCTTTGTGAAAGTCTTTGAATCCAAGGAGCTAGTGGACCTTCAACCACTGAAGCTGACCCTGATGTGGAGGAACAACAAAAGTGAGGATCATGAAATCTCTAAAAGGTTAGATGTATTTTTGATTTTAGGGTTCTTGATAATAAGAACATGGGTCAAAGTAGGAGGTCTATCAGACCATCTCCCAGTTCTCCTACAAATTAAAAACCCAGAAACGAAACCGATGGCCTCGTTCAAATTTAACCCTGCTTGGTTGTTGGAGGAATACTATCGAAAGTTGATAGGAGATACATGGATCCCGCTGGTTTTAAACCCTAATATCACCATCATGAAACAACTTTCAGAAAATTTACAAAAATTTAAGAAGGTTACAAAACCATGGGCTAGTGTTTTCATGACCAATCAATAGAAACAACTCAAGGAAGTAGAAAACTCCTTAAAGGAGATTTATGAGCAGAATGACTCTGGAATTTTTACAGAGGGAGAACTAAAAGAGGTTAGGGAGAAGGAATTAAAAAGAGAATAATAATTGGGTAGGGAGGAGGAGCTACTAAGGCCAAAAAGAAGAGCTATCTGGATAAAAGAAGGAGACAACAATAATAAGTTTTTTCACAAAGTTCGCTAACCTTAGAAGGAATCAGAACACGATTTCGACAATAAAGGACATGAATGGGATAATGGTTAGCTCCTTTAAAGAAAAAATGGAGGCAGGGGAGAGGTTTTTCAAAAACCTTTTCAAGGAACCAGAAGGTTGTAATATCCAAGAAATCCTTAAGGTCATTAATTTGTTTCCAAGAATGATAAATGAAGAAATGAACAATTTCCTAAAGGAAGAGGTCACAAACAAGGAGTTGGAAAAAAATGTGTACTCCTTTAATAAAAGTTAGAGCCCTAGTCTAGATGGTCTCACCATTGAATTTTTTCAAGGGTTTTTTGACCTAATGAAAGAGGACTTACTGAAGGCTGTGCAAGAGTCACAAAGGGTGGGGAATGTATTGGGAGCCCTGAATTCCACATTCTTGGCTCTCATCACTAAGAAAAAAACCATTCCTCCTTCAAAGAATTCAGGCCAATCTCGTGCTACAATGTGGTTTATAAAATAATCACAAAGATTGTAGCCCCAAGGCTGAATCCAATTTTGAGCGATATCATAACAAATGAGCAGTTTAGATTCCTGTTCAATCAACAAATTCATGATGTGGTGTCCCTTGCATAGGAAGCAATTCATACCATTAAGCATTCTAAAAGCTCAACATTTGCCTTAAAACTGGATCTCTCCTGAGCCTATGATAGGCTAAATTGGACCTTTCTAAGGCTAGTAATGATTCAGATTGGGATGGATTTGGAGATAGTCAATTGGATAAAGGGATGTGTTCAGTCAGCCTCCTTTGCAGTACTGATCAATGTATCACCCTCAAATTTTTTCAGGCCTACAAGAGGCCTTATACGAGGGTTCCCTCTTTCCCCTTTCCTTTTTGTATTAATAGTAGACGCCTTGAGCAGAATTATAAATCAAGCAAAAAGGGAAGGCTCTTATAAAGGAATAATGGTAACTAATTCAGAAGAATTATCTCACATCTTGTTTGTGGATGATGTGGTTATGATGGGAGAGGGCACATGGGGAAACCTAAAGGAAGTAGAGCAGATTCTGGACTTATACAAGAAAGCTACAAGATTGCATATTAATGTGGAAAAGTCCATTCTCTCTGAAAATGGTTTTCCAGAGGAGGTAATAGATAGGCTTAGGGTTGAATTTCCTTACATTATAAAACCAATGGATGAAGGGTTCAAGTACCTACGGTTTGTAGTGAAGCCTAATGCTTACTCCTTTAAATACTGGATGTGGCTATACAAGAAAATTGAAGGTATAATTGGTTGTTGGAATTATAAGTTCTTATCATGGGGAGGAAGGTTGGTTTTGCTCAAGGTAGTCCTTCAAAGCATCCCAATATATTGGGGCACAATTGCTTACATCCTGAAAGGCATTTTACAGAAATTAAGGAAAGAATTCTTCTCCTTCATATGGTCTACCAATAGACATTCAAAAGGAATTCCTCTAGCTAGATGGTAATTGCTAGCTAGTCTGAAATATTTAGGAGGGTGGGGCATTAAGAACCCCTTTCTTTTCTGTCAATATTTGGCTTCCAAAACATTATGGCGCTTAATCAAGAATCCTGACTCCTTATGGGGGAAGGTCTTAATCTCCAAATATTTTCCAAATGGGTCCATTCAAGATTGGCTAAGGAAATGAGAAAAACCCTTCAAGAATGGGTCTATAGGTTGGAAAGCACTGGTTTTATCCTTCCCTAAAGTAGGGAACTCGTTGGCATGGTTGGTTGGAAATGAAAGAGAAGTAAGGGTAGGAGAAGATCCACATTCAGGAGAAGGGGAGAGGTTTAAAATTTCAGAAGGCCTAGTCTTAAAACTAAGAAGATTAGGGATATTCACCTTAAACCAAGATTTCTCTCTATCTTTACAAAGGGAAACTCTCTGGAAGAATTCAGGGGACTTAGGTCTAGAGGAAGGACTCAAGGAGGAATGGGAGGAATATGTTTCATTGCTCAAATCTAATTTTATTCATTTAGAGGAGGACAAAGAAGCTAAATTGGTCTCGACCAAAAATCCTGTGAATGGGGATTTCACGACCAAACTAGGCTACAAGATTTGGGCATGGGAGCATCATAAAGGAGAAAAGGAGGATTGGTGGACGCAATTATGGAAATTTTAAGGCCCCTTAAAGTCCAAATTAACCTTGTGGTTGACTCTCAATAACAATCTCTTAACTTGGGATAACTTGCAGAAAAGAGGATGGATTGGTCAAAATCAATGTGCACTTTGTTACTCAGATGAGGAAACTGTCTCTCATTTGTTTAATGTCTGTTCTTATGCAAAATTTGTGTGGAAGGAAGCGTGCAAAAAATTAAACTATTAAGGGACATCGGGGACCTCTCTTGAACACAAAGCAAAATCATGGTGGAAAGAAATATTGGTATGTCTGTATAGTGCTTTCCCATCCATTTTCTCTTATGGAATTTGGTGGGATAGAAACACTATAATTTTAAATAATAAATTGATTCCTCATGAAGTAACATCCTCTCTTGTGATACAGTGGGTCATGGAACTTAAATCCCAACAAAAATAGCCAAAAAGCAGAGTTCTGGTTCCTCCAGAGATAAACAAAGATATTCCTTGGGCCTTTTTTGATGGTGCAAGTCAAGGGGACCCTTCACTGGGTGGATCGGGAGGAGTTCTTTAACTCTCATACAATCATATTATCCAAGCAAGGTTTGCTCCAAGACACTACACTAATAATAAGGTAGAGATTGCAGCACTGCACTTGGTTATGAAATTGGCCATAAACAACAATATATATCAATTGCAAGTTTTCGGGGATTCCAAAATGGTGGTGGATTGGGTGAACATGAAGATCCAAATTAATGCTCCACATTTACAACAACTACTGAATGCTATTAGAAGGCTATTGGAATTCTTCATAGGCTTCAGAATATCTCACATTTACAGAGAGCTGAACATGGAAGCAGATGGACTATCCAAGCTAGCTCTGTTACTAGATCCAGTTAAACTAGAGACACAGGCAATTCCAGGAATTTGAACTCAATTACTAAAGTTTTATTTTATGCCAATGAAGATGTATAAAGAACATAGGATCATAGCATTGAACATATGATGCTCAATAATTTTTGCCAAGATTTGATAGGCATATCCTGGATATAGAACTTGTGTTTTTAGACAAACCAAAAGAAAAATTATGAGAATTTTTGTGATGAGAGGATTTTGGTTCTTCTGTAATGAAAGTTCCTTTGGAACAGTTTATGATCATTCTTTATTTAGAATGGAAGATATTTTCCTATTGGAAAATATATATATTATATGATATGTGAAAGAAGAATTATCAAAGTACAATCACATACATGATTATATCAGTTATGATATACCTAACTTATCCAACAAATCATTTACAGATCTACAAATATACTATCTAATATTACACTAACAATTAACAACCAGATTTTATGGTAACCGTTGTAATCCACATTACAGTTTTAAATCAAGATGCCCCAAATAGTTGCAATATGAATCTTTATTTTCCCATGAATAGTAATAGGCCCATCATAGATGGCCCCAGAGTTTTAATCAAGTAAAGTAATTAGATCTAAAATAATCTGACCAACTTACTCATGGCAGTAATCCCATGAAAGGTTGGAAACCATTGATTGAAACAAGGAGATATATAAGTATAACTATGGTATAATTCATGGCAGGAATTCCATTGAAAATGAAAAGACCCTAAGGGTCGTATTAATCTAATTATAACTTAGACTATATAAAAAAAATTACAAATTCTTAAGTGCTGAAAGATGGTTTGCGAAAGATTATTTCTAGAAAAAAATTTGAAAGGAAACCCGCAATCCACAATCCGCAATTGCAGAAGGTTAATTGTGGATTTGTGAGGTGTGTTACAGAATGGTATGAGAGCATGGTTGCAACACTAGGACTAAACTGACTCAACACTAAAAATGCTAATTAAACCAAAAAACTAATTTTATTTTATTTTTGATTGTCTTATTAAACCAGGAGAAGAATAAATTTATTTTGTAGGAAAAGTATTGCAAATACAGGGATGCTTGCGGAAGAAGAATCCCAAGCTAGAAACCCTGTGAATAATAAAGAGGATAATATAAGGGAGGGAGAAATTTGGGTAGAAATAAATGAAAATCAAGATAATAAATCTGAATTGTAGAAAACCATTAAAGAACTAAGGTCAGAGTAAAAAAGAGTTAGGGAGGATAATGAACGAATCTCGAAGGTTAAAGAGGAACTGCATAATATTTTACTAGCTAAGATACATAAAGATGAAAAAGTCAAAAATAGAGAATCAAAACATAAACTATAAAAAACTACACCTTACAAACATAAGGGAAGGAAGATGGAATTTTCTAGTCATAGGGATGAAACTTCTAGTGAAGAATCAGTCAAACATCACATAGGAACACAACAAGATTTCAGTAAGAGTAGTGACGATAATAAAAAGAAAAAGAAATACAAGCCATATGAATAAATTGCTGGGGAGCTCAAAATGTTTAATACACCACTGTTTAACGATGAGATTGAAAAAGGAGAAGAGGCAGAAGCCTGGCTGTCAGGGATGAATAAATACTACCAAATCTATAATTACTCCGATGAACTAAAAGATAAAATGTCCATTTATAATTTAACTGGAAAAGAGGACATATGGTGGCAGGATATAAAGAAAGTAGAGGGAATATATTGAGGGTCTATTTAGGGGGTAGGGGTTTATTTTATTTAATATATAAATAGACCAATATATAGGGGTATTTTTTATTACAAAGAATGGAGAAGCACGTTAGGGAGCATGGGGTTTTTAGCTTGACGAGAGAAGCACCACGTAGGAGGGGGAGAGGCAGTGCGCTGGTGAGCATGGGGTTTTCATCTTGATGGGAGAAGTAGTGTGCAGGAGGGATTTGCAGCATGTACGAAGTACTCGGAGAATATCGAAGGTTCTGTGTGGAAGGAAGGAGTCAAAGGATTTGAATATATACATTATATATATGTTGAGGTATGAAGATGGATGGGTAGTATCTGTGTTTGGGACCCTCTATGGATCTTGTCTGAAGCATTGGAAGTAATACAAAAATTTCAATAATTTGACAATATATTAGATGAAGTGGGTCTCCATATTTCTTTCCATGTTTGACAAAGGGGTTGCTTTCGGTAACTAAACATTCCCTAGCTAGTCAAACGAGTTTATCGCTTGTTGGTATGAATGAATAAGTGCATTAGGCAGTAAGGGGGTCATGACCAAGTATATGCCAATGGAGACACATGGTGCATTTGGTTTGCTTGTATACAACAACATTGACAGACATTGTTGAAGGAGGAGACCTATGTGCATTTGTTTCCATTTGTCAACATGGGCAGCTGCCATCTTTGTTTGATCCACTACTATGTTTGGTATCTGCATTCTCACCTACTTTTTCTTCAATTGGGTTTTATTTATTTGTGCTTAGCCCTCATCCATTCTCATATCTTGGTACTTTTTTTGACTTTTCTTCTAGGGAATTGAATATTTGATTAATATATCTCTGTAAGTACAGAGCCTTGGAAGGCCTAGTTCTGCTTGGTCAACTGACTATCATTGAAAGGTAATGTTCTGGTTGTTATGATTGTATACCCACATGGGCATGGCTATATATGGAATTTTGTTTTCATTGTGTTGAATATATTCACTGTATGTATGTTATCAGAGTCATTTCAAGGTGTTTGCAAGAACTTCTTTCCAAATATCTTAGCCCAGTTTCTTCCAATCATCCCCTGTAAGAAATTGTATTTATTTTTCTGATCTACATGTTGTTTTAAAGATAGCGTGCTTGAATTCAAGCCTTCCCTGTATGGGCATGGTATGTAGGATCACGTTGAGATGGCCTCATCTTTATGCCTCTTATAGGAGGAGGGTCGAGATTTTTGAGAGGGCATTTTCATGTACAACTTCCTAAGAATTGGCTATTTTCAAGTCCAATCCAGCAATAAATGTGCCAATGGCCTTTGAATTTGTAGTTTTGTCTAAGAAAAGGCTATTAGACATGTAAATCTGCATGTTTTTGAAATTTTAATGTCTAAGTTCCTAGAATGGAACCACCAAATGTCAAATGAAATGATCAAACCAATTTAACTCACAAGAGAATAGATGCATTCAAGACAAATAAAAGAGAGGACAAACTCAACTTTTAAGCGTTTTCTCCTAACAATCGTCATGTTGAAATATGTTTTACAATTGGTTAGGTTTATTGAAGTCACCCTAGGAAAGCAAATGAATAATTTTACAAAGGGATTTTACAAAGCGAAGAAAAAAGGATACTATGACCTTAAATTATTTAGATTCCCAACTGATTTATTTATTTCCATGACTTTTCTTTGCAAATTATTTACGCTAGTTTCTTTTTGGAAGGGGATGGTAACTCATGCAACCCATTTACAGGAAGTTTCCTCTGAAACAGGTCTTTTGTAAAATGTTAGTGCTTTGTTAATGCATTGTGTGTTGGGTACCAGTTCCTGTGATGATTAATTTTTATTTTATTTTTTGCCAATTGATCTCTCTACTTTTCCAACAATATTCTCTGTCTTTTTGAAAATCTTTTACAAGTCAATTTTTTCGCTTTCATATTGTTGGTAAATAGTGTTTGTGGAATAATTAATTACAAATTGTGCTTTGATAGTTGTCTGTTGCTCACCATTGATATGTGTAAGTAAAGAAGGTATTGTTGTGATTCTTCCTGATCTTAATACTTGATTTTTTGCTTCTTATCTTCTGACTTACACCTCCATCTTATACTTTTGTAATTGCAGGTAATACATTTCTAGTGTTTAAATATATCATTGCCTGTTTCATCCAACTTTTCATAGTAAAATAAATTTTATGTGGATACTATTTTAAAAAATAGTCACTTTCTTCAAATGTGTCTTTTTTACAAGTAAAATATAATCCTTGGCATGAAGAGGGACCATGCTAGGTAGAGGATGTAGTCCAAACACTCTGACACATGGTTCACTTACATCGAGTTTTCAAGTTAAAATTTTGTTGGAATCATAATGAGCCATTATGTTCCTTGTGTACTGAGATGGCATCTAGGAAACATATTTATTGGTTAATTTGAATTGCAAATTGCAATTCAATGAAATATCCAAACAAAAATTTAAAGAGTAATATGGATATTTTGAATAATAGACAATGTTTGTATAGCTACATCATAATAGTACTTACATTGACAAATTAATCTTGTTTTTGATTAAGCCTATGTGAGTTAAATATTTTCAATGTCACTTATATTATTCTTTATGTGTTTTGATGTTTTCTTGAACAAATCGAATTCCGGTTTAACCTAAGGTGTATTGTGAGCTAGAAAAATACATGCTTCTGCCCTAAAACCAAAATATTGTGACCTTTTCTTATCTCCAAACTATAAAACCATACATCTGATGAATGAGCTAACGATTGGCATATGACAACAGAGTTTATCATTTTATGTATCATGTTTCATGTAATGAAATCATCCATTCAAATACTTGCAATAATTTGTAATAGTAAAGATCTTATAATAAATAGACCATAAACCTTGAAATATCAGTACGCTTAAAAATTATCTTGTACAACATTTGTTCATGTAATGAAATGTCATAAAAGCGGTTCGCACCATTGCATGCTATCTCAAAATGTCATTTCAATAGGCAGGACTTATCCCAAAAGTAATACGAACAAAATGACATTCCTACTATATCTTTATATCCTCATATACATCAACCTAATTTCTCTATCATAAATATGAGGCACATCTGCATAGCATATACTTATTAGCTATTGATCCCAAAGGATTGAGGCTTCAAATCATACCAAATAAAACAAGACATTGGTAGTGATTTCAAGTTTAATGATACTAATTCTATACTAGGAATTATAGTTGTTGCTGCAGACAATTCATCTCTCAACCCTTTCATTTTTGAAACTAGATTCTAAGCTTCCCATCTTCCTCCATTTCAATAGCATAAAACATATTTTTTAAATACAATATTGTTGTTTTATCCAAATTTCATAAATTCTTCTTATTTCTTAATAAATTCCATGTTTTTTTGGCTTCTTCAACTTTCATAATGCATTTATTGACATTCTCAACCATAGGCAAAATTAAAATTGATAGCAGTTCTCCATTTATGCCTTCAAATTTATAAATCTCACCATCCATTGGTTTTTATTCAGTCCCACTCACCCAACCCCAATTATTTGGCCCTGTAGTACATACTCTGAAATATTTTCAAGCCTTGACCAGAGCATAGGCCTGCTTTTCCTATGAAAATAGTCTAGGAAGCATATTGTTTTTTATTTAACTTTTGTTCACAATGTTTTCCAAAGAAAGGAAAAATATAGAGGACAAACACATCAATATGTCATAACTCTTTCCAACGTGACCTGATCATCCAAGAGTTGCTTAGAAGAGGCCCTCCCCAAGCTAGGGGTGCTTTTGAAGAAGTAACTATAATCTACTTGAAACCATTGCTAGAAGGCATGCCACACCATTTCTTCTTTTTGACAAAAAATATGTAATGAATTAGGCAAGATAAGATAAAATTTATTAAAGTCCAAAAATATGGCCACAAAGAGGCCGATGGGACTATAAAGTACAATAGTGTGGAATAAAAAGTGGGAGAGCAAAGGTCACTTTTAGAGAATAATTATAAAATTAGGTCTATCCTATGCTAAATAATATTTAAAGTCTAAGATTATGGAGTAGGGAAGCTAGTAGTAAGGTAGATACGTGCAAGTACTGTGGAGAACAACATATTGAAAACAAAAAATCTCCAGAGAGGGATGTTTTTCCTAAAGGGTGATCAACACCCCTTGATGCTATCTCTCCTAACATTCAAGGCTACAGAGAAGAAGTTCCTAATGGATAATTGGTCGAAGGATTTGGAGGAGCAAGAATATCTGTTTTGAGAAATGTCTTGACTTCCAGAATTATGAATTGTGATTGAGATTGAGAGGAATTATATTTCATATTGGTTTCATGTGAGTTGTATTGGGATCTAGGGAGACATGTCCACAAGGGTCTTACTGACTAAGCATGGACAACCTCTTGCGGTCTCATAAATCTGATGGTTGATGTTTGGATACCTCTTGGTATATTTTTTTATGAGAAATTGAAGAATTGAAAAGGAAGTGAAAATCAATTAGAGGGGGTCTAGTTTGGGTGGTGATGGTTGGAGTGAGGGGGATCTAGGTTTGAGGTCCTCCCTCATGTACAAGGGCAGCTATCTCTAGTCTAGGAAGCAAAAGAAAGTGGAGAGAGAGTTTGCAGATTCATTAAAAAGATAATAAAACCATCATCTAATCTCATAACAGACGGGGCATTGAAAGATGAAGTGTTCCTTTGTCTCAATCTTGTGAAGATGGAAGAGTTGGAAGATCCTCTGCCCCCTTATGATGTGATCAATTTTGACTTGAAGACGATGAGAACTAACATGAAAATTCCCAAGAGGATCTTGAGAACATGCATTAGAGGAAATTTCAACTCAAAATGGGCCTCCTAAGGAAAATTAATAAAATAATAAAATAATATTTATTAATTTTGGAGGAAAAAAAGAAAAACTACTTTTTTCTTCGTATTTTCGACATATCTCCCTATGTTTGTACTCAAATTTCAATTGGGAGATATTGTTGGATGTGGAATTGAATTCTACATCCAACGAGTACCCACTCGACATAATTTTGATGGGACCTGCTACTCCAAAAACAAGAAATACCTAAAAAAATGCTCCAAAAACAAGAAATCACTGAAAAAACGTGATGATTTAGTTTTGTTTTTGTTTTTTTGAGTAGCGGGTCCCGTCAAAAGTATGCTGAGTGGGTACTCGTTGGATGCGGAATTCAATTCCTCATCCAAAGAGCTCTCTTGATCGAAATTTGAGTAAAAACATAAGGGAGATATGTCGAAAATACAAACAAAAAAGTAGTTTTTTTTATAATACCTATCCCCAAATTTATATTAAAAAATTGTTTAAGAGGTGCTCCCTTTTTGAATTTTAAAGAATTTTGATTGGCTAATACATGATAACATGGAATTTGTATTATTTTTGGAAGGGCCATTCTAAATTGAAATTTCCTCTAATGCATCTACTATCAAAGTGTGTATATGGGTCAAACAATAAGGCCACCCCTTAGCTTTATGAAGTGATTTGCATAGAAGTCCATCTTAGGGCTTAACCTACTCAGTAGGTTATTCCGTTTGATGATTCCCACACTGATGATATTATTCAACTCCTTTGGTAGGACTTGATCAGGGGAATCAAGAGAGTATTTGAATGTGGGGAAGCAATCTATCAACATACCAACCCATTGAAGGGGGTAGTTAGGCTTTCCAAACCAACAACAAGCTTGAATGAATATATTGATAGTGGCTATGGCCTCCAAGGAATAGTGAGGGAGATAAGGGTAGTGATCCTTGTTAGTTGATGACTTGCCCAAAGATAAGGGTAGTGATCCATTCTTTGCAAAGTCATCAACAAAGTCATCCTTCAACATTGAAAACATCTTTGGGATAGTTCTTTGTCCTCCGTTAGTTGATGACTAGCTAGGTTTCACCTTTTGCACACTTTAGTGATCCCTTTTCTCTTTTATCATTGTGAGGTTTATAGCCTATATATGAGGTTGTAATTGTATTAAGGGTTTTCTCATTACTATGTTTTTAGAGCATGTTTAGGCTAAGAAAATAGTGCTATGACCAATCATCTAATGAGGTTAGTGCATGCCCTTTCCTCACTTTAATAAATTTTCCACATTACAAATATATTGCACAACATTTGATGCATGGTTGAAAAACTTGAAACTTGAAACTTATTTAGGTTGCAATTTTTCAATGCCATTGGTTGGCTAAGGCCATAGATATCATTTGTATACTTACACTCCTATCTTGATATGTGAAGGCACTCTCCTTGCGACTTTTCTATTTATGTTTCAATCTCACCAAGAGGGATGTTATTATATGTATTCATTGTAATACCCTAATCCCAGTTTTGATACTTGATATTTTGGAATTTTAATGCTAATGGATGGCTATGTAATTATTCATCAATTGGGTAGGTAAGGGCTCAAGTCCAAGGTCCCATTGAGGGATGGATGATTTACTAGAAATAATATTTTATAGTTTAGGTATCAACTTTGGGCAATAACCTAGATTTTGTTCTTGAACATGTAAAGCTAGATTAGATTGCCTTCAGTTATTAAATGAGTCAAAGGATTTCATGATCATTGAATTAATATATGAAGTACACTGACATTATCTAAACTGTACTTACAATGCAAACAAGAGGAAAAGAAAAAGATAAAATATTGTGCCTCAAGTTATGAAAGCAGACATAACTAGCACAATGAATCTTGCTAAAACACTTTTAAAAGTGGGTAAAATTTACTTAAATGAATGATCAACTTATATAGATACACTTAAGAAACACGGTGATGATCATATTGCATCATCCCATATTGCATATCATTCTTGCTTCTGATGTTTGTCCGACCCTGTTTCTTGCTACCTACATTGAATGCCTAATTACGCTTTTTTCGCTTATTGCTAGGTCATCCACATGTGTAATTTATTATCAGTGTTTTATTGCTTGGTACATGTTATCTATGCAAGGAAATGTTCTAAGGATCAAGTACCTTGTAGCAGTGCATAGAAGAAACAAAGACCTGAAGAGTTTCAAAGAACCAAGACTATGCTAGGGGGTTAAGGTGTATTTGTGAACCAAGTGACCTTCCACTTTACTGGAGTGTGTAATGAATGAGAATATGATTGATTAATATTTTGAGGGAGGGAATTTTTTTTCCCAGTGGATAATTGGTTGTAAATCCAAAGCAAAGTTTAGGGTAGATAAAGGGTGGACTATGGAGCTGTGTGAAGGGTCAAGCTTGTAAAGTTGTAAACAACTGGGGTTGGGATAGATTTGTATTTGAAATTCTTGTGTGAACTGACCATGATTGTTTTTCCAAGTGGATGGTTAGAGGAGCATAATTGTCATTTCCACTCTGACCCTTTACATGTCACTCGAATTTCTTGGTTGTTGTCCATGCACCTTTGACAAGATTCTTTTTGTTGCTTGTATGAAATAGGATCTTCATAAAATACCTTTTATGTATTGAACAATAGGAAAAACATAAACCATATTTAGTGTATTCAAAATTAGAATGAAATTCAAGCCTCAATCCAATTAAACATATTCTATTAGAGTTAATTCTTTGAGTTTTTTTCTACCACTAATGTTTATTGTCTCGTTGTTGTACCCATAAAGCTATAGAGTTTACCTTCTTGATAATGTTTCTTTTGTCTTTAGTCTTTAGATGCATTCATCTTTCAAATTAAACCTTTAATTGTTGTTTCACAATTTGGCTTACTAAAATCACTTTCTTTTTAAAGTCTAGTACATATACTAGATCGTGCACTTTTTTTATTAGCCCATTGGGCATATTCATCCAGACTCTTTCTTGACAGTTTACAATGCAACTTTGGCCACATGAACTTTATATATAAGGTGGGAAAACCCTTTATTCCATGTGATGTGATTTGTAGCACTTGAGTCTTTATACCATGTACCTTTAGATGGCACTTTATTCTCTTGTGAAGTAGAAACTCTGTAGATAGTGACACAACATCCAATTTCATTCCTGCAGTGCCGTTTATATTCACCTTAAATTTTAATGAACCTATCACCTTTTCTGATGAAGGTTCAGTGCCATATTTTATAGGGGAAACTTGCTCATGCTTGTGAACAGACAAATTATTAGCTAAAATGCCCTTGGTTAAACTTCTCTGAGCCATATTGTCCATGATCTTTCTTAAGGCCTCTGCTATTTTTCTTTGTTGGGGTCGCATAATATTTATTCACCCTGATTCCCTTTGACTTTTATTCATATTTCTTAGACTCACCCTTTTGTGCAACATAAGGCTTGATATGAGGTGTGCTGATTGAATTGAATTTCCTTGAAGCTAAATTTGAAACATCTTGCTTCTTTGGAGAAGGCAGCACTGGTGCAGTCACACTCTGTAGCTTTTGTTCTTCCATTTTTGGATCAGCCAATGATTCAGTAGAAATTTTACCATGTGCACTCCTCTCATCCTTATCTCCAATCTTCCATTTATCCATATGCTTAGAGGGCATTGAATATTCATGTTAGTTTTTCAACTTTAAGCTAGCATTATTAGGATCTTTGACTCAAAGAATAACAAGTAAAGTAATCAAACACAAGAGACAATGAACACAATGTTTTTCCTCAGGGAAACCATAAAGGAGAAAACCCCGCAACTTCCTCAGAGATAGAATCAGCACCAAAATAGTAAAATCCCCAAAATAGTAAGTGATCTCCCGACAATAGTAATCTTCTTCTTATCTAGCCCCAGTGTCTTCTCCTTCCTCAACTATGCGTTACACTTGGGTGTGGATGAGTTGTGTGATAAATAGAGACTCCAGTTCTCTATTTATACTAATCCTGACATGACTAAAACCCTACTAGGGCCGAACTCTACTAGGAGAGTCTAATAACCCTAGCGCCCCGAAACTGCGGGGACTTTAACACTTAGACAATCGGAGGGTTACTCACTATGACTTGTCATGACTTGTTTACATTATTGATCCTCCCGATTGGAACATTGGGGCATGACAATATGACTCAATTACATTATAGATACATCCCAGAATAAACATCGGGTTACAATACATAAGATACATAGATGAATACATTCTGAAGTTACAAATACATCAACACTCCCTCTTAACTAGGAAGGTATTCTTTCGGCACAATTTTCAACACTGGTCTTCTTCTCTGTATCAGCTGGATCATCTCGTCATCTGCATCTCAAGTCTTTTGAGTATTCAAGTCATCTTCGTCTTCAAGTCATATTCGTCATCAGATCTGGATCATCTCTCAATTTGGATCATCATGGGACATCATCATTGGATCTGGATCATCAATAGATCTAGATCATCACTGGGCATCATCACTGGATCTGGATCATCACTGGATTTGGATCATCACAGCTGGATCATTATCACTCAATCTGGATCATCACTTGATCTGGATCATCACTGGCTATCATCACTGGATCTGGATCATCACAGGTGCTATCTCATGATTCTTCTCGTCACAGGAAGTTCTACAGAGCTAGCCCTTTTTCATGCTGGTTGTAGGCCTATCCTCCATGTAGGTATTCTTCAGCACTTACATATATGATCAACACATGATATGAAGAATGGCTCATCATTTCTATCTGATCAACACATGATGCAAAGATAGATACTGCACTTACATTTGATCAACACATGATATGAAGAATGTCACGCCCAACACTTACATCTGACCTACTCGTCAGAAAGGCATGCCCAACACTCACATCTGATCATGTAGGAACTAATCCTATAATCATATCAGAAAGGCCCAGCACTTACATCTGATCAACACATGATCAAATAAAGGCTTCAACATCTCTATCTGATCAACACATGATGCGAAGATAGATACTGCACTTACATCTGATCAACACATGATACTAAGAAAGAAACTACACTTGCATCTGATCAACACATGATGCAAAGAAAGGAATAACACTTATATTTGATCAACACATGATGCGAAGAAAGGCTCAACACTTATATCTGATCAACACATGATGCGAAGAAAGGCTCTGCACTTACATCCACCCAGGTGGGAACACATATTTCTCACAATGATGGAAGGGCTTGCACTCATATCTAATCATGAGGGAACAAATTCTAGCAATCATATCAGAATGGCCCCCAGTCCTCCTCGACTGAGCTACCTGGTAACTGACTAGGTGCCTCCATTCTCTTAGAGAATGGCAATTTCCCTTACATCCGACCTACTCGTCGGAATGGCCAACACTCACATCTAACATGGAAGGAACTTAATCCTTTAGCCATGACAGAATGGTTCAGCCCTTACATCTGATCAAGTGGGAACACATCCCTTTATCACATTAATATGGCTACTCACTCCTACACTGAGTGTTCCTGGTAACTGACCAGGTGCCTCCATTCCTAGAATGGCAATTGCCCTTACATCTGTCCTACTCGATAGAATGGCCAACACTCATTTCTGACATGGAAGGAACCAATCCTCTCACCATGACAGAATGGCTCAGCCCTTACATTTGACCATGGAAGGAACCAATCCTCTCACCATGTTAGAATGGCTATGGGTCTCATCATTTTCTCATGGAGGAAACCTCAATTTGGAGAACACCAAGCTTCTCCCTGAAGTACTCAAACTTCAGCCTAGCCAATGGCTTCATCAATACATCAGCTATCTGTTCCTCCATCGCAACATACTGGAGATTCACTGCTACACTCTGCACCATATCCCTGATATAGTGATACTTGATCTCAATATGGTTCAACTAGTCATGGAACACTGGATTCTCTGACAAATTTACGCGACTTCACAATGTATACAAGTAGCATCCAACTGGAGATCAAATATGTCAGACAGTAGCTTTCGTAGCCATATTGTCTCACAACTAGCTGAAAAAGCTGCGACATACTTTGCTTCAACTGTACTCAGTGCCACATAGGATTGCTTCCTGCTAAACCAAGAGATCACACTTGATCCCATACTGAAGCAACACCCTGAAGTGCTCTTCCTATCAATGGCACTGCCTGCCCAATCTGAATCAACATAACCCTCCAGGTTAATCTTTTGATTCGCATCGTACTTGAGCCCATAATCAACTGTACCCTTCAGGTACCTCAAAATATGCTTTGCAGCAATCAAGTGAACATTTCTCGGATCTGTCAAGAATTGGCTCAAGGTGTTCATAGCAAAGTAAATGTCTGGTCTTGTGTTCATCAGATACATCAATGACCCAATCATCTGATGATACATCGTAGCATCAACCGATTCTGATGAAGCATCACTCAATAGCTTTAGGTTCGATGCCATAGGTGTGGCCATAGCCTTGCAGTCCATCATCCCAAACCTCTTCAGGATCTCTACTACATGCTTCCCTTGTCCAAGGAATATTCCATCTGTACTCTACCACACATCCATACCTAGAAAGTAATGCATCATCCCCAATTCCTTCATTTCGAACTCAGTAGCAAGCTCTCTCTTTGTATCAGCAATCAAGCCATTCGTACCTGTCACAAATAGATCATCTACATATAGTAGAAGCATCACTGGGTTTCCATATTCAACCTTATAGTAAAGGTTGGAATATGCTTTACTCTTGGTAAAGCCCAAACTGGATAGAAAGCTATTGATTCTACCGTACCAGGTCCTGGGTGCTTGTTTTAAACCATATAGGGCTTTCTTCAATCTGCATACATGAGACTCTTTGTCATGTGTCTCAAAATTGAGTGTCTGTTCTTAATATACTTCCTCTTCCACTACACCATTCAAGAAAGTAGTCTTGACATCCATCTGGTGTATCTTCCATTTCATCACTGCAGCCAGAGAAAGTACTGATCTGATTGAAGTGTATTTGGCTACAGGTGCAAAGGTTTCTTCATAGTCTATTCCTTCTTTCTGAGAGAAACCCCGAGCTACAAATCTTGCCTTATACTTTTCAATGCTATCGTCTACAGCATGCTTGATCTTGTAGATCCATTTGGAAGTTACAACTGACTTCCCTTCTGGTCTTGGGACAACATTCCAAACATCATTCTTCATGATCGATTGATATTATTCAATCATAGCATCCTTCCATTCTTTCCGTTATGCCGCCTCTTCATAACTAGAAGGTTCTTTATCAATGAAATCAAATAGTAAAGCTGCATACCTGGAGCAGGATCTGGTCCTCTTTCTTTCTCCGTGATTCTCTTTTGGAGCCCCATATATTTCTACACCTTACATAAGTCCACGTACCCAAGCAGGTTTCCTCTTATGAGGATTCTTCTCCAGAGGTGGATCTATAGGTCTTTGTGGTTCTTCAAAATCTCGATCTTCTTCTTGATCTTCTTCATTCATGGTTGTATCATGAATTCTGGGTACTTCTACTTCTGCTTCTTTAGGTTCTTCGGAAGGTCTCTTTCTGGATTTGTTGTAAGCTGTGTCTTCATCAAATGTCACATCCCTGCTGATGTCAATATTCTTTTATCCTGGGAAATAGATTCTGTAAGCCTTCGAGCTTTCAGAGTATCCCACAAATATTCCATTCTTTCCTGAAGGATCTAATTTTTTTCTCTTCTCTTTTGGAATGTGTATGTACATAGGACAGTCGAATATTCTGAGATGGCTGACTTCTGGTTTCTTTCTGGAGAAGACTTCTTCAGGAGTCTTGTTCTTGAGTACTCTATGTGGTGTACGGTTCTGTACATACACCGATGTTTTGGCAGCTTCAGCCCAAAGATGCATAGGAAGATCTTGATCATGAAGCATTTCTCTTGCAGCTTCCATGATGGTTCTATTCTTCCATTCTGTAATCCCATTCTATTGTGGATTATAAGGAGTGGACAACTCCCTCTTAATCCCTGATTCTTTGCATAGCTCTTTGAATTCATTCGAAGTGAATTCTCCGCCATTATCTGATTGAATGGTCTTGATCTTGTTTTTAGTATGGTTCTTAATCAAGGCTTTGAATTCCTTGAACTTACTGAATACTTCGTCTTTGTTCTTCATGAAGTAAACCCATGTATTTCTAGAAAAATAATCAATAAAAGAAACATAGTATTCATACCCTCTTAGTGAGTTTGATGACATAGGACCACGTACATCGGAGTGGATGATTTCTAGTATGCCTTTGGCTTTGCTTTCGCTACTTGGAAATGTCTTCTTTGTATTATTCCCTTTCACACATCCTTTGCAGACCCCATCATGTTTTGCTTGAAATTCTAGAAGACCTTCAACAACTTTGCTTGCAATAGGTAGTGCTCTGTAATGCACATGAGAAAGCCTTCTATGCCAAAGTTCACTTGGCTACTGTGTCATGGCTCAAAGCTTGTTTTGGATGGCCTTTCAATTTGTACA
Organism: Pseudotsuga menziesii; assembly: GCA_001517045.1. Classification (NCBI taxonomy): domain Eukaryota; kingdom Viridiplantae; phylum Streptophyta; class Pinopsida; order Pinales; family Pinaceae; genus Pseudotsuga; species Pseudotsuga menziesii. Next base: position 889,055 of record LPNX010754949.1, read on the forward strand.
AACCTCCTTCTTGTTCTCCAATCACTACCGCATCATCGATAGTATTTCCTTTTGGCCACAAGATGACTTGACCATCTATGAATGCAAATCTCATTCCTTTTGCATCCAATGCTGATATGGAGAGAAGGTTCTTCTTGAGTCCTGGCACAAACAATACTTCTTTCATTGTTAGAGACTTACCTGAGTCTAGTTTATATGAATATTCCCCACTACCTTTTATTGGATATTGGTAGTAATCTCCTAGCTTCACCTTGTGAGGTGATTCATGTTCTGACAGTCTCACAAAGGATTCCTTGAATCCAGTCATATGTTTGGAAGCCCCACTATCTATAAGCCAATCATCACTTCCATGAATAATGTTACCTGTGAGAGCGTAGATCAGAACATATTCATCCTCGCTTGAAGAATCTTCACTTTCATATCTGGATCTCTTCTTGGATGGTTCATTATTCTTTGCAGCATGAGCATGATGTCTTCTTTTGTTCCCCTTCTTCTTATGAGAGTGACCCTTGTTCTTAGGACAGTATTTTGCAAAGTGTCCTCTTTCATCACATGTATAACATCTTGATTTTGATAGGTCTCTTCTACTATTATTTCTGTGATGAGGATCCTTACCTTTGGAGTAATGAGGTCTTCTTATGCTTTTCTTGGAGTGGACTATGAGAGCTTGGTATTCACTTCCCATCTTCTCTTCTCGAGCTGCTATCCATGCTTCTTCTTGAGAACATTCTTCCCATAGTCTACTGAATTTGACTAACTTATTTCTAACACAGATTCCTTGGATGAAAGAATCCCATGACCTAGGAAGGCCATTCAGTGTTGTCATCACAATCTCTACATTCTCCACTTCTTCATCTATAGCTTCTAATTGTTCCTTGATCTGAGAAACCCTTGTGAAGTAAGACTGGATGGTCTCTACATTTTGAATCTTCACATTCTTCAATTGATTCCTTAGAGTCATCTTCTGGTTTATGTTCTTCCCTTCAAACAATTTGGTTAGGGAATCAAACATGGCTTTAGGTGTCTTGAGAGAGGACACCTGTGGGATAAGATGATCCTTGATAGATTCAACAATGATTCTCTTTGCCATAACCATATTCTTCTTATGTAAGGCCTTTGCCTCATCTCCCTCTGGAACTGGAACCTCCTCATGAATGTAGGAGTCTAATTCATTCTCTTCCAGGACCAGGGAGATCCTATACTTCCAGGATCGAAAGTTATCAGCTCCCTCAATATTTTCATCAAGCTTGGTATGATGAGACATCTTAAATTGAGAATCTCAAATGGGAATATAAGAGATATTAGATCTTACCAGGTCAAGACGTCAGATCTGAATCTTGAGCTGAAATCCTGTAGAGCTGGTTCAGGAGCAAATTAGGGTTTTGCTTTTCCGGAGATTTGTCCACCCAAATTCCTTGAAATTTGTCCCTAACTTTGATTTTGGGGAGGATATCAATCCAGAAATAGGCTCACTAAAAAATTCTTCTTCTGTGAAAAGCCCTAATTTTTGGCAGTAGTGTTGGGTCCAAAACTGAAAAACCTCAAAATTGGATTCTACTTCGACAAAAAGATGCACCCTAAGGAGGAGAGTTATTCCACCTTACTTTTGCTGAAAATATGTGGAGGAAGATCCACAAACTAGGAATCCCTAGTTCTCGCAGCTGCATAGTGTCTTCTTCTCAGGTTAGCTCTGATACCATGTTAGTTTTTCAACTTTAAGCTAGCATTATTAGGATCTTTGACTGAGAGAATAAAAAGTACAACAATCAAACACAAGAGAAAATGAACACAGTGTTTTTCCTCAGGGAAACCATAAAGGAGAAAAACCCACAACTTCCTTAGAGATAGAATCAACACCAAAATAGTAAAAGCCCCAAAACAGTAAGTGATATCCCGACAGTAGTAATCTTCTTCTTATCTAGCCCCAGTGTCTTCTCCTTCCTCAACTATGCACTACACTTGAGTGTGGATGAGTTGTGTGATAAATAGAGACTCTAGTTCTCTATTTATACTAATCTTGACATGACTAAAACCATACTAGGGCCGACCTCTACTAGGAGAGTCTAATAACCCTAGGTCCCCAGAACTGCGGGGACTTTAACACTTAGAAAATCAGAGGGTTACTCGGTATGATTTGTCATGACTTGTTTACATTATTGATCCTCCCGATCGGAACATTGGGGCATGAAAATATGACTCAATTACATTATAGATACATCCCGGAATAAACATCGGGTTACAATACATAAGATACATAGATGAATACATTCTGAAGTTACAAATACATCAACACTTCAAACCATGCATCCATCTGATTCTCCTCTACCCATTTATTAGGTTTTGAAGAAAACCTTATAAAGGATTGATATGAATCTGAAGACACCACAGGTTTCTTACTACCTCCTGTTTTGTTTGCTTCCTTTTGGATCAATGTGTCTACTTTGACACATTCCTCAATTACCTTAACTGACTTCTTGTCATTATCAAAACATTTAGTATAATATTTTTCATCTGCAGAAATATTTATGCATCATCTTATCCTGTCACACCAGTTGCCACTGGATCCACTAAAGCAGTTGTAGCCTCTACAACACATGCATACATAGCTTCCTGAACATATCACCCTTCAAATTTTCTTTACAGTTTGGAACTTGAATGCTCTCTTCAGTGTTTCCATGTTTAAAAGATTCAAAATTGTTGACAATGTTATCTGTCACTGATTTTCTACGATCTAGGAACTCACTTTCAGGGACTAATTGAAAACCTCTAATTTATTTTTCCATGCTTTTACTTTTCTGACCAAATTGATTTTCACTCATGGTCTGCTATGAAATAATGCATGTATCTGGTGATTGTATCATAATTTATTCAAGATAAGAAGAGAAATTCAAAATAGTGTCTCCATCATTATGAATATTGCTTTCACTCTCTAATGGCCTTTTAAAGTCTCTCTTTGTTGTCTTCAAGTCTAGCTCAGTTATTAAATATACTGCACCAGAAACATTAGACCTCAAATGGTTCTTAAAATGGCTCGTAGGCATTGCACCAGCAACATCAGACCACAAATGGTCCTCAAAATGGATTGTAGGGTTCTTTATCTTTAGTGTGGACCTCATATTGTCGGATTTAGATGTTGATAATGAACTGTGCTTTTTAATCCCAACCTGAACTGAATTGAGCATCTTCCTGTCTTTCTTACCAGAGGATATCAGGGATGTAGCAGGAGTTTTCTTATTCTCGCCTATCCCATGTGTCCTACTTATTCAGAGTTTGAGATTATTTATAAATATTTTGGGATTGCCAATGTGTTTGATATTGTTTGGGTATTATTCAACATAGGTTTGCATAAATGTTCCAATGCTCCATATCACTAGAAGGAATCCCTCGGTGATTATCATTAGAGTACTCTTTCGATTTAGAACTATGGAATTGATTTCAAGTTGTTGTTATGTACTTTCCAATATGGAAGTTGCATTGTAAGTCTTTATTTGAAGGTCTTAATTGCTCCATATACTGTTTTCAAAAGATGTAATTGACGAGGCATGTGCCCAAATATCTAATAAGGATCACTTCTCACAAATTGTACAGGATACCTCAGCTTGGTTTACTGCTTCAATTGCAACCTATTAGAGTATTGCAATCTCCAATATTTGGCTATTAGCAGTTTGCATTCTATTAACCACACTTAGCAACGTTAATGAAATTTGTGTTGCACACCGATCAAGAGCTAGAATTCGAAGTTTGATATTTCAATACTTAAATGCACTTTTGATGGAATCCAGCTCCGTATATTGTTTTCTGTAAGTAAACACAAGGATATACGTTATTAAATCAGGTTTTCATCCATAAGGTTTGCAAGTTTTCTGGGTCAGCAGGTCATTTTTTTAGCAAGTTTATATTTAACTTTGTCATTACTTACGCCCCCTTGCTGTGTATGTATCACAGCTACAAATATAATTACTTAATCCAGAATCCAGGATTCTTAATTTATATGTGCAAAATTAATGACTTTCAAAGATTTAGGCTATTTTCCTATTGACTTATTTCAAGTAAATTACCAATGCAGACAACTATGGTGAACATTGTTGTGGGATCTCTGGTGTGGGTAGAAAACCCTGAAGTAGCCTGGATTGATGGAGACTTTTTTGAAATCAATGGGAAGGAAGAAAAAATTCAAACTACAAATGGGAAGATAGTAAGAACACCTTGCCACCTCTTACACAAATGACTCACTCAGCAAGAGTCTGTTCAGATGCGTTCGTTGTTTTTACAAATAGTGTTGATGTTTTAGAAAGAAAAAAACATTTCTAAGACAATAAGATTTTTGAAAATAAGATATCATTGTGCTCATGTATTAGTGAAGAAAATTGTCGTAAGAAGCTATGGTGAGCTAGATTATGCTCTTAAAAAGAATGGTCTATCAACTGTGTTGTTTATGTTTCTTATATAGTTTTTGTATCTTCAATATGGTAGAAATTTCAATCTATCCCACTTTATTTCTAGTGCATATCTCTTTACAACTTACAAGTAATATGAAAACGATGGAAGGATGAGTAGCAGTAATGATTGATGTGTGTGGTCTATTCAGGTGGTGGATCATTTGTAAGCCATATACCCAAAATATGTAGAAGCACCTTTTGCGGGGTTAGACGACATGAAAAAACTTGCCTATTTGCATGAGCCAGGGGTTCTACAAAATTTGTTTGCTAGATTTAATCTTAATGAAATTTATTTAAGGGGCCTTATTTACTATGAAGCTTTGAGATAGTATTCTTAGTTCATTTCAAGCAAGGTAAGAAATTAGTGTGCTTATTTTTTACTAAGTGACATTTAGTCTTCTGTATACTTTTAGAAGTACTTTCTTATTTTCGTCCAATGGTACTTTAGAACTATTTATAGGTATTATGGTCTAATGGAACGACATCTTGTTGACAGACATACACAGGGAATATATTTATTGCTGTCAATCCTTTCAGAAGACTTCCACACTTGTATAATACCCACGTGATGGAACAATATAAGGGTGCAACTTTTGGAGAGCTAAGCCCTCATCTTTTTTGCAGTGGAAGATGCTTGTTACAGGTACTATCCTGAATCTTGTAGTATTTGAATTTGTTCATTTTGCTGGAAACAATCCACACAGAGAGTATCTTAAATGGATAAACCCTTTGCTTTGCATAAAAGACAAAATGGGTTTGACCTATTGGTTATAGGGCATTTCTGCCTGTAAGTAATCAAAAAATTAAAATGATTCAAAAAATAGGTTCTAAAGCTAAATGTGGACATGCCTGGAAATGGGAAACTTGATCCTGAACTGCCCTTAGGGAGGTCAACCTTACATCAAGTTTATTTATTTTTTATACAGGTCAATGGTCACCGAGGGGAGAATCTAGTCAATCCTGGTCAGTGGAGAAAGTGGAGGGGGAAAACATAAACAACGAAAATTCTTATGCGTTACCTTGCATTTCTGGGTGGTCGACCAGGAACAGAGGGAAGAACAACAGAGTAACAAGTTTTGGAAGTAAGAAGCAACTTCATTCTTTGTGATACATAAGCTTGTAAACAATGCTTCTCCATAGCTTATGGTGTACATGTTACTGCATTACTAAAATATTGTGTCATGGTTATGTGTACAGTCAAATCCTATTCTTGAAGCTTTTGGTAACTCAAAAACTGTCAAAAACAACAATTCCAGGTGACTCACAGAGGCGTAACTATAATTTATTTTGATTTGTAATTATCTAATTGAAATAATCTCAACATAATGGATTAGGGGATGACAATGAAACACATAGTGCTTATATGTTCTCATCTGATGGAAGAGCATCTATGATGCAGTCGTTTTGGAAAATTTGTTGAGCTCCAGTTTGACAAGAATGGAAAGATATCAGGAGCTACTGTCAGGATCTACCTTCTAGAAAGGTCTCGTGTTTGTCAGGTATCTGATCTAGAGAGAAATTATCATTGTTTCTACATTCTTTATGCTGCACCACTAGAGGTACATCATTTCATCATGCCTAATAAATGTCAAGGGTGATTCTAACAAAATTGAGGAATATCATTTCAAAGTAGTTTTTTCTTTCTGAAATTGTGAATAAGAATGTGCAACACTTTCATGCTAGCAATCTTAGATTCATGAATATTACCAATGTGGCACCTTATTTATAGGATATTGCTAAATACAAGTTGGGAGATCCTAGTACATTTCATTAAAGTTAACTAGACTAATAGTGAGAACTATAGATGATGCTAGAGAGTATCTCGAGACAAGAAATGCCATGGATTTGGTTGGAATAAGTCCAGAAGAACATGTATTCATTGCAAATGGAGTCATTTGTACCTTACGGAAAATTATGTGCAAAACAATAGTAGTATGTTCCTAAATGCAATTGATGATATACAACACAATAATCATGCCATGCATTCGATAACATAGAAAGTAATGGTTTGAATGATTGGATCTGCAGGAAGCAATATTTCATGTAGTAGAAGCTATTCTCCATCTTGGTAATGTTGAGTTTGTCAAAGGGAAGGAACCAAACTCTTCTCAACCAAAAGATGCTAAAACTATTTTCCATATTCAAACAACAACTGAGCCTCTCATGTAAGCTACAAATGTAACACATGAATAATTTAGTGGTTTATGATGTTTATACATTTTTTATTATCTGTGAACTTGATCATTTTGTTAAAACTTAAAACACATTAAATTCTACCTCAGGTGTGATGTCAAGTGCCTTGAACACTCTCTTTGTAAACGTATTATTGTTACACGTGATGGAAACATAGTAAAATTGCTTGATCCTGGTGCTGCAACTCTCAACTGTGATGCTTTGGCAAAAATGATATACTCACGGTTATTTGATTGGTAAAGATTAGTTAGAAAAGTTTGAACTAGAATAAGTTGTGTTTTTTATTTGCAAACAAGTGTAGCTTTAGTTTTTATTATAACATCTCCTAATCCTTAACATTTACGGGATGGTAGATAAAATCAATATATCAATTGGTCAGGATCCCAATTCAACACATTTGATTGGAGTTCTTGATATTTATGGATTTGAATGTTTCAAGGTCTACATGTATATTTCCAGCATATTCAACTTGTAGGATTAATTTTAGCAAATGTTAAAGGCTATTTGACTCAAATAATCTAGTGACTATGGCTCTTGAGTCTTATAACTCCTCCTATTTCAACATTAGTTGCTAGTTTATAGAGAATTCTCATTTTCCGAGAATGAAAAGATAATAGGCAGAGTACATGGAAAGTATCAAATATATTTTTCCTTTCCTGCTTGGCTTCTTGATATCAGTATAGAACCATACAAATTTCAGATGTTTATATGCAAATATATAGTGTTCTCAACAATATTCGCAAATTATTTTGGGGAAAAGATCCCGTTGGTTAAATAATTAATTGAAAAAGAGATTGAACTTGCAATTCTTGAGGTCAGCATTCATTATAACTTATTTTTTCATTAAAATCTTTCTTTCATGGTATTTTTGGGCAAATGTGTATTAATCTTACAAATGAGAAGCTACAACAACATTTCAATCAGGTTTGGAAACACTCTCACATGCTTGAGCTATCTTGGGAGTGAATCTACTTTCATTTTTCTGCTATCCATAGTTATAGTGGACATTCTCTAGTACCCTACTGTTTAATGATGTTTCATTTATGTTTGCATAATTGGTACTTGTGATGCAACATGCCATTAAAATGGAGTGGGAAGAATACATAAGGGAAGGTATCAATTGGAGTAACATAGATTTTGTGGATAATCAAGATGTGCTGGATCTTATAGAGAAGGTTTCCACTATTTATCCTTTCTGTTACATTCTTTGTTGTTATGCTAAAATTGAATTTCCTTCATTAATGTTCCGTGTTAAAAGAGGAAAAACAAACTTTATATATTGACCATGGAAATGGGTCCTTGAGATACAATGTCAGGTGTACTGTTCCTTTATAGTGCAACACATAAATTTGGGTGTATCTTCTGTTCTTCTTTCAATTTTTTATTTTATATTATTTGGCAATTGAACTGGATATTAGCCATGATGGACTGATTAAAGGAGTTGTGCATGGTTTTGCATAAACCTGGTGGAATTATTGCACTTGTGGATGAAGCTTGGTATGATTGTATTATTTCTATCTTTATTCTTTTGATATCACTATAGTGGAATTTATTGGATTAATGCTTTGACACAATTACAACAACTTCTTTAGTTATTTGGAGGTGATGGTTAAACACTAAAGTCAATTTAATTGTCATATATATTCTAAGATGCAACGTTCCATAGAAAAAACCTTAGTGTTGCATTTATACTAGTAATCTTGAATGGGGTACAAATAAGATATATGACAGTTCACTCAAATTAGAATTTAAATTCTGAGACCAAAAGTTACAATGTTCCTAAATTGTCTCTATTGCTTGACTATGCAGTATGTTTCCAAAATCAACACATGAAACATTTGCTCAAAAGATGTACCAAACCTACAAAACCCATAAACATTTTGCGAAGCCAAAATTGGCTCGTACTGAATTCACTATCAATCACTATGCTGGTGAAGTAAGAGTTTCCTTTTTTTTCTTCTGAAGTTATATAACTTAAGAAGTGTTTTCTAGGTTCCTGCAAATGCTCATACTTTGAATTTTATCTGTCGTGTAGGTTACATATATGTTAGATCTATTCCTTGAGAAGAACAAGGTCTTTGTTGTTCCACAGCATCAAGCTTTGTTGAATGCTTCACCATGATGTTGTATAAGCCATAGGAGGGTGGACATAGGTGAAAGAAATGGATATAGATCCCAATGATCTAAAAGCAGAAGAAGAGGAGGAAGTGGTGACAAATGATATAATTAAAGAAGTTTATGTTGGAAAGGGTTTGGAGTGGGCCTTGCAACCGTTGAAGAAAAGGGGAGCATTGAAAGAGTCTGTGGAACGAGGTGGAAGAAATATGGATAAGGAAAAGAGCAAACTTGTTGGGGTACGAGATACCACTGGACCAAAAGAGATACAATTAAACCATTTAGATGAGTTTGGACGTATTGTAATATTCTTTTCTTGATATTTCAATTGTATTATGCTTTAGTCATGTTGACCTCCCAGTTTAATTCATTAATGTTTGTTTAAATAAATCATAAATTTATTTGTTGTCAATATATATTTACAGATGACACCTAAGGCACACCTAAGGAATCTTTATCGGAAACTGTCACATAAGTTCCATGGAAAAGGCCCTGGAAAAATGAAACAAGAAAAACATATGAAATAGTATCAGGAGGAATTGAAGCTTAAGCAAATGAATACCATGCACACCACTTTGATGTACATGGAAAAAATGTGTGACATTTAGGCCAAGATGCATACTCCTTATATTGTTCTTAGTGGTCCAAATTAAACTAGGGTATGCTTACATTATGTGTAGTTCAAGCATGTATACTTTTAATTTGACCATTATCTTATTGATATATGATTATAATAATTGACTACTTTGTCCATGTCTTTAACTGCTGTAGGAAAACAAGTGACCCATGAAGTGTTTTTTCTACTGTCGAGAAAGAGGTTCCAAGAATCTTGACTCCAATGCTTGGTGATAGGAAGGTTGGTATATTTGAACTCAATATAATTTTCTTGTTCTTCGTTTAGATGAAATTTATTTAGCACAATTATCTAGTACATAATATGTTGTCTCAGTATCTTGTAGTGTTGTAGATATTTTGATACAATTGTTGTTCTCTTTGTAGGTTGAGCATTTCTTAGGAATTAAGCGTAAATTTGAAGTTTGGACCATGGGTCCCCCAATAAAACTGAAGACATGATATCATTAGACTTGGCATTTCCCTGCATGAAGATTACAAGTTTTTGTGGTCCATGAATACTATTGATGTTAAAGGTGTCTCCAATCCTCTTCTTCTATGATATGATCCATAAGGTTTTTTAGCTTTGCTGCAAATAGCAAGCTCAAAATTCAAGAATAATATCATTCTTTGCGCTGACCAGGACCATATTTTCTCAATCAAGTGATAAACCATGAGTTTATGAGCCTTGATAGATTGAGTAGGTGGAAGTAAGATGTCAAAATGTTGATACTGCAGGAAAGCATTTGAAGCAAACAAAGACTTATAAACCCACATGATTCGCATTTTAACCCACAATGATTACTCAGTTGAATAATCAACCAATGGAAAATAATTCCATATTGGAAATATTAAATAAATATTAAATATGAATGATGATAAAAGCTTACAAAGTGAGTGCCATATATATATTAATTGTAAAGGCACTTTGTATACCATCCATGAAAGGATGCGTCATTTTAGAATAGTTTACTAATAACCATTTGTTAATTATTAATTATTAATATCAATATATATTAATATTAATAATTAATATTGATATTTAATTATTTAAGTTTGTTACATTGCCTTCCATTTCAAGATGCTTTGTCCTCAAAGAATATTTTATAAAACCAGTTTATAATTTAAATATTGTAAGTGAAATGATGGGTTATTTCGTAAAACCATGGGCTATTTCACTTTGTTTTTTAACTTTTCCCCTTTTATTTCTTTGTTGATAATTTTTTATTTTTTTATTTTTTATTCTTCACTTTTCCGTCTCGTTCTTGGTTCATATTTGGACTGGAATTAATACTTCTTCAATGAAATTCAAAGGCCAAAGGCCAATTTTTGGTCAAAAACCAATTTTTACGAGAGAAACTCTGAATATGGATGGCTAAAATCCATTGTGAGGTCAAAGACCTAAATTCAAGGAAACCTTGAACATGTTCTTTAACTTTTCTTTTTAACTTATGTTTTTTTTTATTATTTATTTTTCCCTCTTGTTCTTGCTCTGATACCACTTGAGGCAGACAAAGACTTCTAAACCCACAATGATTACACAGTTGAATAATCAACCAATGGAAAATAATTCCATATTGGAAATATTAAATAAATATTAAAGATGAATGATGATAAAAGATTACAAAGTGAGTGCCATATATATATTAATTGTAAAGGCACTTTGTATACCATCCATGAAAGGATGCGTCATTTTAGAATAGTTTACTAATAACCATTTATTAATTATTAATTATTAATATCAATATATATTAATATTAATAATAAATATTGATATTTAATTATTTAAGTTTGTTACAGTATTTTGTATAGAGAACATAAAAGTATTGTGCTTTGCTGGACTTATCAATGGCATATGCACATATATTATACTTCAACTTTAGCTTGAGATTCTAGAGAGGTCTCTGTTGAAAGTTTGAGCTGTGAGGACATTGTTATGGTGTAGACCATTTCTTCCCTTTCATGAATTTGTTGGATATTCATGGCTGAAGAGAAGGAATAACAATATCCGGATTCTACTTGACTGATGTTACCAGAATTTTAGAAAAGGTTTGTAACTTTTTACTCCATGTTGATGCTTCACCTTTTTAGGATGTTGTTTGGAATTACATTTATATAATAAATTTTTAACACAGGTTACGCTGCTAGTTTCATTTTTTATCTTTCTCAACATCAGGTAGTTGTGGTTTGGTGGTGATATGCACTGCTGAAACTATTCCACAGCCTTGCCAGGTTCTATAGAAACTCTACTGGATATTTTTCCAAGGTAGACAAAAGTATTACCTGAATCTAAATGGTGGCATTTTTCAAAGAACATACTACTCAAATATGATTGTATTTTTCTTATACAACGTTTCTTGATATCCATTTCGGTTACATTTGTATTTGATGTGGTGATTGAATGACAGTCATAACGGAAATAAGTGTGTTAGAAATTTCTCATATTGTTCTCTATATAACCCCTACGTTTCCTTATTGCAGTTTTTGAAAACATTAGAATCTAGTGGCTGAAACTTGACCAAACCAACTTTTGGCACAGGAAATCCTGTCCATTTTTCACCTTTTCTCAATTGTCTTATAAACCAATGATATCTTGTTTCTGGATATGAGAAGCAAAGTGTTTATTCTATTGATGTTGTTGTCATATGAATTTCATTGTCACGCTATGGAGCAATTGAAAAAATTCCTGACGATATCTGTGTTTTTGCTTGCACGATACATCTGTTTTTCGTAGATTGTTGCACAGGGCACGGATTATATGAAGAAATGGGTGAACAATGAATAACACCAACAAAAATATGTAAATAATCAAGATGGAATTTCAATGGTGTGCTAATGAATTATGAGATATGTACATATTACAAAAAGTACTTCGAAGGGCAGTTGACAAGTCAGTTGATCCTAATTTTAGCAGGGATGTTTTTTACATATCATATTGTTGAAATTTAAGGGTTAGCGATGTTTTAATTCAAGTAATAAAAATAAGTGCATTAACACATAAATTCAAATTCATAAAAGTGCTGCTAATAAAACTTTAAACTGTAATAAAGCAAGAACATAATTTTCATCTCTTTCAACTTAACGCTCTACTAGTCATTGCATTGAAGTTGGTCATTCAGATGTTTCACCAAATGTCATGTAAAAAAATAATAGATACAGTTTTAACAAATTATAACCATTATTGGATCCTCCTTATACTAAAATATTTTTGAGTTTGATCTTGTCACCAAAGGGACAATTCAAACAGGGTAAACCATATACGTACCTTGAGAGAGAGGATTAAAGAAAATAGAAACAGGTCTCAGACTCTTAGAGTCAACATAAAGAGAGGTTTCAATCAAAATCACAGGCTTAATTAATTCATTCATACCCATAACCGTCATGATAAAGACACACAGTCACTTAGCACAAGAGACACTTAGTCAAACTGAGCACAATCATACTCTTTGACAGTCATGTTGAGAAACTAAGAGTCCACATTTGAAAGGTAACCTCACTGTCGCTGAGGGAAAGGAACCCAACACACAGAGGTAAAACCCATAAGAAATCATGTTGAGATAAATTGCAGATACAAATCACGATGGTAAACCCGTAAGCAACCACATAGAGGTAAAACCATGAGGATAAACCCGTGAAGATACCAAGAAGAGATTAGAGATCATGGTGGAGAGAAAATGATGAGGAGCAGTCGGTAGGAAGAGACGCGCAGGTAGATGAGCAGCCGATAGGAGGAGATGCACAGGTAGAGGAGCGGCTGGCAGGCAGAGACACGCGGGTAGAGGAGAGCAGCCAACAGGGGGAGACACTCGTGGAGGTCAATATCGTGAAGTAAATCATAATACCATCTCTTCATTATACCATTAAATTCCACAAATCATAATGATATGCGATTGAGTAATTGCATTGTGGGTGAAGTAATGTGCATCCACAATATACATTAAAAGAAGCAAGGTGCATTGTAGAATGCATGTGGGGTCATAAGAGGGGTATCATGTCAATATACTAGGTAGATATATATGTGGGTATAACAAATGTAAATGAAAAAATGGATATATACAATATATAGTGAAAATAAGGGGTTTTTAATTTGGGAAGGCATATTGGGAGGGGGTTAAAAACATGATTTTGGGAGGAATTTTCTAATATTTACTAAAATTAGGGGTATTGTTTCATATGCCATAAACGAACGTGCTATGGCATGGCTTCACTAAGTGACCCCCCCATGTACTGGAAACACCATTAAACTGAAAGGAATTCCCTGAAAAGTTATGATTAGAGAGATCTCTTCCCTACAAATGAAAAGATTTGTACGTAAGGGATGTAAAGTATTTGTTGTTTATGTAATGAATGATAAAAATAATGATAATAAACTTAAAATAGTATAAAATTGAGCACATAGATATATGGATCAACACACAACTCACAAAATAGATCAGACAATTTTACTCATAATTGAAGAATGAAACAGTGCAACAAGTGGTTTGTAGCTGTGTAATGCTTTCATTAATCAAAAGTAATTGGATCATAATTACAATGTAATACACTGACATTAATAACCAGTCAATTTGAATGAATGAGAGAGTTATTCTAATTTATTGAATCTACCTAACTGAATGTATAATTAGACATGTCTAAATCAATATCAGAGCCTAACTAGTTAGCTCCAGTTGTCTAAATCAGTGCCTCAGTCAGTTAGAATTAGTTAACTAGTCTAATTGAATGTGGTAGGTGAGGAAAGGTGCCTTCCCACATGCAGTTAATCAATGATTGGTGCTAACTGAATTTAACTGGATGTAATTGACTCCTAACTAGGCTTAACTAGTCACTAACTGAACTCAACTGAAGGAGGATGGTTATGGCACTCCCAGTGGCTCCTAAATTGTAGGGAGTGGTTTAGGAGGCACCTAAAATGATGCATGCAAGTGAATTTAGTGGTAGTTAGCCTCAACTAGAGTTTCGCACACTCTAGTAACTGGTACATGTGGCCCAATTAGGCCATGTGGACCAAATGATGCTAGTGACTAAATATAGATTGAAGAGACTCCTACTTTAGACATAATTGACCAAATTGGAGAAGGGAGGACTATAATACTAACACCCCCTTAAATGATAACTTGGAAAATTTGTGGGCCCTGTTAAGTAATGCCATAGGTCACCCATTACAGCTAAAGCAAAGTAACTGCTTAATCCAAGGAAACGGGGAAAAAACCACATGGGAAAAAAGCCCCCCCTCAAACTAAGCAGGTAGAATCAGGATCAATCTTGTTCTTCTATGCATAGGTATATTGGGGCCTGGAATGTAGAATTCTCCATATTATGTCTAGAGGAATATTCCTCTTTGGAAGAAGAAGAATATGCTCAACTAAATAAGAAATATAGACAACTGTTGGATGAAAACTGGACCCATGTAGAGCAATTGAAATCAATTGATAAGAGAGAAAAAGTGCTTGAGGATTCGAACCATGTGAGGAAAACTAAAGAAAATAATATTTTTCAGCCTTCAACAACAAACCATGATTGGTAAAATCAGCCCCAAGTGTTAGGATCAAGTGTTTAGGTGGATGCAGAATGTCTTCCCCTTTACTAGTTCTGTGAGGAGATGAGCATGTGACCAAAGGTAGAGAAGCCCTGGGACTATGGAGACCGAATGCTTGAGCTCCATAATCTGATATAGATTCAGAAAAAAAAATGGTTCACAAAATAAAATATCAGCAACCTCACAAGGGGAAAATAACATCAAATCCCCAACAACAAGTTTGAAGAAGACTTGCGGTATTGTTTTTTCACACTGAAATTGGTGAGAGCTGCTACAAGCATGACGAAAAGATATTGGAATCTAAAATTTAAAACAAATTATATCAGATCAGATCCAAATAATATCATATCAGATCCAAATAATTTCATATCAGATCCAAAATTATGGTCCACCGAGACAGTAGATGCACAATTTTCCCTTTCTTCAAAATTCTGAATATTGGTGCATGAAATCTTGTAGGAATTTGCTGGAAGATCTAGATCAAGGAGAGCAAATGGATAACTCCTAAAATATTATATATTTTCCAAAATATCCAAGTTATTACTTATATACACACTATCAACAACATTAGAGGGAGCAAAATCAAATTCCTCTTCACTTTCATATGCACTCACTGGCAAATTTTGCACGGAATTTAAAGGAAAATCACTGGGGAATGTTTGCATCTAAGTGCAGCAGTGTTTTTCTTCAATATTAGAGATTAAAATGTATTATTTTGTATCAGAAATATGAGAATATGATATATCATAGATCTCATAAACTTCTTGAGCATCAGGAGAAGGAGTCACTGCAAGGAGACTTTCTTCAATTTGAATTGACTGTGTAGAATATTCTGCTTCTTCTTCATCTTGAAAAACTTCATCAGAGAGAGTAGAGGCCGAGAATTTTGGATAAAGAACCCTTGTGGTGCTAGGTGTTCTGTCCAAAGTGCTATTTTGATCCTCATTATTCTTTCCAAAGGTTTTGTCCAATTTTTTCCAGAGATCTTTTGGGTATTCAACAGATTTAGTGAGGTAGCGCAAGCTAGGAGAAAGGGCCAGACCTATTGCTCCGGAAGCTCCATCACCTTCATTTAGCCAGTCATTATCATTCTCATAAGACTCTTTACCAAGTCCAATAGACACCTCATAGATATCTTATATCTTCAAAGATGTAATAATCTTCATCTTCCATTCTGAATATCTTGTGGATGGAGTAAGAAGAGGAACTGATAATTTCGAATCCATCTGAAATTGAACCCGCAATTACAAAAAAAACAAAGTAAGGTCGACTACCTGCACATTTCAAGTTTTCATCACACCCATATTAGTCAATCAATATATCTTGATCAACAATTCCTTTGCTTAGGATTTATGTGGTAAACGTTTCGGCTTCTGGTGCAGAGCAGGAAGGAGCAATTTTGCTCAAAAAAATTTGATCCAGTAGGAGATCTATAGAAGGAGAAGTGCCTTGTCCTGCCGAGGCTCTAATACCATATAAAATTGAGCACAGAGATCTATGGATCAACACACAACTAAAAAGATATATCAGACAATTTTACTCAGAATTGAAGAATGAAACAATGCAAAAAGTAGTTTGCAGTTGTGTAATGCTTTCATTAATCAAAAGTAATTGGATCATAATTACAATGTAATAAACTGGTATTAATAACCAGTCAATTTTAATGCTTGAGAGAGGAATTCAAATTGATTGAATCTACCTAACTGAATGGATAACTAGACATGTCTAAATCACTACAAGAGCCTAACTAGTTAGCTCCAGTTGTCTAAATCAGTGCCTTAGTTAGTTAGAATAAGTTAACTAGTCTAACTGAATGTGGTAGGTGAGGAAAGGTTCCTTCCCATATGCAATTAATCAATGATTGGCACTAACTGAATGTAACTGGATGTAGCTGACTCCTAACTAGGCTTAACTAGTCACTAACTGAACTCAACTAAAGGAGGTTGCTTCCGTCACTCCCAATGGCTCCTAAATTGTAGGGATTGGTCTAGGAGGCACCTAAAATGGTGCATGCAAGTGCATTTAGTGGAATTTATCCTCAACTAGAGTTCCCCACACTCTAGTAACTGGGACATGTGTCCCAATTAGGCCATGTGGACCCAATGATGCTAGTGACTAAATATAGACTGAAGAGACTCCTAATTTAGACATAATTGACCAATTTGGACAAGGGGGGATTATAATCCTAATTAATAGAAGATATACCTATCTTAAAGGATTTTAAAGATATCTTTCTGGAAGAAGTCCCTGGAATACCTCCAAAGAGAGAAATAGACTTTACAATTGATCTAATACTTGGAACGGTACCAACATCAAAAGCTCCTTATTGAATGAACATGATAGAGCTTACAGAACTCAAATCACAACCACAAGAATTAATTGACAAGTATATTTGACCTAGCTTTTCCCCTTGGGGAACACGATCTTATTTGTGAAAAAGAAAGATAGAACCTTAATATTGTGTATAGACTATCGACAACTGAATAAAATGACTATTAAAAATATATATCCTTTACCCCAGATAGACGATTTGTTTGATCGATTCCAGTGAGAAATAATCTTCTCTAAGATAGATCTAAGGTCTAGATACCATGCGGTGTAGATTAAATATGAATCCAAATTTATGACTACTTTTAGGTCCCGTTATGGTCATTATGAATTTGTCGTAATGCCTTTTGGGTTGAAAAATGCATCTGTAGCCTTTATGTGCTTAAGGAATAATGTTACACCGTATCCGAGTGTAATATGCCAGCCTGTATTGGGGTTAAGATATCCTGTATCTGGGTTAAGGAGGAAGATGTTCCATCTTCAGAATAAAAATTTATAAATATATAAGAATTGAATGGATGCCTAGTTACAATGGATATGACCGCCTTAAATATGGCTTGGCCACGAAATATTGAAGAGACATTTCTATTCATAACTATATTTAATTATTTATTACTATTACTAATGGTTATAAACTATTTATTTACTATTTTATTGTTGTAACATTGCCTTCCCCTTAGGAAAGATTTGTCCTCAAAGCTTAGATTATTGCTGTAATCTTTTCATTCTCGTTTTGTGTTGAAACAACATCATTACTTCCTTTATGTATTTTGTTTTAGAAATTGTATTAGGTATGTGCTTGGTATTTACACAATAGTTTCTCATTTTCCTTTCAATTGTAGCTTGAATTTGTACTCCATTATGTTTATTATTGTTGTCCCATTTTCCATGTACATGAATACAAGGAATATTTTTGTGACTGACCATATCAAGATTTGTTTTAGAAATCGCTTGTCCCACGATACTTAGGATGTCACCACGTAATGTTTCCCTTTTATTATCCTTATGAGTTATCTCGAGAAGTGATGTCTCTTGAGGCGTCTCACACTCGAAGTCATTGGATAGTGTTACATTTAGGTTTCTACGATATCTGATTTCTTTGACTTGGATTCCTTTGCATACTGTAGGATCCAACTTTTGTCATTGTATGGATTATCCTTATTGTCAACAACACTAGCTTGACTCTTATTATGATCTTGGTTGAGCTCATTTTTATTTTTATCAAATATATTATTGGTATTTTGGTCATCCCTAAGATATTTTGTCTCATTGTCTTGTTTATTGTCTTGATCGACTTTGTTCCTCTCATTTTTGTTGACATACTGTTCCAACATATTTGAGTTGTTGATATGGTTTTTACTAGACCTTAGTTTTTGTAACACTTCCATTATTGTATTATGGTTCCGTTTCATGATGCTCAGGTTTAGTTCCATGGTGCTTATGTTCTATATCATTGCACTCATCTTGTCATCTAACTCTTTATGTTTCTCATTCATGATGTCTAGTTTGTCATCAATCTTTCTTTCTAGTACTAGAACAACTTCGTTTGTGATTTATTTCTTAAGTACCTTGTTATTTTTCGTTTCTTCCTTCCAGTGTTTTTGGTTGGCAATGAGGGACTTGATGTCCTTCTCCAATTTCTCAATTTGGTCTTTTAGTTTCGGCATGGTTTTGGTCCATGTATGTGGAGGTGTGTATTTCGATGATATTTTTTCCTTATGGATAGTTAAAGACACTTAAAGTCTTTGGTAGATTTGATGAACTAATAATAATTTATGATACCAATTATTATTATGATTTTGAATAGGATTCAAAATAAAAATAATAAATATAATATAATTTATATTTAAATATTTTTATTATAACTTGGATTAAGATTTTAATAAAAACAAATATTAATTAAATAATATTAATTTTTATTAAAATTTAGGGATTTAAATGGATAGAGTTGGATACGGTTGGATACACCAAGAGGATGGCAAAAGGGAGAGGAGTGGAGGTGGTGAAGGGAATATCTAGTGTGGAGAGTGCAGTGGTAGGCACACGTAGAGGTAGGAGCATGGATCTTGGAAAGTGTGCAAGCTGGGGAGGAGAGAAGGAAAATGGGTGGAAGGAGGGGCAGGGCATGAAGAGAATGTAGGTGTGTGGAGAGGGAGCATGAATATGGAAAGCATGAAGGAGCTCAACAAGAGGGCAGATCAGCATGAAGGATAGCATGAAGGAGCTCATCATGAATGGGTTAGGAGGATGTGGGTTTGTTGTGGTTGCGATGCAACAAAAAAGGTTGTCGAAGGTGGGGAGGTGCAAGGATAGAATGATGAGATTGGAATTGTAGGTGCAGGTGGGAAGTAGATTCACAGTGTGAGGATTGTAGGATGAGAGGTGAGTATATGTGGGAATTGAAGTAGTGTGAACAACATGGAGGGGTGTGTAGCTATTGAGAGGGAACAAAACATGGATGGGAGGCACTTGAAGAGGAGAAACGATGGAGTAGCATGGTTTGCTGGTGAGTGGAGTGTACGAGAAAGTAGGACAGAGATTAAAAGGTATGCATGAAGATGCATGGACTGTAGGAGGTGTTGGTGTATGGAAGTAGGAGGGGGAGGATTGTGATAGAGTAGGAGGACATGAGTGTGATTGGGAGGTAGGGATCAGCGTAGGAATATCGGGGTGTGAAAAAGATGGAGGGCGAGCAGAAGGAAATGGATGGGTGAGAAAAAGGTGCTAGTAGGGAGAGGGTATTGGTGCATGGTGGAGGCATGGAGCAAAGTGGGAAAGGGAAGGAGTAGATAGAGGGATCAAATGGAGAGGATGAGTATTAGGAGGGTGAATTGGAGGTCGAAGATCCGAATTCAAGCTCAGTTTAGGAGGAGCGAATCTGCTCTAAAACCAATGTTACACTATATCCAAGTGTAATATTCCAGCCCGTATCTGAGTTAAGTTGGAAGATGTTGCATATTCAGAATAGTAATGTATAACTATATAATAATTGAATGGATTCCTGGTTACAATGGATGTGGCTGGCTTAAATATGGCTTGGCCATGAAATATTGAAGAGACATTTCTCTTCATAACTATATTTAATAATTAATTACTATAACTCATGGTTATAACCTATTTATTTACTATTTTATTGTTGTAACATTACATAACTCAAATCACAACTACAATAATTAATTGAAAACAAGTATATTCAACCTAGTGTTTCCCCTTCGGGAACACTGGTCTTATTTATGAAAAAGACAGATAGAACCTTAATATTGTGTATAGGCTATTGAAAACTAAATAAAATGACTATTAAAAATTGATATCCTTTACCCCATATAGACGACATGTTCAATCGGTTATGAGGAGAAACAATATTTTCTAAAATAGATCTAAGGTCTGGATACCATCGGGTGCGGATTAAAGATGAAGACATCTTTAAGATTGCATTTAGGACCCGTTATGGTCATTATGAATTTGTCGTAATGCCTTTTGGGTTGACAAATGCACCTGCAACCTTTAAGTAACTATCTGGATAAGTTTATAGTTGTATTCATCGACAACATATTGATTTACTCAAAGAATAAACAAGAACATGAAGAACATATAAAGATAGTTTTACAAGTTTTAAGAGAACAACAACTCTATGCTAAGTTCAGTAAATGCGACTTCTTTAAATACATGATTAAATATCTAGGACACATGGTATCCAAGGATGGAATTTCTCTCGACCTCGATAAAATTAAGGTTATCATTGAATGGACAGATCCTAAAATTATAATAGACATAAGACCGTTCATGGGGATTACCAGTTATTATCAAAAGTTCATAGAAGGATTTTCTAGGATATCTTACCACATAAATTCACTATAGAAGAAAGGTAAAAAGTTTGAGTGGAATGAAAAATGTATGGAAAGTTTTTATAAATTAAAACATTTGTTGACTAGTGCCCCTATCCTAAATATTGTCGATCCTTTTAAATATTTTTTCATATGTACTGATGCTTGTAATGAAGGATTAGGCAGGGTGTTAATACAAGAAAATTACATTGTGGCTTATGAATCTAGAAAACTAAAAGAGAATGAAAAGAATTACGCTACGTACAACTTATAACATGATGCAATTATACATGCTTTAAATATGTGGTGACACTACCTCATCGGAAGAAAATTTCTGTTAATATCAGATAACATAAGTTTAAAATATTTATTTGACCAATAAAGTCTAAATGCTAGATAGGCCAAGTGGCTATATTTCTTAAGTGAATACAACTTCGAAATAAAACACATAAAGGGAAAATAAAAAAAAGTTGTAGACGCTTTGAGTCATCACACAAATTTACTTTTTGCAAGGAGTAGTTATGAATTAGATCTTAAATGAAGAAAATTTTGATAAAGAATACCAAAAGTTAAAAGATAGGATTGATGAAAATGAAAAGAACCAGAAAAAAAATATGTTAGCCTAAATAGCAGAGAATTACTGCTGCATAAAATTAGGTTGAACATCCCAAATTCAGTAGAAATCAAATTAACAGTCTTGAATGAGTTACATAAACGACCTTATTCAGTTAATCCTGGATACCAGAATATGATTGCCATGATCAGAAATGACTTCTTTTGGTCTAACATGAAGAAAGAGGTAGCAAAGTACTTAGCTCGCTTCATTGAATGCCAACAAGTAAAGGCATAACACCAACATCCATCAGGGTTATTGCAACCACTACCCATTCTAGAATGGAAGTGGGAAATAATTAGCATAGATTTTATAACAGGCTTACCTATAAATTTCAGGCAACATGACTGCATTATGGTCGTAGTCGATAACTGAAGTAAAGAAGCTCATTTTATTCTTGTAAAATATACTTATAAGTCTTTTAACATTGCAAATATTTTTATGAAAGATATTTTCAGGTTAGAAGGCATACCAAAAGTAATAATATCAGATAGAGATGTAAAATTTACAGGAAATTTTTGGAAAGCTTTGTTTAAGGGGATAGGCACTCAGCTAAACTTCAGTATTGCATATCGTCCAAAAATAGATGGGAGGAATGAAGGGGTAAACCAATTCCTAAAGGACATGCTACGAATGTATGTAATGAGAAAACCGGGTAAGTGGTAAGAGTACTTACACATGTTAGAATTTGCTTACAATAATAATTTTTAAGTATCAACAGGTATGATTCCTTTTGAAATTTTGTATGGACTCAAATGTGATAATCCAATTTCTTGGAGAAGTCCAGTTGATAGATTAATGTTAGAACCTGAATTGTTAAAGGATATGGAACTAACCGTGAAACATGCACAACAAAACTTGAAGCATGCCCAAGACATGCATAAAAGTTATGCTGACCTAAAAATAACTCCTAGAGATTTTTAGGTAGGTGAACATGTCTACATAAGGGTAAAACCAAAGAAAATATCTTTGAGATTGGGAACATATTCAAAGCTAGAACCCATGTATTGTGGTCCATTTGAAATTTTGGCTAAAGTAGCTGTGATGGTTGCATACCGGTTAGCCCTACCACCTAATGTTAAAGTACATAATGTTTTTTATGTTTCCATTTTAAAGAAATATATTCATGATGCTACTCATGTGTTCAATTGGAATGATATATAGGTGGAACCCGAAGGACAGTTCCAGGTGGGATCGGAGTGTATTTTCAATAGAAGAAATCTTTTATTCCGAAACCGTACCATCATACAAGTTAAGGTGGAATGGAAGGACCTTAGTCCTGAATAATCCACTTGGGAATTGGAAAGTGATATGCGGGAGGCATATCCAACCCTATTCCAAGATGAAGATATGGAAGAATAAATTAGAAAGTTAATAACACCGAGGACAATGTTATCGTCTAAGGGGAGGACAATGTTATCCTCTAAGGGGAGGTGTATGTAATACACCAAGAATTATTAATTTATGAGAAGATATTTTATTTATTATTTTGACAGAAAATAAAAAATAAAATAAATGTAATGAATTATTATTTTTATTAATAAAAGATACTGAAGGGGAAAAAATGGAATAGCTTTTGAAGAGTGTTTGCTGACCCACAAGAGGAAAATACAAGTGGTTGTAGCTACTGAATGAGAACTCTAGGTGTAGGAGGGATCTTCCCTAAAATAAGGTCACAAATCTTTGCTGAGTGCTAAAGAGCAGGATGCTCATAAATGACAAAGTCCTAGGAAAAATATTATATAATAGTATGTGCAATTTCAATCAGGAGGCTAACATTGGATGGGGTTTGAGTCTGATAATGCAAGAGACAACGCATTAAGTGGATTTTTCTCTTGTGGTTCATCGAACAGGTTCGAAAATTCTGGACCAAGTGATTTGGATGCTTTAGGAGTTGGTTGGGTGGAACAACTATTCCATCTTTGTTTTCCCAATAGTGGTGCCATGTTCTTATTTTGTTGCTTAGTATTGATTTTACTTACAATAGAATGTGTATCTTAATTTTGAATTGGAACTATACTTCTAGACATAAATGTTTATGCATTTGTGTAGGATGTTTATAATAAAACCTGGTTTTGAAGCTATATTCATAAGTAGAAATGTTTTATGCATTCTTATTAAGAAATAATCTAGTATGTATCGATTATAGATCCATTTCTATCTTTTATTATACCTATGAATGATTGGATTCGATTAGTAAGGATTATTGGATTGAGCATCCATACCCGAGTCAATGATTTTCTAGACGATTTTGACTACTGTAGATTTGATTTCTGTTCTTAAATGATTAAATATCCGTGAAGTATTTTTTTTCTTTCTTATGTCATAGATATAGTTAAGTTACAGTAAAATTAGTTAAGGTTAACATGTTTTCAAATACTAAACCAATTGCAGTCAGAACCTAAACGACAATCGAAATTACTATACACGGGATGTATCTCCTGTCAGGTTAAGTTATAGAGTTATATTTTAAATTATTTCTTAAAACCATGTTCAAAACAAGACTGTTCTAATCGGGATCAAGGAAACCTAATTAAATAATCCAAGATTATATTATTCATAAAACTATTAATATAGATACACAACACATTTATGAGTTATAACTTAGCTAATTGCTAATTAAGGAATCATAAATATCTATGGTCATATATATATATATATATTATAGATATTATATGATTATGAGAAAGGAGAATTATCAAAGCACAGTCACATACAAGATTATATCAATTATGCTATACCTAACTTATCCAACATATCATTTACGGATCTACAAGTATCCTATCTAATATTACACTAACAATTAACAACTGGATTTTATAGTAACCGTTGTAATCCAGATTATAGTTTTAAATCAAGATGCCCCAAATATTCGCAACAACAAAACTTTCTTTTCCCATGACTTGTAATAAGCCCATCATATATGGACATTGATTTTTAATAAAGTATAGTAATCATATCTAAAAGAATCTGGTCCACTTACTCATGGAAGTAAGCCCATTGAAGGTTGACAACCAGTGATTTAAACAAGGAAATATACAAGTATAACGATGTTATAATTCATGGCAGGAATTCCATCGAAAATGAAAATACCCTAAGGGTTGTATCAATCTAATTATACCTTAGAATGTATAAAAAAGACTACAAATTATTAAGTACATAAAGATGGTTTGTAGAAACTTATTTCTAGAAATTTTTTTGAAAGGAAACCCATAATCTGCAATTCGCAATTGCGAAAGGTTAATTGCAAGGGGATAATTCTAAAAGTTAATATACAACCCGAAACCCGCAATCCACAATTATGGAAGGGAATTTCTAAAAATTTAAAATACAATTCGTAATTGCGGAAGGATCATTGCAGAAGGTTAAATCTAGAAAGGTAATTCTATTTTTTTTCAAAATGTAACCCACAATCCGCAATTCACAATTATGGAAGGATCATTGCGGAAGGCTATTTGCAGAAGGTTAATTTGAAATTAGTTTAATGGAGACCTGCAATCCAAAATCTACATTTGTGGAAGGGTCATTTCAGAAGGATAACTTGTTGAATGATCGTTGCGGAAGGCTAACTTGTGGAATGATCATCGTGAAAATAAAAATAAACTTAGAAAATGAGGATTAAACAATTAAATGAATTGAATTCCAATTCTTCAGAACTAGATTATGAGATTGATGAAAGGTTGAACGAACAAGTAATGTCAAGAATGCGAAATAAACTTTCAAAGTTCAATAATTCCCTGTTACAGTTAGGGACTTTAATGACGTGTCTTTAGATATATGTTATATACATTAAAACTGCTAATTAAACTAGAAAACTATTTTTTATTTTATTTTGGATTCTCTTACAAAACTAGGAACAAAAAAATAAATTTATTTTACAGGAAAAGTATGAGAGATGCTAGGATCTTTGTGGAAGAAGAATCCCAACCTAGAAACCATGTGAACAATGAAGAGGATAATATAAGGGAGGGTGAAATCTGGGTATACCTAAATGAAAGTCAACATAATAAATATGAATTATAGAAAACAATTAAAGAACTAAGGTTAGAGTTAAAAAGAGTTAGGGAGGATAATGAACGCATCTTGAAGGATCAAGAGGAACTACATAATATTTTACTAGCTAAGATACATAATGATGAAAAAGAGAAAAATAAAAAATCAGAACATAAAATACCAAAAACTACACCTTACAAACGTAAGGGAAGGAAACTGGAATTTTCCAGTCATAGGGATGAAACTTATAGTGAAGAATAAGTCAAACATCACATAGGAATGCAACAAGATTCCAGTGAGAGTAGTGATGATAATAAAAATAAAAATTAATACAATCCATATGAAGAAATATCCGGGGAGTTTGCAAATATTAAACCACCAATGTTTAACTGTGAGATTGAAAAAGGAGAAGAGGCGGAAGCCTGACCATTAAGGATTAAGACATGCTTCCAAATCTATAATTACTCTGATGAATTGAAAGCTAAATTGACCATATATAATTTAACTGGAAAAGTGGACATATGGTGGCAGGATATAAAGAAAGTAAAGGGAATAAATGAAAGATATGTAACTTGGAAAACCTTTAAAAAACATTTTAAATGAAAATACCTTTCAGAATAGTATTACAAAGAGAATGCTAAGGAATTTTATGAGTTAAGACTAGGAGATATGACTATGAAAGAGCTATGTAGTAAATTCCCAAGTCTGCTTCACTACGTACTATACATAATAGATGAAAAATAAAAAAATACAACGTTTTCTCAGCTGTTTTCCTATCATGTTTAAAGAGAGGATTGAGTATGACAATCTGAAGACACTAGAGGAAGCGATGAGAAAGGCAAATTTCTGTTTTGACTAGAATAATAATAAAAGAGAAAGTATACTAAATTGGAGGACTAAAAGACAAGATAAGTTTGATGCAAGAAATAATAATAATAAATTCCACAAAATACAGGGAACAATTACAAGGGGTATGAATGTAGTAACCATAAAATTTTTAACCCACCGAATTCTACAGTGAAAGAAAGAGAACCTACCACTAATTTTAATCAGAGCATTGCACAGAGGGAACCCTTAAAATATTGGGAATATGACGGGCCACATTATTTCAAAGATTGTCCTGTAATAAAGAAAAACTTTAATGTTCACTTCATTCAGGAAGCTGTTACAATTGGAGACATGGCGACGAGTATGCCCAAAATCATCGTTGAATTTGAGAATCGACAAGAATACCATCAAAATTCAATGGTAAATATCGAAGGTATGATAAAAATTCAACCCATTTCCATACTAATTGATCCAGGTGAAAGCGTGAGTTATGTACCACCCATGATTATTGAAATCTGTAAATTAGTACCATAAAAGTTTGATAAGTCATGGATGATACAGTTAGCCACAAGTACTAATCATAAAGTCACTAGTTATGTTAAAGGCTATAAAATATTAATGAATGATTTCAATATGCATGTGGATCTGAATATTTTACCATTGGGTTCCTATGATATGCTGATAGGAATGGATTGGCTAGAAAAACACAGAGTAATGTTGAATTGTTTTGACAAAACCTTTACATGCATAGATGATAAAGGTTACAAAACTCAAATCACAACTACATGAATTATTTGACAAGAAGTATATTCGACCTAGTGTTTCCCCTTGGAGAGCATCGGTCTTATTTTTGAAAAGGAAAGACAAAACCTTAAGATTGTGCATGGACTATTGACAACTAAATAAAATGACTATTAAAAATATATATCCTTTACCCCATATAGATGATATTTTTGATCAGTTCCATGGAGCAACAATATTCTCTAAAATATATCTAATGTCTAGATATCATCAGGTGAATATTAAAGGTGAAGACATCTTTGAGATTGCTTTTAGGACCCATTATGATCATTACAAATTTGTCGTAATGCCTTTTGGGTTGAAAAATAGACCTGCAGCCTTTATGTGCTTAATGAATAACATTTTAAGTAGCTATTTGGATAAGTTAGTAGTTGTCTTCATCGATGACATACTGATTTAATCAAAGAATAAACAAGAACATGAAGAACATCTAAAGATAGTTTTACAAGTTTTAAGAGAACAACAACTGTATGCTAAGTTTAGTAAATGCGAATTCTTTAAAGACAAGATTCAATATCAAGGACACATGGTGTCCAAGGATGGAATATCTGTCGACCTTGAAAAAATTAAGGCTATCAGTGAATGGTCAGTTCCTAAAAATATAACAAACATAAGACCGTTCACGGGGATTACCGGTTATTATCGAAAGTTCACAGAAGGATTTTCAAGGATATCCTACCCCATAACTTCACTATAGAAGAAAGGTAAAATTTTTGAGTGGATTGAGAAATGTATGGAAAGTTTTAATAAATTAAAACATCTGTTAACTACCTCCCCTATCCTAAACATTGCTCCTTTTAAATATTTCGTCGTATGTACCGACATTTGTAAAGAAGGATTAGTGGGGTGTTAATACAAGAAAATTACATTGTGTTTTATAAATCTAGAAAACTAAAAGAGCATGAAAATAATTACGCTATGCACGATTTAGAACTTGTTGCAATTATACATGCTTTCAAGATGTGGCGATGCTACCTCATTAGAAGAAATTTTTTGTTAATGTCAGATAACATAAGTTTAAAATATTTATTTGACCAACAAAATCTAAATTCTAGATAAGCTAGGTGGTTTCCTTTCTTAAGTGAATACAAATTCGAAATAAAACACATAAAGGGAAAAGAAAGAAAAATTTGTAGACGCTTTGAGTCATCACAAAAATTTACTTTTTGCAAGCAGTAGTTATGAATCAGATTTGGAAAATCAGATCTTAAATGCATAAAATTATGATAAAGAATACCAAAAGTTAAAAGAAAAGACTACTGAAAATGAAAAAAAACGAGATAAAATTAGATGTTAGCCTAAATAGAAGAGGATTATTGCTGCATAAAAACAGACTCTACATTGTAAATTCAACAAAAATCAAATTAAAAGTCATGAATGAGTTGCATAAATGACCTTATTCGGGACATCGTGGATACCAGAAGATGATCACCATGATCAGAAAGGACTTCTTTTGGGCTAACATGAAGAGAGCAGGCAGAGTACTTAGCTCACTGCATCAAATACCAACAAGTAAAGGCAGAATTCCAACATCCAGTAGGGTTATTGCAACCGCTACCCATTTTAGAATGAAAGTGGGAAATAGTTAGCATGGGTTTTATAACAGGCCTACCTAATTTTTTTAGGAAACATGACTCTATTATGGTCGTAGTCGATAAGTTAAGTAAAAAAGCTCATTTTATTCCTATAAAATCTACTTATAAAGCTATTAACATTGCAAATATTTATATGAAAGGGATTTTTAGGTTACATGGCATACCAATAGTAATAATCTCAGATAGAGATGTAAAATTTACAGGAAATTTTTGTAAATATTTGTTTAAAGGGTTAGGCACTCAACTAAACTTCAGTACCGCGTATCATTCGCAAAAAGATGGGCAGAATAAAAGGGTAAACCAAGTCCTATAGGACATGATAAGAATGTATGTAATGGACAAACCAATTAAGTGGGAAGGCTACTTACACCTAGTAGAATTTTCTTACAATAATAATTTTCAAGTATCAATAGGTATGAGTCCTTTTGAAATTTTGTATGGGCGTAAATGGGATACTCCAATTTCTTGGAGCAGTCCAGTTGATAGATTAATGTTAGGACCTGAATTGTTAAGGGATATGAAACTAACTGTGAAACAGGTGCAACAAAACTTGAAGGCTTCCCAAGATAGGAAGAAAATTTATGTTGACCTAAAAATAACTCCTAGAGAGTTCTAGGTAGGTGAACATGTGTACATAAGGGTAAAACCCAAGAAAATCTCTTTGATATTTTGAAATTATTCAAAGTTGGAACCCAAGTATTGTGGGCAATTTGAAATTTTGGCTAAAGTAGGGCTGATTGCATACCAATTATCCCTACCACCTATTGTTAAAGTACATAATGTTTTTCACGTTTCCATTTTAAAGAAATATATTCATGATGCTACTCATGTGATCAATTGGAATGATATACAGGTGGAACCCGAAAGAGAGTTCTAGGTGGGACTAGAGCGTATTATCTATGGGACAGAGCTTTTACTATGGAACCATACCATCATACAAGTCAAGGTGCAATAGAAGCACCTTAGTTCTGAATAATCCACTTGGGAATTGGAAAGTGATATGCGGGAGGCATATTCAATCCTATTTCAAGATGAAGACATGGAAGAATAAATAAGAAAGTTAATAACATCGAGAACAATGTTATCCTCTAAGGGGAGGTGTATTTAATACACCAAGAATTAATAATTTATTATTATTTTCTGCTAAGATATTTTATTTATTATTTTTGACAGAAATAAACAATAAAACAAATGTAATGAATTATTCTTTTATTAATAAAATATACTGAAGGAGAAAGAAATGGAATAGCTGTTGAAGAGTGTTTGATGACCCACAAGAGGAAAAACAAGTGGTTGTAGCTACTCAGTGAGAAATCAAGGTGCAGGAGGCATCTTCCCCAAAACCAGGTCATAAATCTTTGTTGAGTTCTAAAGAGAAGGAGGCTCTTAAATGACCAAGTCCTAGGAAAAATACTATATAATAGTATGTACAATACCAAGCAAGAGGCTAGAATTGGATGAGGATTGAAAATGATAATACAAGAGATGGCCCCTTAAGTGGATTTGTCTCTTGTGGTTCAACGAACGTGCTTGGGGGTTCTGGAGTAAGTGATTTGGTTTCTCTAGGAGTTGGTTGGGAGGAAGGACTATTCCATCTCTATTTTCCCAGTAGTGGTGCCAGGTTCTTATTATGTTGCTTATTATTGATTTTAGTTACACTAGAATGTGTATCTTAACTTTGAATTGCAGCTATACTTTTAGGCATAAATTTTTATGCATTTGTGTAGGATGTTTATTTTAAACCTGGTTTTTCATCTATATTCATAAGTAGAAATGTTTTATGCATTCTTATTAAACTATAATCTAGTATGTGTCGATTATAGATCTGTTGATGTATTTTGTTATACCTATGAATGATTATATTTGACTAGTAAGGATTCTTAGATCAAGCATCCATACTCGAGTCAAGGATTTTCTAGACGATTGTGTCTACTGTAGATTCGATTTCTGTTCTTAAGTGATTAAATATCTGTGAAGTATTTATGTTCTTTCTTATGTCATAGATCTAGTTAAGGTATGATTAAAGTAGTTAAAGTTAACATGTTTTCAAATACTAAACAAATTTCAGTTAGAACCTAAACGACAATAGAAATTACTGTACATAGGATGTATCCCCTGTCGGGTTAAGCTACATAGTTATATTTTAAATTATTTCTTAAAACCTTTTCAAAACAAGACTATTCGGATCAAGATCAAGGAAAATTAATTAAATAATACGAGATTAAATTATTTATAAAACTATCTAGATAGATACACAACACATTCACAATTTATAACTTAGCTAACTGCTAGTTAAAGAATCATAAATATCTATGGTTATATACATATACATATACATATACATATACATATACATATATATATTATACGATATGATAAAGGAGAATTATTGAAGTACAGTCACATGCAAGATTATATCAGTCATGATATACCTAACTTATCCAATAAATTAATTACGGGTCTACAAATACCCTATCTAATATTACACAAACAGTTATCAACCAGATTTTATGGTAACCTTTGTAATCCATATTATAATTTTAAACCAATATGCCCCAACTATTCGAATCAAAGAATCTTTCTTTTCCCATGACTGGTAATAAGCCCATCATAGATAGCCGCTGAGTTTTAATAAATTATAGTAATCATATCTAAAAGAATTTGACCAACTTACTCATGGTAGTAAGCCCATCGAAGGTTGACAACCATTGATTGAAACAAGGAAATATAAAAGTATAACTATGGTATAATTCATGGCAGGAATTGCATCAAAAATGCAAATACCCTAAGGCTTGTATCAATCTAATTATACCTTAGACTGTATAAAAAAAACTACAAATTCTTAAGTACAGAAAGATAATTTGCGGAAGCTTATTTCCTGAAAAAAATCGAAAGGAAACCCACAATCTGCATTTGCGGAAGGTTAATTGCGGAGCGATAATTCTAAAAGTTAAAATACAACCAACAATCTGCAATTGCAGAATGTTAATTATGGAAGGAAATTTATAAAAGGTTAAAATAAAATCTGCGATCCGAAATCCGTAATTGCAGAAGGATCATTGCAGAAATCTATTTGTGGAAGGTTAAATGTGGAAATATAATTCTAAAAAAATTAAAATGTAACTTGCAATCTGCAATTGCAGAAGGATCATTGCGGAAGGTTAATTTGAAATTAGTTTAATGGAGACCCGCAATATGCCATTAGAGGAAATTTCAACTCAAAATGGGCCTTTTAACTCTAATTCAAATTACATGTCATCATGTGTTATCCAATGAAATTTCTTTAAATTTGAAATACCATATAGGTCTTAAACACTTTTTTAATATAAATTTGGGGATAGGTATCATAAAAAAAACTTTTTTTTGTTTGTATTTTTGACATATCTCCCCGTTTTTTCTTCTTCTCAAATTTAGATCGGGAGAGCTCGTTGGATGTGGAATTAAATTCTGCATCCAATGAGTACCCACTCGGCATACTTTTGACGGACCCCGCTACCCCAAAAAACAAGAAATACCTGAACAAACATCATCATGTCATTTTTTCAGGTATTTATTGTTTTTGGGGTAGTAGGGTTTGTCAAAAGTATGCCGAGTGGGTACTCGTTGGATGCGGAATTTATTTATGCATCCAACAAGCTCTCCTGATTGAAATTTGAGTAAAAACACGGGGATATATGTCGAAAATACAAACAAAAAAGTACTTTTTTTCTTTTCTTCCTCCAAAATTAATAAATATTATTTTATTATTTTAACTATTATTATTATTTTTTTTTATGAGGCCTATTTTGAGTTCAAATCCTCATTTGAGGAAGGGTCATTGCAGAAGGCTAACTTGCAAAATGATCATTGCGAGATAATCATTGCGGAAGGCTAACTTGCATAATGATCATTGTGGAAAGAACAATAAACCTAGAAAATCAGGATTAAACAATTAAATGAATTGAATCCTAACTGTTCAGAACTGGATTCTGAGATTGAGGAAAGGTTGAACGAACAAGTTATGTCAAGAATGAGCAATAAACTTTCAAATTTCAATAATGCCCTATTAGGGACTTTAATGATGTGTCTTTAGATATATGTTATATATATAGAAAAAAAATTATTATGGATTTGTGAGGTGTTTTACACTAGGTGTGAAAACATGAAAGATAGGCCAGTTTATTTAATCGTAGTCTATCTATTCTATGTTTTCAACTTTACAGTGGGTTTTGGTCGAAATTCAGTAATTTGTTTTGGTAAAATACAAATTTGGAAGTGTTTAAATTGTGTTTTTGAATCCATAAATATACTAACACCCTTGAATACTCCCATGGAAACCAAATTATTAAATTTCCATAGCTAATATATGTGATTGTAATATTTTTTAAAGATTTCCAACTGGACTCTGAACAAAATAAAAAAGAAAATATGCTCATTAAACGTAGAAAATTTAGACTACACCCTATTTAACCATCGATAAACTTAAGTCATTTCCATGGTGTTCATTGATTCCGGGTGGCTACTGGTTACTAAGTGATGAAAGTTATGTTTTTGTTGAGATAAGATTGATGGCTAGATACCTCCTCGATAAATTCACATTCATGTTTTCTTTATATTTCTTTTCATTTAACCATGAAGTAACAAATAAATGAGCAAGGAATAAAATCATGACTTACCCATTGTTTTTAGGTTAAAATACAAAGTGGGTTCATATGAATTTGACCTCAGGGCTCACCAATTGGATCAATTCCTCCACAATGGTCATGCTAGGTTTCATGGTTAATTGTCTGTGGCCTTTTTGGAAACAATGCAATAATACTTTAAGTTTCTTAAAAATAACTTGTAAATGAACAATTGTTATGCATTGACCCCTTTTATATGACTTTACGAATATTGTTGAGAATGAAATGTTCATACAATGAAACATAGTGAATGTATCATGCATAGGTAAGCCTTAGCGATCTGTGACACAATGGGTGTATCATAAGAGGAAATGTTGAGAATGTGAGTCATGCAACTAGGAATAATGTTAGTAGGTAAAGAGATTAAAGATAACAATAGGAAATAAAAAAATGAGAGGGTCCCATGAATTTTATTTTAGGGAATAAAACTTTTTTGCTTTCTCAAAATGCACCAAGAACCATACTCTCAAGTGAAGCATGCAAATGCATAGTCCATTAGGTAATGGGGGTCAAAATTGGGTTATGACATCAAAATGATGATTTCAAACTTCTTCTAAGATATTGACATAGCCAAATATTCGGGAAAATAATAGAAATGGAAAACTAGGAAAATATTTGGATCCCAACCTATGATAGTACATGGTAGAATTTATTTAGACTCGTATTTATAAACAAATGAAGTGCTCGAGGTGCCTTCCATTGATAGAAAAATCCTAAAGTTTTCCCTCCATATTTTCCAAATGGAAATAATTAAAGAGTTATCCACATACTTTTTCAATTACATAGGGACCAAGCCCCAAAATGATAAACTTTTCATGTTTGACACGGCCCTCACGCAATTTATATCACAATGGGTCCAAGTCTCATTCTTGTGATTTTCTAGCTTTGATCATTTTATGAAAAACCTCTTTCATCTCTTTATGATATTATGATATACTTAGTTTCTATGCTCTTGTACCTCCCCAAATTTATTAGTTTTTCTTTTGATCTTGTTTGGTTCTACCACTACTTCTGCAATATATTCATAATTATAGGTAGTTCTATTCGATTTGGAAGTACTAATTCCAAGACATAAACTATCTGGAATTGGGATTTTATTGTGGCCTTCTTTGTTTCGATTCTATTTTCTCATAGCACATATCTAAGATCAAAATCCATGTTTTCTTATTATTTACAAATGTCTTTTTGATAATCTTCATGATGTTTCTATTGAAAAATTGAGCCTTCCCATTACCTTGTGGATAATATTTATAGGAATGCCCCCTGATGATGTTGTATGTTTGAAAAAAATACACTAACTTCAATGAACTAAAGGGCTAAGTTGGACTTATTAGTCACAATATTCTATTAGTAATAAAATTGGGTCAAGATAGTTTGTTCTAGGAACGTAATAATAACTTAATCAATGGATTTCCTTGTGGGGATGGATTCTCCCCACTTATTAAAGAAGTTTGTGGTATTTAAAATCCATATATGTTGACCACTAGAAGGAGGTTTTATTTCACCTAAGAATTCAATGCCCCATTGCTAGAAAGGAATTTAAACTTGCATAAGCTTTAAGGATATGGTATATATCGTTTTGGCTTCCAACAAATATTTTACATTCATGGAAGCTCCTAACAAACTTACGGACACCATTGAATAAGGTAGACTAGTAATAACTAGTCCTCAATATTTTATGGGTTGTGATTGGATGCATATATTCCTCCATTGGATCCTTGATGAATATATTTAACTATGTATTCTACATCTTCCATCATGATTAAGAAATAGGTCATTGTCATGATTCCAATGTAGTTCATCCCTTAGTTTGCAATAATTTGTTTTCCTAAGTTTTTGAAACCTCATTTATGATTTGTCCATACCTTGAAGGCATTGACCAGTGGTAAGTAAGTGATAAATTTTGAAATACCAAGGAGACTAATGGTACCATGGATTAATATGCACTTTCCCTTCCTCCTCAAAACAATCTCCATGTAATCTCAACTACATCGATGACTACTATTTGCATATTTGTTTATGACATCGACTTTTCCAATCCTTACCTCTTGATCAACTTGGTTGGTTGTATAACCATATAAATATGTAGATGTTATCTTCAACACATATTCTAGGTTCACTTTGAATTGATCGTGTCCCAATAAACCATCCAGGATTGAGATCCTCTCAGACCCTACCACCTTGTATAACATATGTTCCATCTTGGTAAATGGGTATTTTTTTTTGTGGGAATCTCTGTTTAAATTTTTGAATTCCATACAGAGCCTTATATATCCATTATTATTCCTAATAGGTAATGAATTTCCCACCCAAGAAGAATACCTTACAAGGATGATGATTTTTGCATCACATGTCTTGTTGACTTACTTTTGAATAAGAGGGCACAAGAAGGGATTTAGTTTTCTTTTCTTCTACCTAAAATGATTGACGCCCTGAGAGGAATTTGGAATTGAAAAATGTATGGATAATAACTCTTCATATCCCAATACCTCCAAGCAAAAACATCTTTAAATTGTTTGAATAATTTGACATATTCTTCCTTTTAAGAGAGACAGTCTTTAACAATGTGACAAATTGAGGGTCCATTGTTGTGATTTAATTTCAATCCTCCAATTCAAATAATTTTGGATTTATAAAGGGATTAAAGGAATATGAGTTGAATCAAATAATATCTCCAAATGAATTTTTCCCCTATGGATAAAGAATGTTTTTAGATGAGTAACCCTTTTCCCTCCAATATTGTCTAGGCTAGTATGTTAGGTGATTTACTTGTGTCTAGTTCACCTTCTACTTCGTCCCTATCTAAATCAATATGCATGTTCATGTATTCATCCAATATGTTTAAGAGTATTTCAATCTAAGTATAATCCACAAATAATTTCCATATATTGATATTGTTGAGAATAGGCTTGTCAATGGTCTTAATGGAATAATATAAATGGCCCAAATTAGGAGGTATAACTCATTAGTATATTTATAAAAATAATTAGTGTTTTGATTGACCAACATAGGAATTGTAGAAATATTGACAATATTAAAAAAATTATCAAACCTATCCTAGATCTTATGCTTGTACTATCTTATCCTTTGGTCTCTAATATGAAATGCCTCCCTCTCCTAGTTTACTAGCAGGTCATAATCCACAAATTGACGATTCTAATGCCCATTTTTTTCATTGTATATGGGCCCAAAATTATAGGCTCATATTCAGCCACATTTTTAGTTAATTCACACTTCAACTTAAGACCATAGGGGAACTCCTTTCTTGTACGAGAGACTAAGAGGAACTCAACACCATTGAAATTGGTATTACATGCTCTATCAAACCATGGAGTCTAGGGGCCAAAGGGATCAATCTATTCTTCTTCAAATATCAATTTCTCACATACTTCCACAAGAGTTTAATCATAGTCAAGGAGTAAATTTTCAATCTTATCAAAAGTGTAGGAATAAAATTTGGATGCGTTCTTTCAATCTAAAAGGGTGTAGGTAATCTTATACTCTCTATAGTTGCACCTAGTTTCACCCCCAAACATAGGTATATTAGAAAAATATAGCTCAAATTATATAATACCATCCATAGAAATCCCCTAGTGCATGGATAACGACATAACATAATTAGGTACGAAATATACATTTACCACATCGATCATGACAATTTTTGTTAGATCTGAATCATCCTTATAACCGTGTATATAATCATTCTTAAAACATTGGAACCTCTTGGAATAAAATGAATATATGTCTTTATAGGGACTTATGATAAATAATCCTAACTTCTCTATTACATTGAAGAGAATTAAGGGATGTGAAGCTATAAATTCATATAGGAAATTATGAGCTCCAAGGTGATATAAAAAGGTGGGGTAAGTCAATCCCTCCCATCTAGTAGGTTTTCTATAACAATAATGGGGGCACCATCTTATAGGTTAACTTGTTCGTTGTGAAGGGGACACTCATATTGTAAATCCATCATGTTTTTAAGTGGGATTGGACATATATTATAATATATTTAGACTCTAGTAGTCTATACCTATGGTTTCTCTAACCCTAGAAAATAGGATACTTCCTTTATGTGGTTGGGGTTTTGGACAACTTCGGATAAATGTTTGGGAACTTTGAGCTTGCTTTGTTTATATATAATATCAAAAGTAGGGTGTTCCATAGGGGAAATATATGGGGATTTGGTAACATTAGGCTTGGATAGGATAATATTTGTTTGATGTGTTACTATGAGCTTCACATTATTTTAAGCAATTAAGGAATTTTTGAGTTGCTGGGATTCCTAGGGATCCTCCTTGATTGGGAGCACATTATTTGAAATTAGAGGCCCTAAATGATGCCTAAGTCCTCATTTGGAATTTTGGAAACTTATCAGGAATCTCTCCTCATATTTCCATTCCCTTTCAGTGTATCATCCATTTCAAAATTTTGGGTGGTATTCCTCGATCATTATTTATTTCAAAAGTAGGGGGTCCTTACCTTGACCATGATATTATCAAACACAAAATTAAAATAGAGAAGGGTTAGGTACAAAGGATAAGTATTATTAAGGAAAATTCCTTCATCTTCCTCTCATTTACTTAGGTGATTACCAAAAATATTCTTAAAGGTAGAGACATCATCATTAATAAGATTGTATTCAAGATGGAATAATGTGTTTATATCCATGGATTGATCAATTGGGTGTTCAACACTTGATTCATAGTATATTCATAATAACAGGGGAAGGTATTATCATATTGGATTGAACCTTATAATCATGTGGGGGATATTTTTATTCTTCCCCATATTCCCTTTGAATCATATTAGGATTCCTTCTTAATGGAGGTTGGTTTCAAACAAGATGGGGGCCTAGGAGAAGGTCTTAAAGAGGAATGAAAAAATTGTTAGGTAATTAGACATAGATCTTAGAATATTGGTAGAATATTCTATCGATAAAGGTTCTCGACTAGTAGGTCATATCATTGATTCCTTTCTTCTCCTCCTATAATGGAAACATATCCTTTCATGGTGGTCATGCCTGTATTTGATTTGTATCCCTAAGGCTCCCATGTTATTTTCTATATCCTTAATATCATTCAACATGGAATATAGGTTGGATGAATTTATTTCTATTATATGTAAGGAAAAAAAATAATTGAAAGACTTTCATAGGCTACAATGTTAATAGAATCATAGGGATTCACGATCTTAGGGATACAATGATATAGATTACAAAATATACTAGTGAACATAGGGATCATTTCACCTCATTCCTCCTTAGGGTGTTAAAATTTGTAAGTTAGTATTTGTTTTCTTTATTTACCCCCATATATTAAAAAAAATCATGAAACTGTCCCAAATACTCAATAGAATTGTTAAGAATATTTTTGAACCACTTAATGACCTCTCCTTCTAGGAACGGGGAACCATTATAGAATATACATAACCATATACTAGTGAAAAGTTACAAATATAATATTGGAAGTTCATGATATAGTCATTGAAAAAATTACCATTATCTCCATTAAATGTTGGAATGTACTTTATATAACCATCTCACAAGTCCCCTAATTGATTGACGAGAGGTAGGATTACTGACTTGAATGTTGTTGTGAACCAATTCTTGGGAGGATTTGGTCCATCCATAGGAATGTTGGGACTTTGATATTGAGGATGGGTCAGGGTTATAATGGTAGGAGGCATGCATCCTATAATAAAAAAATACTTGGAATACAAGGACAACCACAACTTGAGGAGATAAAGTAGGGACAAAAGGTGATAAGATGTGACTTAGAATATTCATTTTTTTGTATTGGTGTTTTAGAAGAAAATGATTTTATAGCCTACCTAAATTATTGAAATACATGGGACCTTGGGAGAGGTATACCAATGGTAAACAAGGGTAGGAATCAACCTCAGAAAGTTGTACTAGATATAACACTAAGGTAAAGAAATTAGTACAATGAATATTTCCAAAAACAAAAACATAAGTATAGAGTGGAACAACAAAATTAGGTTTCCTAATTGGATATGTGACTTAGAATATTTCTATTCTTTATTAGAGAAGGTCTATATCTGGAACTATAGAAACCAACCATCCCTTTGAGTTGGTACTTATCAAAATATACCTCAAATCCATATTTTTAAGGA
This sequence comes from Pseudotsuga menziesii, assembly GCA_001517045.1. Taxonomy (NCBI): domain Eukaryota; kingdom Viridiplantae; phylum Streptophyta; class Pinopsida; order Pinales; family Pinaceae; genus Pseudotsuga; species Pseudotsuga menziesii. Next base: position 928,728 of record LPNX010754949.1, read on the forward strand.
ATTTTTATCCCCATTGGAATTATTCTTAGTGGATTATCCTTCTCAAATAACTTCCTTGGTTATTTATAGGTAAAAACATTATCAGGAAATTCCAAGGAATGTATAGACCTCTTTCAATAGTATTATAACACCCTAGTGTGATGAGGAACTCATAATAACTAAGAATACTACAAACATATGTCTTTTCAACTCACTTTTTGTCCAACTAAAAAGTAAACCTTATGTCATATACGAAGACGGAGTCCCAAACATTGACATTAGTTCATGTGTTGTCCCCTAGGTTTCTCCATATATTATAGGGATCAATAATAGGGGATAATTTGCAAAAGAACATTCTTGTGCAACTCTAAGTATTTAGGATTGGGGGGGGGGGGTACTCTTGATTTTCATAAAGTTATTATTATTTCCTTTCACCCAATAACAAATTTGGTTTATTGCAAAAACCAAGCGGTGCATGAAAGTAGTGTCTACAAATTTAAAGATTTATTTGTGTTATAAGTGTTGTTGATAATGTAATTTTGGAAGATATTCTTCATTGTATTATTATTATTATACTTTGGTTGTAATTTTATTGTATTAGGGATGTTTTTATTTCCGATCGGAAGGTCTCATTAATGTAATTGGTCATGTAAGAGTCGAGGTAAAACCTCTAGAGTAAGTCAGGGCAATAGTCCCCAAAAGAATATTGTAAAATATATTTTTTGAGTCCCCATAGGGTAGGTTGGCCCAAGAAGGTCCAAAATTCAGTCTCATTGGACCAAAAGGTCACACATATGATAAGTATAAATAGGGAGGCACCCTCCCTCATTTGGATACACTGAAATCTCAAGAAGGTTCGCTCCAAGGAAGAGAAAGACAAGTTCATTGTTGAAGAATAAGGATAAGAAACATAAGAAATCTTATATTTGGGTTTTTTATCTCTGTATTACATTGTACTAAGTGACAAATCTATACAGAAGTTGTTGGGTTTTCTCTTTTGTGGTTTCCCAGGATAAAATACCCGTGTCTTTCTTTTGTGTTGCACTTATCTATCTTTGAGTGATCCTATTGCATATGGTAATGATGTTATGATGCTAAATGTTTTAAGATATTGAATAACCATTAAAACTATAACATGGTATCATAGTCACCCTAAACGAAGTCTTTGTGTAGCTGAAACAATGCTACAACTGTAACTACTGGAGATTAGGGTTTCATGCTTCAAAACCCTAGAAGGAAAAATTTAGTCATCTTGGAATTTTCAATATAAATCGACTTTGGAAAAGTCTCAGGAGCTAAAAACTGAAAATTCTGAAGATAAAATATGCATGTACCTTGTGTGCAAATTTCAGCCTCATTTGCTATACTTTAGGAAATATGATCCCTCCAACCTCTTCCAAAATTCAGTCTTAAACATGTGACCTAGAGATAATTTCTATATATCGATTCGGGAAGATCCAAATCTAATTTTGTAATATTTTGCATATAGGGAATTAAATTTATTTTATGCGGTACGAGTTTCATACCTTGAAGTGGAAACAATAACACTTTGAAGTCTGCACAAGTTTTCTATACTGACCCAGTCTATAAATAGGTCACCTTGGGAAACTTAGCATAAGTTGTACTTGGTGAATCCAATATAGATTTAACTTATGGGGTTTGAAAGGAGATATTTCAGAATATCCAAGGAATAATTTTCAGGCCTTCAATATCATAAATTCAGGAGATACATCAAAATTAATACGAGACAAATATGCAAAAGAAATTGAAGAAACTGGGGATTCCTATTCTAGATAGTTCCCTCCATTGATCAGTTGAAAAAGATGGACCACATAATTCTCCTTAGGAGGGAACATATTTCTATGGAAAGAGTTTCTAATTATTTCTGTTTTCAATTTTTGACTACAGGACACTGCAAGACAGTTTGTTGGGTGTTATAATGTCTTAAATAATTCACCTAATATTCAATTATCAAGCAAGGTTGGTAAAATTAGAGTTGAAAAATAGTATATGCGAAGGTAGATGGGTTCCTAGGGTGTCGTGGAAATATTTTAACAAAGAAAAGATCGAAAGATCTTTCAAAATGAAAAACTGAGTCAAACTCCTAGAAATTCAACTATTAAGGTCATTAAACCAAAACAGAGTATTAGACTAGAGCAATATCAATCTATACTACTCTACTCTATAAACAAATACTGAAAGGTAAAGATATAAAAAATACTACTCTAAGAAAGTAAACTACTTATTAATTAACTATTCCACTTCTTAATCTTAGAATTAGAAAGATTTATAAACAAATTTAGAAACTGACTATACAAGGCATTATAACATTGGAAACAAGATTACAACAAATGGAGATACTTTACAAACTTCAACAACTAAACTATACATGCAATTAACAAATGTAGATAACAGTTAAGCTAAACTATCTAGTTCTACTCTCCTTGGGGGTTCTAAGGATATGCATTCATTGTGATCAGAACTGGAGACAGAGTAGTGCCAAAATGGATTTCAAAAGAAGTAAAGAAACGAAATGGGATTAAATCTAACTTAACTTCTACAAATATGTGCAAGCTAAGGAAGGTCCAATTACAGGTGATGGTAAACATGGTGATCTATTCCATAAGCAATTGACTCTTAACTAAGAAAGATATTATGAACACCTAATCTATTAAGAGACAAGATTCTTTTTAAAGATTACTTTTATAAATAAACAATTATTATATGAAACAGATGTGAGGGAAAATCTTATAAACAAGTAAAAACCTTAATGAAAGAAGCAAGTAGAAAACTTAATAAAGAAGGCTTAATTAGGAACCAAGTAGAAAAATTAATAAAGAAACTTAATTAAGAAAGAAAGTAGAAAACTTAATAAAGAAAACTTTGTTAAGAAATCTAGTGTAAACCCAAAGATATATACAAAATTAAACTAGACTCAAGATGCACTTATCAACTGTTATAACAACAATAAGTGAGAAGATCAGAAACAAAAGAAACATAATAGAGTATAATTCAAAGCATACTAAGTTAAGAAGAAGTGAGAGATAAGGATGGAACTTGATAAATACTATGAATAATCTAATCTAGGGTCCTAATGATAAATATAACCATTATCTAATTACCAAAACAAAACAGAATTTGAAAGCTAAAGAAACAGAACTTCAAAATAGATTTAAAACAAAAGGGAAATATTGAAGGTTGAATGAATGACTGGATAGCAGATTGAACAGATGGTATGAATAACAGGCTGAACAGGCGGTCTGTATGATAGTCTGTACACAAAAAATAGCGGAAAATGGTCTAAATGATCTAATTATCAGCTGATTTTGTGCACATGCAAACAATATGCATGAAGGATAGTAAATAAAATTATTCAGTAATCAAACTAACATCGAAAATACTTATACTAATTCATGCTCATAAAGAAAATATTATCTATAAAACAAACTAAGATATCACCAAAATAAATTCATAACAAAATAGAAATAATCAGAACTAAGCTTACTATAAATTGATTCTAGGATATAAAGCAATTTTGATCTATGTGACTATCGATATAAAATTGAACAACAAACTGTAAAATGACTAGAAAGGAAACTAACTATGCACGCATCCAGTTAGGTAATGCTGGAAATGAAACTATATTGACTGCAAAGTAACACCCACAATAAAACACATGCTATAGGAAATAATGAGATAATTGATTACAGGAAAATCAATTACATAAAAAAACTGGAAATGAAACTATGCTAATTGCAAGAAAAAAAATGACGAAAAATACACACAGAAAATGGAGACTGCCGCTTGTTGAGGGATCCTCTCAAAAATAAGGGTTGCACTTCAATTATTCATAGAGACATGAACATAGATGAAGAAAAAAAATACGACTTATATTAAAATTCAGGACAATATTACAGAGTTTCTCCTAATGTCTACTGATTAACATGCTAGCTAACTATGCTCTCGTGTGGATGCAGGTATATATAGAGTTTACAAGGATGAGCAGGTTGACCCTTTCAGTGGTCGACTGCTCCTAAAATAGTCAACCATTATTACAAAAAATGTCCATATTCCCACACATAATCATTCTCCTGCTCCGTCGCACAACGGTTCTACTCACGTAGGCTACGACATATTGTTTCTTGCTGACATGGGGCATGAGCCGTGGTGTCGAACAGAGAAGGTAGGATGGAGAGCCTTCTAGAGCGAGGATCATCCAGTCATCGAATGCATGGGCAATGGAGCAAATAAAAACTTTAACGTTTGGGAATATGCCAATGAACAATGCACAGTTTGATCGACAAGATGAATAGTGAGTTGGATGAAATATGCACATATCTAGCGTGGGTGCATGTCCAATATCATCTCGCACAAAGATTATAACCTGCAAAACAATTTTGTATATCAAATAATATTCCAAATATTATCGAATTGATTAATAAAACTAGAAATTAATAAGAATAAAACTGAACTTGCATAAATCCCAAATGTATTCATATTTGAGGCTGAATGATAAACTATATGATAGGAATATGTCAAAAAGGTGACAAAACAGACGTGAAAAGAGTAATTTATCATTTGAAAATAGTAACAAAAATAGGATCAACATTCCCCCAAACTGGAGAGATTCCAGGTCCCACTGACCAAAACAAATATGAGCAAGGAAGAAGGTTGAATTGCATTAGCAGCTTCCTTCGAATTAACAGAGGAACTAGGGGATTTAAAATTCAATTTCTTGGCCTAAGATTTTAAAACAACATGCCTCTCATGTCAAGATTTATGTAACAAATTGATAGCCTTGTTGAGGTCTTCGACAGACTTAACTTGCAGAAGCAAATCCTTATTCTCTTGTCAAAGTTCTACAATTAACTTGGTGTATTCTTCATTCTGACTCACTGACTATGAAAATTGTTGAGTTAATTGGCCTACTGTTGGTTGATTAGGAGTGTATGATTCTGCAGGATGCTTGGGTTCTAGAGATAGAGCCAATTCCCTGGATGGTATGTCGAGGTCAGTAGAGGGAACTTGTATTTCAGGACTCATGCCTAGAGCAGGTGTAGGGACAGTCTCATAAGAAGTATCTTTGAGCAATTCGGTTGAGACAATAGCCAATGTGTACAGAGGTGAGTCTGGGTCAGGTTTATTTGCTTCAGCCATACTATCTGGATGGCTCGACTAAATATCGGGATGAACCATAGTCTGGACGATGGGACGAACAATGGACTAGGAAAACTTCACCTTCTGGTCCCTAGTATGAATTCGTGGAAAAGGTAAAAATTCAGTAGACACAGGATTAACAGGTGTAGAGTGGGAAGATGGGCTTGCTTCTGATGTATCTTCATCGATGTGCACAATGTTGGGGCTTTTATTCTCTGCAGATGGGGTTTGAATGAATTCATGATTACGGAGATGCCTAGGGTGTTTTCGAATATTGAGGTGAGGGTTTAGAACTTTGAACACAAAAATATCCCAAGTTTGATTCCTCATTTTGAGTTGATCCAAGATCAGGAGCTTGATCAAACTATGGTGATACAAATTGCCCCTAGGATTAATGGTATTCTCCCTATCTTTTCCTAAAATTTTCTCCAAGCTCTTTAGGAAATAAAATGGAAAATTGAGAAACTATCGATTAACAAAATGCGCCAGTAAATGAAGATGGCAAGCTTTGAATACATTGAACTTACCCTCATAGCTGATGAGGTGGATGATGATGAACAAAGGGTTAAGGTATTCGGGCTTAATCCATTCTCGATGGAATCCTTTGGCACTTGCAACATGCTAGAATTTTGGCTTGAGAGCAAAGTTGTGGGATGAACAAGGAAGAAACCAGTGTTTGTGCCAGCAAGTGCCTTAGCTTAGGAGCTTAGTCGCGAGGGTGATAGTATCCTCGGTTACCTGGAAAATGAGATGACCAGCTCTAGCCAACTTACCATCAAAACCCATCACAAAAAGCAACAAAATTCCTTCGTCACACCCCTACAAAAGGTGAAGAAATGGGTTCCATCCAACCCGAAAGAAAATATCCCTACATTCCCAAAACTCTGGCATCTGGAACAGATCTTGATATTTTTTGGGTTCAAGATGGTTTGGCATTGTTTAGACAGAGGCAAGGATGCAATGTTTGTAGAGGGTACAGGAAAATGGTGACTAAAACGACTCTGTAGGGACAACGGTAAGTGAGGGCGACAAAATGGAAAGAAAATCGCAAGAAGGTGAGTTTAAAATGTGCTCCATATGAGTGATTGAACAATCATGACAGACACTTGGCACATTTAGATGAATATTGTGCCATCATGGAGAATATTGAATCGTTTTCCGTCAAAGGATGCATGGGTTAATGAGTTTGTAAGGTTTTGATCAGTTCAACCATATCCAAAGTAAAAATTTGGACAGGTTGAACGTATTAATCAATACAATTTCATAAACCACATTCATAACCATAATGAATTGAATTAACATGAGGATCAATCACTTGATGGTTTACATGTAGAATTAGATAAAAGGATAAGTGTGATGGTAGTATAATGATGACTGAAAAGTTCCTGAGGTCATATCACATCCATATGGGTTTAAACAAGATCGTATCATGTCAAAATCGTACAAAATCATAGATCGAGATTAGTCTTACTAAAAGTCATAATGCTCTTATAAGCATGTAGATGTGAATTAATAATTATAGGTATAGCTTAGCTAACTTAAATTTTTTCCCCCCAAAAAAAATTAAGCTAACACCATAACACACTTAACCATGAGTGCTATAATATCACAGTTTTTATTCAAATCATCATTTGGCATTCCATTCGACCCTTCATATGGTCCAACATTCGACCCTTCATATGGTCATGCATATGATCCTTCATATAGGTTTTTTTCTTTAAAAATATGCTTCGTTGAATCGGGTTGCTGCTAATTATCCTGAAAACACTTGTCATTTGTCAGAGATAAATGAGCCTTTATATAAATAGTCAGAAAAATAAAGACAGTATAATCTTCACAGCATAATATTCCTGCATAATCTTCCTCCCCCAAACCAAAAATATCACGTGTCCTCAAACCATGGGAGAAAAATTAAGTAATTTCAAAATAGTTTAATACGTAGTTCTATCATGTTGTTATCTTTTTTGCAAGAAAAATAAAAACTAACTAATAAATGAAAATGATTCAGATATGTACATTCATCAGAAAAATAACAATGCTTAGAAAAACCAAATAAATAATGATAATGTAACTTGAAAAATGCCATAGGAAAAGCTAGTCATCCATGCCTCCTTGTAAGGATTTCTAGTCATTCTCAAGAATATTTTGAGTTTACCTGTGGAGTTTGTAAGATTTTATAGCTATGGGTCCAATTTATAGGACAATAATATCTTAGGTATTGGTTGAATTAGATGGCCGGGTCCAAGCCCAACTTATAGCCATTCTCTAATGACATCATAAACAATTGTCCTAAACATGTATTTATATATTCTGGTTTGTTTTCTCCTTTTTTTTCTCTCTCTCTCTATATATTATCATTTTTGATGAACCGTGTGCATAGTGGTGCATTAACCAGATCTCTTTTACCCGATATTTCAACACTGTTAGTAGGCCTGTTCAGTACCCCGATGGGTTTATCTTGGTACCATGCAAGCATAGTACCGTTGTCAGTAGGCCTATTCAGTACCCCGACGGGTTTACTTGCATTTTCCGAGCTTCCTTGTCTTAATATGTTACTTAGCATTGACCTGCTACCAACAGGCCTGTTCAGTACCCCAACGAGTTTTCCTCGTATAATGATTTTAAATATATGGAAGTTGATTGGTACTAGAGCGTGTTAATCCTACTAAACACATAATTCAACTTTCTAGAGAAAACCTTATAAGTAACTTTTATAATGGCCAAAATCGTAGATCATGTCAAAAGAGAATAACTTAAAGCTATAGGCCTTTCAAGAAACTGTCCTAATGAATCAGAAATGTACATGTCTGAATCAAAATACCATATATAAAATGATAATTAATCATAGAGGAAATGATATATAGAGAATTATTTTTAATTTTCACTATAAACTTCAATTTTCAAAAGTACCCAAAAAGAGTTAAGATACATTATGAGTCTTTTAGTGCGCTTCCCTTTTTTAGATAATACCTCATGAGATGCTTATAGAGATAAAATATTTGTAATCAACTGCAAAATCACTTGTTAGATGATTCATATTTATTCATAACAAAGCATCTATAAAATTCATAAGAATGAGAAAAGGAAAAAGAGTCTTTCTGCTTTAATTTGACAAAACTGTAACAGATGATCATGGGAATGAAACCTCCATATAAATGTAGTTAATTTGTTAGAAATGACTCTTATTTATTCAGGTGAATACAAACATATTTACATATATACAAGTAATGACAACCCAAAATGACTTTAAGGATTAGGAGGAGGAGGAATAATTTCCTCTTCAACCAGTTCCATGTCCTTCTGCTACAAGACATTTTGTACAAAATCCTGTTTAGATATTTATTGGTGGTAAAGTCTAAGTCCGTGTTCATTTACTACAAAGGAAATTTGTAAACCATCAATTGTCTTAATTTCTATTGACCCATTATCGAAAGTTTTAGCTACTTCATATGGACCCATCCAACGAGTAGTTAATTTTCCTTTAAAATTTTTGTACCTTGAATCAAATAGTAATGCCCAATCCCCAGTATTAAATTTCTTTTGCTTAATAAATTTATCATGCCATTTATTCCGTTGATTCTGTATTAACATTGTTCTTTGGAGTGCATCCTGTCTAATGTCATCTAACTCATTAATATGTAAAACTCATTGTTTCCATGCTTCATCCAAATCCATGCCTAACTGTGCGGCCATACGAAAGGCCTTAACTTGGAACTCAATAGGTAAAATTACTTACTTTACATATACTAGCTCATAGGGGGTATGACTAGTAGTGTTTCTCCATGTTATCCTATAGGCCCACAAGGCCTCTGGGAGTCTATCTACCCAATCCTTATGATGTAGCTAAATATTTTTAGTTAAGATAGATTGCAATACCTTATTGGTTGATTCTACTTGGCCATTGGCTTGTGGATGGTAAGGTGAGGATTTTCAATGTCGTATACCATATTTCGTGGTAAGCTCTTTCATTAATTGAGAGGTAAATTGAGAACCTTGGCCAGTGAGAATTTCTCTTGGTAGACCAAATTGAGCGAATATTTCTTCATATATAAATTCTACCATAGATTTCTCTGTAGCTCTAAACAAAGCTTTAGCTTCTACCCATTTGGTAACGTAGTCTATGGAAACCAGGATATACTTCTTCTTATTAGACATGGGAGAAATTGGTCCTACAAAATCAAGAGCCCACTTCTCAAAAGGCTCAATCATGAACTGAGGCTGTAAAGGAATCTCATCATATGACGTAGGTCTACCCATTCTTTGGTATCTATCACATCCTTTAACATATCTGTCAGCATCCTTAAAAATGCTTGGCCATTAATAACCAGAATGCAATACTTTGTATGTCGTCCGCTTATCAGAAAAGTGTCGTCCACATGGTCCATCATGACATGCATGGAGGATTTCTGTCATCTCATCCTCTCATACACATCATCTAATAATAAGGCCAGGACCAGTGTGAAAGAGGTCATTATCAACCCAGGAATAGTTATAGCTTTGGACTATAATGCGACACTTCTCGTGTGGGGACAAGTGGTTTGGTAATTTCCCAGTTGCTAAATAATTGGAAATGTCTGTAAACCAAGGGGTTTGAATAGATGCCACAAATAACTATTTTTTAGGGAAAGTATCATCAATAGGTTGTGGAAATTGAACCCAACAGATAGAACAATTACACTCACAAAATTGCTAATCAAACATGCAAAATTAACACCAAAGGAGACTGAAATTGGAGCATAACACTAATCTGTATTGAGTAAGTGTACAATAGCCAACCTTATGGAGTAATAAGCTGCTGCAATATATAATTACATGATATATTCGAATGCATAAGGGTGACATTCGAAAAGGTAAAAAATCAGGCTTATTAAATCTCGTTAAATGCCCCATAGGTGCATAAAGCAGTTTCCAAATCCACCAAGATGCTCACGAATTGGATAAGTCAAGTAGGAAAGATAAAGAGGGATGGAAAGAAAAATCATACATGATTATATTAGGAGAAAAGGAGGGAGGATGATGTGGGAAAAAACCAAGTCAACTACACCTAGTCTAGCTTTTTCCTTTTGCCTTAAATCTCAATAAAACATGCAGCTTTTCAGAAAAAGAAGATATGTGCTTTGGAGGATGTAGACACACTAAAATGGGTTTCCAGAATGTTTCCCAAGCACTACATGACTCATTTTTAGCATGTTTTGACTTCTAGGACAAGTAGAAGGAAACTACCATAGAGTGGAATCTAGGAAACTAGGTAATAAGACAAAAATGATTTAATTAATGTCTAAGGTAGGTAACTATGGGTTTATTATTCTAAAACCCCCCATTAAGCCTGAATTTATGAGTAAATATCAAAAAAATATAGGGCCTAGAAACAAGGCTTAGTCATCCTTTACATACTGCTTGTCCATACAACCAAGGAAAGAGGTAAAAACCCAGTGGGAAAATCCTCCCTTAAACATAGACAGGAAAACAAAATTTGGAAATCTTGTCATCAATCATGCTTCATAGCATGATCAGAAATCCCTAGCAGTAATTTGAGATTGTTGAATGTCTTCTCACAAAAAACTTTGGTGAAGATGTCTGCTACTTGTTCTGAAGATGCACAGAAGAGTAGATGAATGGTACCATCATGCACAAGCTGTCTGATGTAGTGCATATGGATCTCAATGTGCTTGGCTTGCTGTCTCTGAAATTGATCATTGCAGCTTCAAATGGTGCTCTGATTATCATAGTAGATAATAGTTGAAAAATTTGATTCGAAGCCACATTCTCCAAGTATTCCCTGCAGCCACAAACATTGAGTTGCTGCATTTACAACTCCTCTATACTTTGCTTCTATAGATGAGAGTGCTATGGCACTCTGCTTCTTGCTTGACCAGCTGATTGTTCCTTCTTCAAGCATGAACATATATCCTAATGTTGACTTTTGATCTGTGTTATCACCTACCCAATCACTGTCAGTAAACCCAATCAAATCAAGATCATATTTTGCATTGTATAAGATCCCATGTGTTCTCGTTCCTTGAACAAAGTTTAGGATCCTTTTGGCTGCTCTCTAGTGGATCTCATGAGGCTGATCCATGTATCTTTAAGCCACACTAAATGCATAATATATATCAGGTTGAGTGTGTATAAGATAAATCAAACACCCAATCAACTTCCTATACAATGTATTATTTACCATAGGAGAAGAACCTGCTTCTTCAAGCTTAACTCCTGAAAGGAAGGGAGTCTTGCTTGGCTTATCTTTCATGTTGAACTTGTTCAGAAAATATAAGGCATACTTGGACTGATGTACTTTGATTCCATGTTGGGATTGAGCAATTTTGAGACCTAAGAATTGGATCAACAATCCCAAATCTGTCATAGAAAATGCATGGCTCATTGCATCCTTCAAGGAGGGAATCTCTTTCTTTGAACTTCCTATAATCAGAAGGTCATCCACATACAAGACAATAATCATCAACGTACCATGAAACAACTTCAAATACACATTAGAATCAGACTTGCATTGAAAAAAACTCAATGACAACAGAAAGCCATCAATCTTGGCATACCAAGCCCTAGTGTATTGCTTGAGCCCATACACTGATTTATTTAACCTGCACACTAAATATGGATTAGAAAAAAACCCTTCAGGTTGCTGCATTTAAATCTCTTTAGTGATATCTCCATTTAGGAAAGCACACTTCACATCCATGTGATGTACCGGGCCACTGCTTCGAAGCTGCAATGGCTAAAGCTAGCCTTATGGAGTCCATATTTGCCACTGGTGCAAAGGTTTCATTGTAGTCAATACCATGTACTTGTGACTAGCCCTTAGCTACCAATATTGCCTTATATTTCAAAGGTGAACCATCAGCAGCAAACTTGGTCTTGAAAACCCACTTACATTGAACTAACTTCCTCCCAGGGGGAAGATCAACCAGTTCCCAAGTGTTGTTCTTCTGGAGCAAGCTGAATTCTTCTTTCATGGATATTTTTCATATTGGATCATTTGATGCATATTCATATGTCTATGGATCTGATTCAACCATCAGATAGCACTTCTCAGCAAATAGAGGATCTTTCACACAAAGGGCACTCTCAAACTGAGATCTAGTCCTCCTAGTGTAACTAGGATTTCTAGCTAGTTCCCTAGCTACATGAATGGTCTTTTCTACCCATTTTGGTCTTGTAGGACTGTTAGGATATACAATCAAATCATCATTATCAGACATATCAGAATCAACAAACTCATTAGTCTCTCCACTTACAATCAATGGATCTGGTGGTGAAGAAGACTTTCCAACTTCAACTGCTACTCAAGGCTCTTCTTGGAACTGAACACTTCTTTCAATGAAGGATTTGTTAGTGCTCAAGTTTCTCAGCTTGTACCCTTTTGAATCTTCAGAATACCCAACAAATAGGCACTCTTGGCTTTGGGGCTACAAATCCTTTCTCTTTTCAGTTGGAAGTCTAGCCCAAGCCTTTGAGCCAAAAATCCTGAAATGGGTCACATCTGGCTTGTGCCCACTCCAATATTTGAAAGGATTCATACCATCAAGATACTTATGAGGCACTATATTCTAGATTTAGAATGAACATTTTATAGCCTCGGCCCAAAACTTTGGTGGCAAAGTATTAGCCTCCATCATGCAGGTTGCCATCTCCTTCAGTGACCTGTTCTTTCTCTCAGCAACACCATTTTGCTATGGTGTGTAAGGGATCGGATGATGCATCTGAATTCCTAAATATTTACAATAATGAATGAAATCAGACTTGACATACGCACCACCATTGTTAGATCTGAGGATCTTGAGTTTCCTCCCAGACTGGTTTTCAACCAAGGCTTTAAAGAATTTGAAGAGGTCAAAAACTTCAGACTTATGCTTTAGGAAGTGAACCCAATAATACTTGGAAAAGTCATCTATGAAGGTCATTGCATATTTGGCTTGAATCATGGACATATGAGGGAATGGACCAGAAATGTCACTGTGGATCAAATCAAGAGGTGCAGAAGTTCTCTTATTACTAGCTCTCTCATACTTGTGCTCTGGGTGTTTTCCTAGGATACAACCTTGACAGACTCCCTTAGAAAACTTGATCTTTGGTAACCCTATGACCATATATTTTTCACTCAAATCAAAAATATAATTGTAGTTAATATGGCCAAATATTTCATGCCAAATATTGCTTGCCTCATTAGCATGAATCATAAGAGCAGAGGGGTTTGAGTAGGGTAGAAAATGGGAAAACATGTATACCTTCGAAGTGTGATCAGCAACACCTTTTGCTATGATTTTACCATTCGAAATATCAGTGATTTCAACTTCATCAGGGGAGAAGATGACCTTCTTTGGAGACCCAGTGTGAGTCATCTGATACACTGACAAGATATTAGAGGAAAGACCTGGAACATACAACACATTATTGAACTTACCATGGTCAAGATCAATCCTTCCCTTCCCCAAACTGTCAGTGAGAGAGTCATCTCCCAAAACTATTGGTGGACCTTTCGACATGTCAAGAGAGGAGAATGCCTCTTTTGTCGAAACCGTATGTCTAGAAGCTCCAAAGTATATGATGAAGCTAGGTGAGCTTGATGTGCTAGCAACCAAGGCATGTACTCTCTCTCTTTGTCCTCTAAATTTGATCCTCCTTCTCTCTTCTTTGAGCAATCAGGAAGGGAGATGTTATTCTTCTCTAGAAGTTGGGTCTGTAGCAGGGATTTCTCCTTGCTACAGGGGCAGGAATGGCTCCCTTCTATCTATAGGTTAGAAGGGTAGGTTATTGCATGTGGAAAATGTAGAAAGAAAATGGAATAGACAAAAAGCAAAGAAAAAGAAAGAAAATAGCCGTGAGACCCTCCACAAACAAGGTTAGGGCTTCGCCTTGGCTACTTGCAAACAACTAATAAACAAAAATAAACCTGCAAAATGTGTTAAAGATCAAACCTACAAACAAATAATGGTCAGAAAACAACTAAGATATCAAATAAAAATGCATAAAAAAAACAAGATTATACCTCTCCTTTGGTGAAATGGGCCACCATGCCATGGTTAGAAGGAAGCACCTCTCTATCTCACTCAGCAATGGAGGAGGAGCTATGGCTCATGGGGAATGTGAGTGGAAGAGAGGGGTGCATGGGTGGCTTGAGAGGCAAAGAGGTCTCAAGGCATCCATGGGTAGCATAACAATATGCAAGAGAGGAGTTTTTTGAGAGTGACCCCCCACCCTCTTATAGCTTTTTTGGGGTTTTTAGGGTTTTAATCCCTTGGTTCGAGCTTTAGCCCCTTTTGCCCTAATTTTAGCTCCTTTTAGGGTTTTAGGCTCCTTTGAGGGGTTTTAGCCCCTTTTTGGAGGCTTTAGCCCCTAGGAGAGTTATTTAGGCTCCTTTTTTGGGGTTTTTAGCCCTTTTCTTCATCCTTAAGCCTTTTTGAGGGTGTGGGGGTCTAATGGGGTGTTACGAAGGTTGTGAATGGGTGTCCTTGGGTGGTGTAGGCCATGTAGAGCTGAGTGAGGGATTTTTTGGGTTAACAGATTGCCCCTTGATGTGTGAGGGCAGGATCTCATCGTATGGCCGACGAACATCATAGAATTTGCTGCGTAGAGGTGGTGCTTCCGGGGCTGGGGCATGGTGGCTTTTGGGTGAGATAAAAATAATGTGTGACATGTATATGGATGAGGCGGGCATCCCCAATGTCATGAAAATGTCAAAAGAATAATTTGATCTATGCTCTAAAATACAAGAGTCGATCATATACAACTGATGATACAATAATGGTTGCCTCAATGTGAGGCTGAATACAATACTGATCTGGTACATTGGACCCATGGAATTCTCATGGAATGCTATGTCTTCATGACTGATGGTCTGCTGGATCTGGAACAGTACATAGTTGTATGGACTTGCTGATTGAGAGTCAGAGTCTCTGTGGTACAAGTATGCTGCATCAACCATAAAGGTGTATCGAAGCACTGCTGGGGCTTCTGAACACTGTCTCCAATGCAACCCAGAAATCACAAGGGACATAAATTGTTTAGGTCCCTTGAGTGGACTCATCAATGTGCTAGAGTCAGGTGACATTCGGGGTCTTCAACCAAGTACTAAGTGGATCAAAACATGTACAAATATCAATGGTGCGATGATGTAGTTGAAGTCGAGCACGTGAGAAACAACCATCTCGAGAGGCACTAAGGACTCCTCTCAAGTGGTCCAAGGAACTCATCAATGAGGTTAATGAAACCAAGATACAGGGACCTCTAGGTCTATCCTCTGGAATATGTGTGTTGTCGTTGACAGAGGGAGACCTGCCCCTAGTCAAGGCAATGGTGTTTCCTTGACCAGGAGCACAAGGGCGATAACTGAAAGGTGTGAGAAAATATGTGGACTGACCCACTGAATGGGGGCGGGGGGAAGGGGGAGGGAAAGAATTGGATAGGGGCAGGGGGAGTGTGGTAGACTCAAACTTCCTTTGTTTAGAGTATGACGACAGTGTGGACTAGGCAGCAAATGGAATTGACTCATGGGAATGGGATCATAGCTGTAATACTGGGAATGTCACTGCAGATGGGAAATACTTGGAGGAGGTGGACACTTTTGATACTGATGGGATCTAAGGAAGACACATTGCAGAGTACTCTAAACAAAGGTGACCCAATGTGGGAATGATGGCAAACTATTTTCTGTGGGGTGGTGTCTAGGGACACTATTGTGGTACGATCTTGTAGATTTTTGGCGAGCCCGAGAAGGTAAATGCTCGATGGTACTTTCAATTTTAGAGAGTCTGGAAACATGAAGAAGATGCCAGTGGGGGATCTTTTTTGTTGGTAGTCTCCTGTGCCCAAAAAACTATAAAAGTATACATAGGAGAGCTCGCCCATCCTTTAGGGGATGAGAGACTTCTTTACCGTTGGTAGTCCAATCAAGCCGAAAAAAGGTTAAACCTATACTGACTGGATGGTCATTCAGATACTTTTAAGAGAATGAACAAAACCAAGTTTGCTCGATGATATTTTCTTGATGAGAAGGATGGAAAAGAGCTTGACGAAAACCCATGGTGAGATTTTTCGTAAAGTGTGGCCCCTCTGTTCGAGAAAGCATAAAAGTGTGCGGAGGGGAATAGTCTTGGCTTGAATACGCCAAGGTGGTCCTTTTCATTTAATGGTCTCCATGCTCTGCAAAAGGAGGTAAACAAGACGATGTAGACACCCTTTCCTATACTTTAGCGAGCGGGAAAGGAAGCAGCTACACTTGGCTATATTTTCATTGTTTTAAGGAGTCAGAAAAGAGCTTAAACAAAACTCCAGTATGGTCAACCGATTGTGGTGGCATAGGCGGTGCCCCATGTCGAGAGGGTGGACAGAGGTCCAAAGGTAATCCATGCAGTATGGATGGAGTAGAAGGCTCTCAAACATACCAATACATGCATGGGATAGATCGCGGCAGAGGCTCACAAGTCGGTGCGACAGAGGCACGCAAACCGAGGTGGCTCTCAGACATAGGTCAGGAGAGCATGTGTGTGTGTTGCGATGGACGGACTTGACTACATGTGATGTGAGTGCAAGTTCGGGGGCACTTCTATGCCAAATACATGTAAGAAAAATAAATCGTTTTGTGGATAGTGGTCCAGAGGTCTGCGTATGGTGTGGTGGATGGAAAAGACAACTATGTGTTAAAATACAAGACAAAACTAAAAAATGGTAACCCTTAATGGGTGGTGGCCTGAGAATCTGCATGAGTAGCGGTAAGCAAGTGTGATGCAAGTATAGGTCCGCAGACACTTGTATCACCATGATGTGGCTTTTAAATCAACGTAACTTGCAGGAAGCGGTCCTGAAATTTGTTTGTTAAACATGAGACGATGGTCTCATCAGGAGATAGAAATTTGAGACCGGAGGTGTGAGAGGTGTCTCGAACAGGTTCCGGGTGATTTTGGATTAGTAGCTAATGGTGCTGTCCCTGAATGGGGGTCTTTGATTTGTGGTAAAAATGTTGCAAAACAAAAAAGGGAAAAAACTATGCTATAAGGGACTCACACTGGTTATATCAGGCATAGACTCTCTTGGGGTGGAGCTTGTTGTGCAGCTTCTTCAAGAGTCGACTGTTTGAGTCAGTGAAGAGGTATGCCCCCTTGCCGAGACGAAGGTCATTGGCAAGGCGAGATGACTAAATCTAGTATTTTATGGGATGAACCGATTCCACGCTATGGTTTAAAGGGAATGGGGTAAAACTGAAGGTGGTCTTACATATATCTCCGTCATCGCGTAAGTGGTGCCGTGATAGATCAGGTGGATCTTCCACAGTTGACAGGGTGAAAGGGAAATTGGTGCTAGATATCATGAAAATGGTATTGGTTGTGGCTTTGGTTTCCTTGCACCTAGTCTTTGTTGGAGGAAGAGGGGCAGGACTGGAGATGTGAGGAGTCTTTGATGGACCTAGAGGTAGGTGCAAAATCATCTCAATTGGATGGACATGAGTCAACACATCTTGGGGCCTCAGAGGTATGGTAGGTGGTTCAAGGTACCACACAGGATCTCCCAGTGTGAAATCCTGTAGATTGTGGGTTTCCAAGACAGACTTACTCATGATCTCGGATGGTAGGAAAGGGAAAAGGAAAAGAAAAAGGACCGTGTTGAGTGGGAATGAACCCCATTGTTTCCCTGGTAACTGAGGTTGAGGTTGCAACTGAGGTTGCGATTGTGGTGGGGGAAACAATGGAAGAGACAAGTCTGATGGACCATCGGTGATGGTGGAGACAAGAGGGTTAGTTGAACTGGACATCATGTAAATGGACATGGTGTCCGAAGATGGAGGTGGGGGGTGAACTTCTTCGATCATGGTGATCTCACATTCAAGGGAATGTTGAAGGAGGTCAGCTAAAGTGATTCAGAACTTGGGAAAGTCTTGGTAATGGTGAGAGTAATGTCCATACAAATCGTAGAAGGTGCAAGCATGGTTTATTCTCAATTCCTTTTTTCTGACTATTGGCATGGTTGGGAGTTCAACCACGGGGAGGTTTTCGGTTGTATCCATGGAATACAAATGTGCATGAATCACTGTGGTTTCAAGGCAATTCTGAGTTGGATGTCTCTGTTGCTCGCCAACGACGCAAGGCGAGACTTGTCGCGGTTCTGCGGTGGCTTTGACATTCTTGCCCCTGGCCCTTTTCGGGTGGGGTGGTGCGGGTGCGAGTGCGGTGGTTGGATTTTGCGGGCCAGGTGGAGGGTGAGACTCAACTACAATGGGTTGCACCAGGGTGAAGATAACCTGGGGCATTGCTGGTTGAGCTGGTGGATAAGATACCATACCGGAATTCCCAATGTAAAGTTGGGTAGGATTAAGGTGGCCATTACCAGCTTGCTCATGACACCAGGTGGGGGAAAGCGGAAGGGAATCATGTGGGCTAGAGATGAGCCCAGATAACTCCCTACTGGTTGCATGTGGGGATGTGGTTGTGGCTGCGGCTGTGCATAATGCTGCTGTTGTGGGTGATGTTGCGGCTACTGTTGGTGTTGCGGTTGTGGATTATGTTGTGGTTGTGGTTGGGTCTGCAGCTGCGCTTGTTGTTTGGGTGCAACGGTGCTGGATGAGACCATGCACAAGTCTGCAGTCTCATTTTGTGTCAGTGGTGGTGACACTAAGGGGAATTGAGCTGTCATGGTGGTGACACTAAGGGGAAATGAGCCGTCATGGTGGTATCAACAAACAACCCAGGGCCCACATTCAACGGTGGGGAGGATGGTGTGTTTTCAACCATAGTGTTGATTGCAGGGATGACATTGGCATGTGTAGTCGTCCCTTATGGCTCAATGGTGGTGATGGTAGGGATAATGTTGGCGGGTGTCATTAACCCTTGCGGATCATGATAAGTGAGTTGATCAACTATCATGATCTTCCCTTCATGGGGGAACATCATGATACGGAAGACAGTTGATGTGACTGCTCTCATGGCATACATATAACTTCTCTCGAGGAGAAGGTTATAGTCTAGTTGTGTGTTGACGACCTCTATGTTGATCAACACTGTCTTCCTGGCTAATGTGATGGGGACACGGGGGAGAATTTCTTAGGCTTTAGTGGGATGTCCATCATAAGCCCACAGAGTTGTGGAGGATGGTTGTAGAATTGGGGATCCAAGTTTCTGCCAAACCAGGGTGGACATAATGCACGTGGATGCCCCCTCATCCACTATGCACTGGTGCACGACCAGATTCTGGATAGACATTGGGATTTGGAAGGCAATGGTGGATGGCATGCGTGGTTCTCCGTTCTACATGTCGAATGTGATCAACTTGGAGTTAGAGGGGTCTACAGCCCCAAGGGTGGCTAGTAACGCTTTCTGCTGCATTGGGCACGTTTTGAGTACCTCCAGAGTGGACATGGCCGTTGATATTTGGGCCAAATCATCCACAATGCTATAGCTGACAGTAGCTCTAGCTATGGCATTGTTTTCCATTCGGCGTATGGGGAGGGGGAAAGGGGGTAACTGAAGAGGTGCATTGACCGATTTGGATGTAGAGGTCGCTGATGTGTTAGTGGGTTCAGTGGTGGTACCGTACTGATTCCGTCTAGTTTGTAGGTTAACCTCTTTAGTCGTCATGGCTAGCAGGTGGTGGACACCTGTTTTTACCATGGGAGGTGCCCCCAAAGCATTGGGATTGGCTTGGGGAGGAGTTGCAGTTGCCACCAATACTTGGACTGGTAGTGGATTTTGAAGCACCATAGGAGGAGGTCCTTGTGGTGCTGGGTTGGGTTGGGATTGGTTTATGGCATTGGCGGCCTGTTGGGCCTTGTTATGAATGGCCTGCTTATCTCTACCCATGAGGGGACACTCAAATGTGTAGCTCCCATAGACCTCACAGAGTGTGCATGGTTGGTTTGGGCACAACAGGGCGTTGCGTCTTGGTGCATTTTGTCATGGGGGGTTTCAGACAGGTCGGTTTGCTACGACGTTGTTGGGAGGGTTTGGGGTTTGGTTGTTGACCGCCTCCCTGTGGTTGGTTATTGGCTTGGTTCCGAGGATGATTTTTTCTAGCTTTCCCTTGTTGATTGTTAGGGGTAGGTTGGTTGGGACAGTTTTGTTGTGCGAACACTTGTCCCAATGGAGCGGGTTGAGCCGGAGTGGGGCTTGAACTGCTTGAACTGGTGGTGCATAGTAGATTTGTGGGGGTGGTGGTGCCACAAATGTGGGCATTTTCCCCTTGTACTGCTGTGTTGGCCAAGCCATGGCCTGAGCCTGCTGCGGTCATGCAGGTTGTGTGTAGGAAGTTGTTACTCGAGACTGGGACATCATTCTTGCATAGTACAGAGCTTGGTTTTGGTAAGAAACACTGGAAGTGTTGCTTGGTTGTGGTGGAGCTACAGGTGGTGTCAAATGGTGCTGTGGCTGTTGGGAGACCAAGCCTATGATGCCATCTATAGCATGGGATGCCCCCGGTGCATCATGGTAGGAGGTACTCAGACGGGGAGCATTTGGAATGACGGTGTACAGATATCCAGACTGAGCGTAGATTAGGTCAAATTGTTGGGCTTTCAGTATGGCCTCCTCTTTAGATTAGGGACATTCGAATGCGACATCCTTTGCTATGGGTGGGATTAAGGTCTTGAGGAACCAATCCAAGAAGATCCTATCGTCAAGTTGGACTTTACACAAGTTGCGACGTCGCTACCACTCATGGATGTGGTCGGTTATATGTGTCGCAGTGCTTTGGCGACATGATAACATGATCTCCACCCCTTTGTCATATCTGACAGGGAGTTGGAAATATTGTAGGAGCATGAAAGCTAGGGAGTTGAAGTCCGAGTATTTGGCCTGCGGTAGCTCAATGTACCATTTGGCCGCAACACCTGTAAGGGTGTGTTGGTATAGCATCAGCCTGATGGAATCATCTACGATGCTGTTGGATGAGTACCATAGATGGAATGTCATATTGTGGTTTTGGGGACATTCCCTTGCCTTGCCTTCAAACTTGGGAATGCCCGATGGCAGCTTGGTTGGCATGGGAGGCCAAAAATATTGGTGGTGGATGGGATCATTTGTCAATCGAGCCAAATTAGGCAAGTTAAGATGAGCCATGAAAGACAAATTTGACCCCAAGTTTATGTGAGATGGGGGAGGGATGGTGGTGGGGTTTACAGGTGCATAATGTACCTGCATAGCCGGGGGTGCTGGTGGTGCCATTGTAGATGGGCCAATGCCCCCAAATGTGGTGTGGGGGCAGTGTGGATGGACAGGCCATTGCCCCCATGTGTGACAGGAGGGACAGTGTATATCTAAGGGGCACCGCCCCCTTGTGTGATAGGAGGGGTAGTGTATGTGGAAGGGGCACTGCCCCCCTGTGTGATAAGAGGGGCAGTGTATGTGGAAGGGGTAATAACCCCTTATGTGATAGTAGGGGTAGTGTATATGGAAGGTCCACTGCCCGCAAGTGTTGCAGGTGGAACAGTTTGAGTGGTTACTATGGGTGGTGGCAATTGACTAATGACAGTTTGCATGACCATGCTGGGGCCACCTGCCGGGTTGTTGGTGTTGATTTGTGGTGTGGACATGGGTCCACTAGCTATGGTTATGCTAGCAAATTGATCCGGGTTGGCACCAGCCATGGGGCTTGATGGTGTGGTATGTAGATCTAGTTTATACTGATATGGGTCTGAATCTAAATCATAGGTTGTGTGGCCTTCTGATGGTGTGGGAGATCGCTGAGAACGGTTTCGATGATGTCGGTTTAATGTCCCAAATGGTGGTGGTTCACCTCTTAGGCGTGAGGAAGAGCATGGGGGATCAATTGTGTTAGATGTATATCAAAATGATGGGAATGATGTTTGGACCCTGGTTTCAATGGCTTCCTATTGGCTATAGGTGGTCACTCGGCCACCAAGACTGCCAGAAGAAAGCGCTTGGCTTTCTCCTCACGGGCGTTTCTACTCAATTGGTGGGGGTCGTTTCCTGTTTTGCTTGGAAATTTCTCTCAGCGGCCAGCTACTTTGGGGTTCCCATGGTACTCCTCACAATGAATTTCTGGGCTGAGCCCAAGTACTTTCCATGGTTGAAGCAGTCAGGGACTTATGTCCTCAAAGACTATAGTTTTGTTTGAACTTAGTGTAAATTGATAAAGTTTAAGGCTCTCTTAGTGTCATGAACCGAGTTGGGTTGATTACTTGGTATGGTGTATTTGTTTTTCTGTCTTTCTGGTATCAGGTGGCTGCAAATGGTTTATGAATTCATCATATTGTGGTAGAGTTCATATCATTGTCTGTGCAAGCAGTGAATAATTAGAAATTTGTAAACAAATACGTTTTTACTTTGAATGTTGATGGCCTAACTAGATGACTACCTTACACCTATATTCCTCTTTGACCAATAAAAGGTACTGGGCTCTCAACATAATGGGACTAAGCCCATCTGTAGATCCATAGGTCACCTCCTAGATGCAAGGTTGGTCAACAGGGAGGACGCTTAGTGTCGCGAGAAGCCCTCCTTCTCTACCCCCTCTACCTTCTAGGTCATCCATTTTTAATGGTTTAGAACAATATTCAGTGAAGGGCCTAAGACTATACAAGATATGCCCTTCGTCGTATCCTAGAATACCCTGAAGGGTGATGACTGGGTAGAGGAGGAAGGGTAAGCAAGACAGTTAGTTTTATGTTAATTTTAGTTAAGCTACATTCATTAATTAAGCCATTAAAATTTATTTTGAATTTACACTTTGTTTGTTGATGCAATTGTAGTAAACTGAAACATAAATAGAAATTGAACTACTATGCTAGATAGAGGCGGTTGAGCCACATTGATAGTCCCTATTAAATTGAAAATTAAGTACTGATTGACAGACCACACATTTTGGGTTAATTTTGGTGAGGGGGTCACGAAATTTTTTCAAAAACGGGCGAGGGGGTCGCACATATTTCACAAACAGAAGCGGTCTACCTGTCTGAGTGAAGTCGCACCTTTCAGGGGGGAAAAGGGAAACCTGGTTGCACCTGTGAGGCCTAAAAGAGCGACCTCATCCCCTGTTCAGGCTTGATAAGTGTGACCTGCCCCAGATTTGGGGTTTTTCTGATCTCGAGTCAGATCCGGCCGACAGTAACCTGTATTGTGGCCAAAATAACTCAGATTTGCCTTGCAGAGGCTTTGGCAACAATAAAAACTGGAAATAAACTAGATCTAAGCTATATTTGACAAGAAATTTCTAAAACTAGGGCATAAACTGAAAAAACTTGAAATTTGAAAAAACTGAACCAGGGATCCTGTGGGATCAACCTGGTATGGTCGCCAGTTCTGTAGCAGGGATTTCTCCTTGCTACAGCGGCAGGAATGGCTCCCTTCTGTCTATAGGATAGAAGGGTAGGTTCCTGCGTGTGGACAATGCAGAAAGAAAGCAGAATAGATAGAAAGCAAATAACAAGAAAGAAAATGGTTGCGAGTCCCTCTACAAACAAGGTTAGGGCTTCGCCTTGGATACCTGCAAACAATTATTAAGAAAAAATAAACCTACAAAACGTGGTAAAGATCAAACCTGCAAACAAATAATGGTCAGAAAACAACTAATCTATTAAAGAAAAATGCATAAACAAAACAAGATTATACCTCTCCTTTGGTGAAATGGGCCACCATGCCCTGGCTGGAAGAAAGCACCTCTCTATCTCACTCAACAATAGAGGAGGAGCTATGGCTCAATGGGGAATGTGAGTGGAAGAGAAGGGGATGTGGGTGGCTTGAGAGGCAAATAGGTCTCAAGGCATCCACGGGTAGCATAACAATATGCAAGAGAGGAGTTGTTTGAGAGTGACCCCCCACCCTCCTTTTATATTTTTTTGGGGTTTTTAGGGTTTTAAGCCCTTGGTTCGGGGTTTAGCCTCTTTTTTGGGCTTTTAGCCTCTTCTACCTTAACGCTAGCTCCTTTTAGGGTTTTAGGCTCCTTTGAGGGGTTTTAGCCCCTTTTTGGAGGTTTTAGCCCCCTTTTGGAGGCTTTATCCCCTAGGAGAGTTATTTAGGCTCCTTTTTGGCGTTTTTAAGCCCTTTTCTCCATCCTTAAGCCTTTTTGAGGGTGTGGGGGTCTAATGGGGTGTTACGAAGGTTGTGAATGGGTGTCCTTGGGTGGTGTAGGCCATGCAGAGCTGAGTGAGGGATTTTTTGGGTTAACAGGGTCAACATGTCAATTTGCTTCTCCATAAAAGATCTCTTAGGATGATAGCCCTTACTGCAGTATGCACGCTTGCTCATTTCTCCTTTGTTCTTTTTCTTCTGGGAGTTCTTCTTGGAACCTTGGGGATCCTCTTGAGACTTGTTCTTGTCTCTCTTTTTCTCAGGTGGCTTTTTATATTTTTTATTACTTTTTGAATCCACCCTTGAATCTCTAGCAACCAAAGCTTGTTATTTGTAAGGTTTGATGGTTCCCATCATCACCAACTTATCTTGTTCCTATGTGAGGGATTCCATGAACTCTGCAAGCTTAGGCATCTTCTAGGCTCGAGTTGTCAACATGGTGGCATGGAATGTCGAAACAAACACTGAATAGTTAGGGACAAGCTTAGAAAGTATGGCCAAAACTAGTTTCTCTGACTTCTTTTCGATCCCACACTGTTTTAGCTGCAAAACAAGGGCTTTAAACTTGGAAAAATAGAGTTGTAAGGATTCGAAGCTACTGGGACTCAAGGAGATCAGATCATTCTCAATTTGATGTCCTCTCATCTCATCTTTCTTTCCAAAAATATATACAAGCTTCTCCCACACTTCATTAGGTGATGTCAATCCATCAAGATGGAAGAGGAGGTCTCTTGAAATGCTCAGACACAAAATACCATAGGCCTCATCCCTCCTGTTGTGCCATTTGATTTTCTCTGTAGCTACATTGGGATCTGCCTCAGTTGCCATAGTCACCCTGTAGAGACATTTCACTCTCAAAATTATCTCCATCCTAGTTTTCCACTCAAAGAAATTGAATGGAGTCAAGATGATCTTTTGAGATTGGTCCATAGCTTAGAAATTGTTCCCTTCAGTCAACAAAATATGCTCCCAGTCAAGATGTCGAACCTGCAATAGAAATATGGAAGGAGAGAAATCAATATACAAAGGTTTTGATACCATGTGGAAATTGAACCCAAGAGATAGAACAATTACACTCACAAAATTGCTAATCAAACATGCAAAATTAACACCAAAGGAGACTGAAATTGGAGCATAACACTAATCTGTATTGAGTAAGTATACAATAGAAAACCTTATGAAGTAATAGGATGCTGCAATATATAATTACATGAAATATTTGAATGCATAAGGATGCCATTCGAAAAGGTCAAAAAGCAGGCTTACTAAATCTAGTCAAATCCCCCATAGGTGCATAAAGCAATTTCCAAATCCACCAAGATGCTCATGAATTGGATAAGTCAAGTAGGAAAGATAAAGAGGGATGGAAAGAAAAATCATACATGCTTTTATTAGGATAAAAGGAGGAATTATGATGTGAGAAAAAAACAAGTCAACTACACCTAGTCTAGCTTTTCCTTTTGCCTTAAATCTCAATAAAACATGAAGCTTTTCAGAAAAAAGTAGATATGTGCTTTGGAGGATCTATAATAAAGAATACATGCTAAAATGGGTTTCCAAGATGTTTCAAAAGAACTCCATGACTTAGTTTTAGCATGTGTTGACTTCTAGGACATGTAGAATGAAACTAGCATAGAGTAGAATCTAGGAAACTAGGTAATAAGACCAAAAATGATTTAATTAATGTCTAAGGTAGGTAACTATGGGTAAGAAAGGAAAAATATTTCTTACCAAATAGAGTATCTAGTGCTTGATAAATAAAGGGAAAAGGGAAGTAATCTTTAAGAGTGGCCTTATTTAGCTCTCTAGTACGCCATTTCCTTGTGACTTTATTTTGGACTACCACTAGAGGAGACACCCATTTACTGTTAGAGATAGGATAGATGAAACCAGCATTGAGGAGTTTTTGTAACTCTTCTTTCACCATATCTTTCATAGTAGGGATCATCCTCCTCTAAGGCTTCCTTATACGGGATATACTGGAATCCATGTAAATATGGTGAATACAAGTGTCAGGCTGTATACCTTTCATGTCATTGTATTCCCATGCAAATGCTCTGGATTGAATTTTAAGGACCTTAAGAAATTGTTCTTGTTGACTCTCAGTTAACCCTGCATTTATGTGTAAGACCTTCCTAGGGATAAATTCACAAGGCACGGTATAAGACCCTATGTGTTCTTCAATTTCAAAGGCACATGGTGTTTCTACGAATGTTGAGAGAGCCATATTTTCTTGAAACTCATATCCAAAAATTTGATCGAATTGGGAAAAAGATTGAGGAAAATCTATACAAGTTGTTGAAGAGACAAATTGGTTTAATACATTCTCAATAGTGTGCTCCTAAAGTGCCCAGGAGTAGTCACTAGGAAAGAAGAGATATTCAATATTTTCATATACAAAGGGGAAATATAACCACCACAAGGTTTTCATTACAGGTTGTGCTGGGGGGTATAAATCCAGTTTTTGTGTGGACAACCCATTAGGAATGGTCATTTCCCATTCCCTACATCCTATGAAAAAGTTGGCGGTATCCAACCATGGTATTCCCAGTATAATAGGATGTCCTTTAGAAGGATCCTTTGATTCTACTACCATGAAATCAACAGGATATTCCCATGAGTATATTGATGCAACAATGTCATCTAGAATCCCAATAGGTTTCACCATAGGGCGGTCTGCTAGTTCCAGAATTGAGGGGGTCGGTCGGAGAAATTGTCCCAACTATAAAGCTTCTAAGGCTACAGTGTTCATCATATTAATGGAAGATCTTAAATCAATAAGTGTATTTCTTATGGAAGTATTATTTATGATAACAGTCACTACTAGACTTCCTGGGTTTGTATACTTTGCAATTCTAGATTGGTCAGTCATGCATTCATACATTTCTCCTGTAACATGAATAACAGGGGGGTGTTTTTGTTTCCTTCCTAGTTTCTTAATGCAGAGTTCCTTTATTACTTTACTGTAAATTGATATATCCTTAATGTCTTGTAATAGAGGGATCTTGACACAGAATTTTTTAATTAATTCAAAATATCATACTCAGGGTGGATTACCAGTTTTTTTATTGCTAATCATTCTGGAAATGGAGGGATTCTTCGTTCTTGAGTTGGTTCTTGCTGAGGATGGGTATGCACTGGAATTTTCGGCACATCCTAAAAAATGGCATCATTCATGAATTAGTTGGGATCTTCTTCATCATTTTCTTCACGAATGATGATTGATGACTTGGGTCTGTCATCCACAACTCTTCCAGATCATAATTGTATCTCATGTACAGGTACAGTTGAAATAATGTAGGATGGAAGAGTGTGCAACTCAATGTTATTAAGAGCTTGAGCTGGCTTATTATTTGGGTTAGGTATCGGTTGTGCAGGTAACAATGTAGGTTGCAGAGGGTTTGTATTTTGGAAGTGATGAGGTTGTTGTGTAATAAGGGGAACTGGAGGCACAAAACCTGGTAAAAATTACTGGGTATGGGCTGAGTGATGATGATACAGATGATTAGGTGCAGATACAAGTGGTGGATAGGGGTAGGACTGTCCCCTCCACCCCTATGGCCAATACTATTGCTGAGTAAAATGAGGAGGAGGAGGATACTGGGGTGGCCAATGCTGCCAACTTATAGTGTTACACTATTGAGGTGGTTGGTAGGGTTGGTATTAAGGTGGAGGTTATGGTGACAAATTATGATATGGTGGCGGGTCTCTTGGTTTCCAAGGAGTCCTCCTAGATGTTTCACCAACATCCCCACTCTTGTATATGGCTTGTAACCCTGGTAACGATGGGAAATTGTTTTTTTGGATGCTCCTCTGTATAGATATGACATACAAAGATGTTTTTTAATGGGAATTCCTGTTGGGGATGTTTAGTCTTGCATTTTGGACAGAAAATGCTCATTGCTACACGTTCTTCCTCTTTCCTTTTCTTGGCTTGTAAAGAATCTAGTTGAGAACCCATTGCTCCTAGGATATCAGTTTTGAAATTTTCCAATAGGTTCCTTAATTCCATCCTTGTAACTCCTCCTCAACTAGGAGTATTTCCTTTTAGATTTCTATTATAAGGGTCTCTAATATTTCTCCCGACTTTCCCCCTACTTCTAGATTAATTTCTACATATCTCCCCAATTTGTGCAAAATGTTTATGAGAGATATCGTCGGATTCCATGAGATTGAGGTTTTCTACCAAGTATTCTTATATCCCTTTAAGGAAGAGTGTTCATACTACATCTTCTTGAAGGTTGTTATGTTTAGATTTATGTAATGTATAGATAAATATTTCGAGATAATCTTCCAAGCTCTCATCTTCAAGTTGATGTATATTAAAAATATCGTTTCGAGGGTCTCTTGGTTTGCAATATTCTTGGTATTTTGGTAAGAATGCAGTTTTCATATCTTCCCAAGTCTTGATACTAGATTCTCCTAATCCCATGAACCATCTTAAGGAAGAGTCTTTCAGTGTAGTAGGAAAATGTTTTAATTTATGAGAAACTTGTAGATAGTTATAACTTCTACAGAGGATGTCAAACTCAAACAAAAATGTGTCCGGGTCTTCATTACTATTCCCATAGAAAGTAGGTAAGGTGGAAGGAGGTATGTTCTTCATATTTATATCTTATGTAGTGTCTAAAATAGGGAACTTGAAGGTAGTCTCAATTTGATTTTCTCCTTCTCCTTCATCATTTCTAACATCGTCATGATCTTCATTCTCTCCCCGTCGCTCCATGTATGTTTGATTCCTAAAGAGTGTGTACCTAGGAGGTTCCTTTCCAGGTGATAATGGGGAATCCCAACGTTCTTTTTCAGGGGATATCTTCCTACGATCAACTATGTTTTTGTTAGATTATATAGGGATGGTAGGTGATATTGTGGAGGTTTCTATCTATGAAATAACTGTATTTGTTGATCCATCAAAGAGGGCTTGTACCTGGGAAGGATCAATGAAATCAACAAAGTTAGGATCCCCTACTAATGAAAAAGTTGTATTTTTAGGTTTATGCACTAGTGGAGGGTTGAGGGTTTCCAAAGGTTGACCCTCTTGAATTTCTTTAGTAATGGAATCCTTAGGACTTCCCGCCAGGATTTCTTCCCCATCTATAGTTTCTCCTATAAAGTCTTTAGGTTTCCAAGTAGAACTACTTCCTATGTGGGTTCTCCAATACCTTTCTGATGAGTTAGTGGTTGGGGTATTTTGTTCCCCGTAAAGGTTAGTAGGGATTTTAATAAGGTTTTGAGAATGATCTCTAACGTATATACCCTTAGAATCTCTAGGTCTGATCATGAAAAACTAAACCAAAGGAAAACCTATGCTACTAGTACTTCTACTGCTAGATTTGGGGGTGCCTATTATAACAAATGCACAGGTTATTACCTCTCATCTTACCTCTCCCCCACCACCATCCAATTACTAAACTTGATAAGGGGATTCTCCTTATTCTACCTTACTGAACAACTCCCCGACAATGACGCCAAAAATGTTGGGTGTTATAATGTATTAAATGATTCACCTAATATTCAATTATCGATCGAGGTTGGTAAAATTAGAGTTGACACAAAGTATATGCAAAGGTAGAGGGGTTCCTAGGGTGTCATGGAAATATTTTAACAAAGAAAATATCGAAAGATCTTTCAAAATGAAAAACTGAGTCAAACTCCTAGAAATTCAACTATTAAGGTCATTAAATCAAAACAAAGTATTAGACTAGAGCAGTATCAATCTATACTACTCTACTCTATAAACAAATACTGAAAGGTAAAGATATAAACAATAATAATCTAAGAAAGTAAACTACTTATTAGTTAACTATTCCACTTCTTAATCTAAGAATTAGAAATATTTATAAACAACTTCAGAAACTGACCGTACAAGGCATTATAACATTGGAAACAAGATTACAACAACTGTAGATACTTTACAAACTTCAACGACTAAACTATACATGCAATTAACAAATGTACATAACGGTTAAACTAAACTATCTAGTTCCACTCTCCTTGGGGGATCTGAGGATATGCATTCATTGTGATCGAAACTGGAGACAGCGTAGTGTCAAAATGGATTTCAAAATAAGTAAAGAAACTAAATGGGATTAAATCTAACTTAACTTCTACAAATATGTGCAAGCTAAGGAAGGTCCAATTACAAGGGATGGTAAACATGGTGATCTATTCCATAAGCAACTGAATCTTAACTAAGAAAGATATTATGAACACCTAATATATTAAGAGATAAGATTATTTTTAAAGATTACTTTTATAAATAAACAATTCTTATATGAAACAGATGTGAGGTAAAATCTTAACTTATAAACAAGTAAAAACCTTAATGAAAGAATCAAGTAGAAAACTTAATAAAGAAGGCTTAATTAGGAAGCAAGTAGAAAACTTAACTAAAAAAGAAAGTAGAAAACTTAATAAAGAAAACTTGATTAAGAAAGATAGTCTAAACCCAAAGATATATACAAAGATAAACTGGACTTGAGATATACTTATCAAACGTTATAGCATCAATAAGTGAGAAGATTAGAAAGAAAAGAAACATAACAGAGTATAATTCAAAGCATACTAAGGTAAGAAGAAGTGAGAGATAACGATGGAACTTGATAAATACTATGAATAATCTAATCTAGGGTCCTAATGATTAATATAACCATTATCTAATTACCAAAAAAAAAAAGAATTCGAAAGCTAAAGAAACAAAACTTCAAAATAGGCTTAAGACAAAAGGGAAATATTGAAGGCTGAACAAAGGACTGGATAGCAGACTGAACGGATGGTCTGAATAACAAGCTGAACATGCAGTCTGTATGACAGTCTGTACATAGAAAACAATGGAAAATGGTCTAAGTGATCTAATTATCAGCTGATTTTGTGCACATGCAAACAATATGCATAAAGGACAGTAAATAAACTTATTCAGTAATCAAACTAACAACGAAAATAATTATACTAATTTATGCTCATAAAGTAACTATTGTCTATAAAACAAGCTAAGGTATCACCAAAAATTCATAACAAAACAGAAATAATTAGAGCTAAGATTACTGTAAATTGATTCTAGGATATAAAGCAATTCAGATCTATGTGACTATCGATATAAAATTGAACAACAAACTGTAAAACGAATGGAAAGGAAACTAACTATGAGCGCAACTGGTTATGTAATGCTGGAAATGAAACTATATTGAATGCAAAGTAACACTCATAATAAAACATATACTATAGGAAATAATGAGATAATTGATTACAGGAAACTCAATTACATAAACAAACTGGAAGTGAAATTATGCTAACTGCAAGAAAAGAAATGATGAAAATACACACGAAGATGGATACCGCTGGTTGTTGAGGGGCCCTCTTAGCAATCAGGGTTGTGCTTCAATTACTCACAGAGAGAGGAACATAGATGAACAATAGAAATATGACTTATATTAAAATTCAGAACAATATTATAGAGTTTCTCCTAACATTGACTGATTAATATGCTAGCTAACTATGCTCTCGCTTGGAGGCATGTATATATAGCGTTTACAAGGATGAGCAGGTCAACCCTTTCATTGGTCGACCGCTCCTAAAATAGTCAACCATTATTACAACAAACGTCCATATGCCAATGCATAATCATTCTCCTGCTCCTTCATGCAACGGTTCTACTCACGCAGGTTGCAGCATATTTTTTCTTGCTGACATGGGGCATGAGTTGTGGTGTCGAATAGAGAAGGTAGGATGACGAGCCTTCTAGAGCGAGGATCATCCAGTCATCGAAAGCGTGGGCAATGGACAAACTGAAAACTTTAACGTTCAGGAAGATGCCAACGAGCAATGCACAGTTTGATTGGTGGGTTGAACGGTGAGTTGGATGCGATATGCGCATATCTATCGTGGGTGTGTGTCCAATATTAGCTTGCACAAATATTTTAACCTGCAATAAAATTTCATATATCAAACAATCTTCCAAATATCATCGATTTGATTAATAAAATCATAAAACAATAAGAATAAACCGGAATTTGCATAAATCCTAGATGTATTCATACCTGAGGCTGAATGATAAGCTGTATGACAGGATTATGTCAAAAAGTTGACAAAAGAAATGTCAAAACAGTAATTTATCATTAGAAAATAGTAACAAAATTGGGATCAACACACTTCAGGAAGGAACTAGGGCATCAAGTTTTTGAAGTTTCCCTCCATAGTTTTTAGAATAGGACCTCACTAGATGAATCACCTCAAGGATATGCATCTTTCTATCAAGACACAATTTCAAGACTCCAAACTTGAAAAATTAGAGTTTCTCTATGGAACCCTAGGTCATCCAGATCAAGGAACTGTTGAATGATCTCAAGTTGGAGTCAAGAAATTATGGGCATAGAATTATGGAGTGATTCTCATCCAAAATATCATGAATCAAAGACTATGTCAAAGGAGAAGTTGCATATCCATAGGAAGATGGCGAAAAATATAAGCGTAAGAAGAAACTAGTCAAATCCAAGAAGATTATTACAGATTCCATCAAGGACCATTTGATCTGACATTGTCATCCTTGAAGAATCCTAAGAATATGTTTGACACATTGAAATTTTTTTTACAAAGGAAAGAACATAAACAAGAAGATGACCTTGACAACTCAACTCAATGGTGTAAAGATGTAGATGTTAGAAAACATTTAATCCTACTTCACAAGGGTCTCCTATATGAGGGAGTAACTAGAAACCATTGGAGACAATGTTAAAGAATCAGAAGTTGTGATGACCACCTTAAATGGCATCCAAATATCATGGGAATATTCCATTCAAGGAATTTGTACTAGAAGGAGGCTCATCGAATTCAGTAGACAGAGAAGAAAAGCTAGGTGACGATGACAATCAACCCTAACATCCCATTCCATCAAAGATGATGAAGTAGATAAGAAGAGAATAAGGGAAGATTCCTAAAATGATGTGGAATGTGTACCTTGATCCAAGAGGATTCAACCTATGA
The DNA here is from genome assembly GCA_001517045.1 of Pseudotsuga menziesii. NCBI lineage: Eukaryota > Viridiplantae > Streptophyta > Pinopsida > Pinales > Pinaceae > Pseudotsuga > Pseudotsuga menziesii. The sequence goes on from LPNX010754949.1 coordinate 961,871, forward strand.
AGAAGAAGAACCTCTTATCCATCTCAACATTGGATAAGAAGGGACACTCAGATCTATGGTGTAGAAGAATTGGTCGGCATTTCCAATCATGGTAAAGACAATCCCATGTCCTCATAATTAGATAGTGGAGTAAATCAAACTGTCAGAGACTCTAGTATATCCTTCAAGGAGACAAGGACCAAGAGGGAGTCTACAAAAAAAAAGATAAGTGTTTGATTTTCATTTCCTGTATATCTACTTAAATAATATTATTTATATGTGTTCCTATATTTAGGAAATGTACTATGCATGTTAGAATGTTTGTATTTGAGAAAAATATTCTACTAATATGCATGCGATGGGTAAGTGGCCTATGGTGTTGTACAACATTCCATTTCTACTTATCTATAATGAAACCTCTTTGCTGGCATATTGGGAGTAGTGCACACTCTTAATAACATTGTGGTTGAGGTGGAAGGCATCTAGAAATTTACCATATATGGTGAATGTTGTACCATTGGCTAATATAGTTGTATGGATGTGTGACACATGTATTTATGCATAAGAATTTTTCATTATTAATATGTTTCAAGAAATATGAAATGTTTCTAATCATGCAACTGAATTTGACTTGTAGGAAAGATCATATACAGTCACCTATAAGAAAATAAGGATGAGACTTGTTTTGAAGAAAAAGTGATGATGGTTCAACCATAAAACTCAAATAAGATTCACTCTAACAAAATTAAGAGGAACTTGAAGCCCCTAGGGCCAAAAACACTGTGATGGAAGAGAGATATTCGGAAGAATATGAGACTCGTCATATGAACGAGCCACTAAGAGTGGAAGATCCACCTAAAAAGGTGAACACATACAAGAGAAGGCAAGATTGTGCATGAGAGATCATCCAAGGTGAAGAAAAATATGGTGCTACAGACAAGACTTATAGAGAAAGTAAGAGGAATCAGACACACTCCAATTATGTGGCACTATTGTATGACATCATTGATGCAGATCCTTCCAAATATGAGGAAAAAACCAAGAATAAATAGTTGAAGGATGTTATCTGGGATGAGGTTCCAAGACCTGAAAGTAATTTCATAGTGTCTTCCATGTGGATTTACAAGATAAAGATTGGAGTAGTTGGAAGCATTGAGAAATACAAAGAAAGGTTCATGGTTTATCTCAAAAAGAGGGAGTAGATTATGGTGAGACATGATCCATTGACCAGACACACTTCTTTAGAGAAGTAAAAGTACATATCAAGAAAAGAACCACATGTGCATAGAAGGATTTGTACGAGCTCAGAAGGAACCCATGGGATAACACATATAGTTACATGAGGATCTTGAGGATTACCTAGAGTAATGGGGATCTCAAACGTTTCTATAAGGTTGAAGATGGAATCCTATAGAGGATGAGATGCTCATAGATGTGTGCAAGAGGAACTTTCAACAAAGTTCAAGATGGAAGATCTTGGTATCCAATGACCTTAATAGATGAAACAAATGGATACATAGAATATCAATAGTAGAGGAGGATACCTATCACTCCGGTGCAGAATGACTTGAAACAAAGAGTACAAGATGCATATGGAGGATGGTGATTCTCTTCATAGGGAGTGAATACAATAGATCTCAGAGTTCAAGAATATTGGCATGATTCTTGGGATTAGAGGTGTGGAAGAATCCATAGGATATTTTCCTAAGCCAAGGAATATGTGCGGTCGAGATATTGAAGAGATTCGAGACATTGGATTGTGAGGCTACATTGTTGGAATTGAACTTGAAGATGATGTCTAACCCTACTTAAGAGATAGTTGATACCATGATATATAAGTAGATGATTGGTTCATTGATGACGAGCATGATGCCGGATATATTCTTTGCAGCCAATAATTAGAGACAGTACATGGAGGAGTTGAGACGTGTTCACATGGTTGCCACAAAGCAGGTGCTGAGATACCTAGAGGGTACAATCAAATATGGTCTTAGATATGTGAGATATTTAGAGTATATTCCTACAGGAATATGTTGACTCTGATTGGGATGTAGGTTCTATAAATAGGAAGAGAACTTGAAGGTCTTGTTTCAACTTGAGGTTTGGCATGATTTCTTGGTGCAACAAGAAGCAGATGACTAGTGTAGCACTAAGTAGAGTTGAGGCATAGCATATTACAATTTGATCAGTAAGTTGTGAGGTAGTGTCGCTTCAAAAGATACTTGAGAGATCGTTCGATGTTTATTTAGAGATGACTTGTGTGTTGAAGCACATCAAGATCAAATATCACTATATCTAGACTATGGTGTAGAGAGGAGTAGTGAAGTCCAATATGTTGTGAAAAATGAGCAGAGAGACGATGTCTTGACCAAGCCTCTGGCAAAAGTGAACTTGGAATAATTCAGGGACAATATTAACATTTTGTAGATTAGTGTCCATCACAAGATGAAATTCCTAGATGGTGCTAGGCCTACATTAAGTATGAAACAGGGTTGACCGTGTAGAGAGACACATCTAGTATGAAACAAGACTAGCTCTGTGGAGTCCTATATGACTCTAGGCCTACATTCAGTATGAAATATGACTGAACCTATAGAGATCCACATTCAATATGAAACATGAATGGACATGTGAAGGCATCCAATATGAAAAAGGACTGGCACTGCAGAGATCCACATTCAGTATGAAACAAGACTGACCCTGGGAAGGAATCCGATATGAAAAAGGACTACCACTACAGATATTTGCATCAAGTATGAAATAATATTGACTTGTGAAGGAATCTAGTATGAAAAAGGACTAGAACTACAGAGATCCACATTCAATATGAAACATTACTAACCCTATGAAGGCATCCAGTATGGAAAAGGACTGGCATTGCAGAGGTACGGATTTTGTATGAAATAAGAATGACCTTGTGAACGAATCTGGTATGAAAAAGGACTATAACTGTATAGATCCACATTCGGAAGGAATAGGACTAACCCTGCGAAGGAATTCAATATGAAACATGATTCACTATAGAGATATGCATCTAGTATGAAACAGGACTGGTAGTGCAAGGTACATCAGGTATGAAAAAGGACTCGCACTTTATGAGGTACATCCATTATGAAAAATATTTAGAATTGTACGGATATGTTGAAGAATCCCTAGATGGTATCTAGGCCTAAATCCAACATGAAAAAGGGATGGCTCTGTAGAACTTCTGATGACATATAGATTCAAGAGATGTCACTAGTTAATGGTCAATGAGATGAGAAATGCTGCAGTTGTAATGATGATCCAGTGATGTTCATCTAGTGATGATGATCTAGTGATGATTATCCAATGATGATGATCCAACGATGATGATGATATCTAGAGATTGTGTATATTTGTGATGATGATCGGGTCAAAAGAATACCTTCCTTGTTAAGAGGGAGTGTTGTTAATAATGTAACTTTGGATGATATTCTTCATTGTATTATTTGTATTATTATTATTAAACTTTGGTTGTACTTTTATTGTATCTTCTTCATGGATTATTTTACCTCTGATCAGAAGGTGCCATTAATGTAATTTTTTGTGTAAGAGTTGAGGTAAAACCTCCATTGTAAGTTGGGGCAATAGTCCCCAAAAGAATACTGTAAAATGTTTTTTTGATTCCTCTTAGGATAGGTCAACCCAGTAAGGTCCAAAATCTGAACATGTTGGACTAAAAGGTCACACACATTATTACTATAAATAGGGAGGAACCCTCCCTCATTTGGATACACTGCAATCTCAAGAAAGTTAACTCCAAGGAAGAGAAAGACGAGTTCACTGCTGAAGATGAAGGATAAACAACATAAGACATATTGTATTTAGGTTTTCTATCTCCATTTGACATTGTACTAAGTAATGAATCTATACATAAGAAGTTGTTGGGTTTTCTCCCTTGTGGTTTCACAGGATAAAATACTTGTGTCTTTCTTTTGTGTTGCACTTTTCTATCTTTCAGTGATCCTATTGCATATGGTTATGATGTTATGATGCTAAATGTTTTAAGATCTTGAATAACCATTAAAACTCTAAAAATAAATATGAAAGGGAAAATTATTGGATATAGATAGACACAAATGTTATTAACCCAATATACAAGGGCTCCTTAATTATAATTCCAACATTATAAGACAAAGTGTAAAACACCATGGGCATACATCATAACAAGAGCTCGAATACTACCTTCTCACTTAGCATGTTCATGAGACACAAGATAGATGGGAATGCATGTATACATAGATCCATTTATTAATTTTTCATAAGAATAAAAACAAAAATGGAAGGACATGAGCATAAATTGCTTGACATTTATTATTTAACGAGTTCTATTTTTCTCACCTAGATCTTTTTGAATCACTTACACTTTGAGTAGGAAACCTCATTTGTTATGGGGCCAAATATCTTAACAATTTTATGGTTGGTGTATTTGCACCTTGTGGGTTTCCCTTTTTGGTGTCTTGGTCATGTATAAATCTCAATTTCTACTAAGCTTTGTCACTAAGTACCTTCACCCCTTTCAAAAGTAAGAATGAATTTTCCAACTTAGTCTTTTATGTGTAGTATATAGTTAGATAAGGTAAAAAACATACAAATTATTAAAATCCATGATGATATGTATGGTTGGATGTGATGAGAAACCTTTTTGGTTGAAGATGTACTTCCTCTATCCACCACTTTCCTAGTTGGTCCTTTTTTACATTCATAATCTCTATCTCCCTCTTGGGTGAATTCAAGTCAAACTAGGTGTGTGAAGGACAAGGTAGGCCATAGTCCACTAGAGATGCCACATCACTCATGAAGTAAATGATTTGAGCACATGTTGTCATGGCCTTCTTATTTGTGTTGTTCTATTGGTGTTTCTTTGTCATCCAAGTGTTTTATTCCATAGAGATAGAAGTATTATATGTGATTTCTAGTACACATAATCCATGGATATTGATTGAATTTATCATCTTATTGACTTAAATCACCCCCTTGTTAATATTTCATATGCTAGACTAGATTCAATAGTATTCAACTCAAAATCACAACAACAACATATCAAGAATCACTGATAGAAACACAATCCCAAGATAGACACAACATTTATCCTGGGAAACCCTCAAGGGGAAGAAAACCCAACAAAACTTCCTCTATATAAGATGTATAAAAGACAACCCAAAAAATAGGTGTTCTCCTCCTTCTGTTCTCTCTCTCTCTCTCTCTCTCCTATGTGCTACACAAGTGAGTGAGTCCGTGTTCAAATAATAACCATAGCTCCTCTATTTATACATATGTTTCAGCTGACTTTTGCACTAGAAAAATCAGCCCCAGTAAAATATCTGGGCCGACTTCACCTAGGAATACTCAAAACAATATATTATATTATTTATTAGGGTACTAAAGACCTGACACAAGTGGAGGATTTACCTCTTGACTCTATGATGACCAAACACAATAGTAACACCCCGTGGGAGGAATTATAACATCTCCCTCAGGTTACATCAATAAAATACATTTAGAATATCTTCTCGATCCCTTGTAGCACCACTTCAATCTTCTTGATCCTTTGAAGTAGCACTTCGATCTTCTCTATCCTTTGCAGCAACACTTTGATCTTCTTGATCCTTCACTACTATACTTCGATCTACTTGATCCTTTTCCACCACCCTACTTGCAGTACACATGATCTATTTACGGGATGATCAATCCCGATCACTTTAGGAAAAATTCCAAGGACAATGCAAACCTCAATCAAAATGATCCATGAAATTGATCATCTGAATCATCTACAACTAAGTGTATATATCGATCGCACCAAGTTCAGGCCCTATCATCCACGAGGAATCATCATAGAATATCCATACCACATAGGTTAGGACCACTCCCAAGTGAGTGTTATACTACTGTATCTACACTTGCATGTAGGCATACTCTTCCAAGCAAGAGTATTGTTTACAGAGAAGATCTTAACCACATACACAATGTTAGCCCATCGTAGAACATCCATACCACATAGGTTAGGACCACTCCCAGGTGAGTGTTATACTATGATGTCCATGATGAGTCATCATAGAGAATCCATACCAAACAAGTTAGTACCACTCCCAAATGAGTGTTATTCTATGGAATCTACTTATGAATGTAGGCATACTCTCCATACAAGATTATAGTCTGCAAAGCAGATCTCGACGACATGCAAAATGTCAGTCCCGTTGTCTGTGAGGACTCATCATAGAGAATCTAGACCATTGAGTTTAGGACCACTCTTGAGCGAGTGTTTAAACTACAGTATTCACAACTGAATGTGAGTATTCGCCATGTGAGAGTAACATCTTGTAGGTCATCCTTTAACTAGTAAGGACCACTCTCATGCACAGAGTGTTATACCTGCCATCCTCAAGAGAGGATACTATCATCCACAAATAAATGTCATAAAATCATCGCTGTCATCCAACATCAATGTTAGTCTCATCATTACTCCCCCTTTACTGGGAAGTTTCATATTATCAACCTACTCGCCCTTTGTCCGAGGAGGGTTCATGTCTTTGACCTGATCTTCCTTTTTGAATAAGGTCCATTCCTTCATCATTTGTAGTCCCATCACTTTTCCTCCTTATGAGGAAAGTCCTTTCAAACTACACCAAGCTTGTCATAGAAGTATTCAAACTTTACTTGAGATAGAGGCTTGGTCAGCACATCAGAAAATTGCTCATAGGTACTCACATACTAGAGCTTGATGGATCCCTTTTGTACCATATCCCTTATACAAATTATCAAATTTCTATATGCTTCGATTTGTCATGTAACATCGGATTTTCTATCATCTTTATACAACTCTGGTTCTCACAGAAAATTACTGTGGTGTCCACCTCCATGTCAAATATTCATGACATCAACTTCTGAAGCCATATCACTTCACAACAAGCAGAGCAAGTGGCAATGTACTATGCTTTGTTGAAATATTGCAACTTCGAAGAATATTCTATATGTATATTTTGTGGTCCCCGATGGTCCTACTGGGAGAACCACTTGTATTATCTTGTACCCCGATGCTTCTAATCAAAAGAACTAATAAGAGTCATGAGGTTGTCCCCTCTAATTGTAAAGGTGGGTCATTAGCACCCCAGTTGTTATACAGCTGATTGGCACCTCTCCGTCCGAGTGCTGACATCCCTCAGGTCGGCACACAAAAGGACACTTATGGATTGAGGTTTACCTAGTTTCATTATACCTTGGTTGATGATGCAATACATTGCCTATATGCCCAGCTGGTTACTTTGCTATTTTGAGATTTTGAGTGCATGCGCGACTATCTTTATTGGCATCTCGCACATATGCGCGAGTATTATGTTCAGCAGGTCGTGCATACATCTATGCGCGGGTTGCAATTCTACAGATTCATGCATCATGCGCGGGTTGCTTTACTACAGACCCGCGCATGGTTTCCTCAAAATTAGTTTTTAAAAACACGAGTTAATGGGAGATTAGTTGCTTCATTTACCTTAATCCCATTAACTGCTATAACCTCCCTAACCTTCGAGAACTGCCTCATTTCATCCATATAAATAGAGGCCTTGGGGAGGGTGTTGATATTCATGCTTGGAGAGAAAAGTTATGCTGGTGGATTTTCTACAGAATCTTTGGAGCAGAGAAACTCAGAGTCCTTTGGTGACAGAGGAGTCCCTTGTTCAGACATTGGGTTGTAACCTAAACTTCCTCTATTACTGTTAATAAAGCAGATTACTTATTCCATATTGTGTTTCGTGTGTTGTGGCTTGGTAAATGTTTATATTTCATTATAATGTGTGATTTACCTAACCTGCATCTTTATATATGAATCATACTGTGTATTGGAAGAACCTTTGTTAACAGGTTGAAGGAGGAACTATCCTGGAGATTGTAGAAGTGAAGCAAAGAGGAAGAAGTTAGCTTGGATCAACCTTCGTTTATTACAAGTAAGTTCCTATTACTTCCCTATTTCCTATTTGTGCTTTTATAATCAATTTGTCTGCAAGGTCATAGTATGTTGGTAACCCCCAGACCTAGGTTATTAGGTGAATTATCCATTACAACACCAGTGTGGTTACTTGAGCCTACATGTGTAACTCAAGCCTACATGATTAACTCGAGCCTACATGTCAGATGAGTTAATTGAAGTGAACGAATGAATATAAATAGAGGTGTAGCTCTCCTCATTTGGAGCACACACTCTCACTTGTGTAGCGCATTAGTGGAGAAGAAAAGTAGCTGGAGAAGGAGGAGGATCAGGCTTTGATCTCCTTGCTAGTTTTATCTTTTATCTTTTTGGGACATCTATATTGAGGAAGATTTTGCTAGGTTTTTCCCTTTAGGGTTTTCCCAGGATAAATCTTTGTGTTCCTTTTGTATGGTTGTGCTTGTCTATCTTTCAGTGATCCTATTTATATGCTTTTGTTATGAAAACCAAATGAAATACTGATGTCTTAGTTAAGCATATGAAAATTTAACATGGTATCAGAGTCACCCTGAAAGAAGAAATTGTGTAGCTATAGAAGCTAGGGATTCTTATTTTTTGGTTCTCTCTCCACAATCGATCAACAAAAGAAGGCTAGGCTAACTCTCCATTGAAGGGTGCATCTTTCTGTCGAAGCGGAATTCGATTCCAAGCATTTTCAGTTTTCGGTGTGGGAAATTAGGGCTTCTTGCAGAAGAGGAATTTTTGAGTGAGCCCTACATAGGATTTATCTCCTCATAAAAATAGAATTTTTAGAGACCTGGATCAAGAATTTTGGTTGGGTTAAACTCTGGGAAATTCAAACCCTAGTTTGACCCCGAGCTAGAAAAACCCTAAATACTAAAACTGCTAAGTTTTGGTAATTTCACTATATTTTGATATTGGAGAAGGATCCGGAGTTGAAAATTTTAGAGGCCAAAAATAAAATCCTAATGTACACTGTATCCAAAATTCAGCCTCATATTCTCTATATTGTTGGAGATATGATCCCTCCACGTTATGGTTCCAGCCTCTTCCAGAATTCATCCATAAACAAGACACCTGGGGAGAACTGCTATATCTTGGGCTACAGAGATCCAAATGGAATTCTCAAAGATGTTCCAGAAAAATCATGGACTTTAATTTCTGTGGTCCGAATTTCAGAACCATAAGATGAAACAGTGACACGTGGTAGGCCATACAACTTCGCTGTTCTGAACAGTCCTGTAACAGATCACCTTGGGAAAAGGATCATAAATACAAATTGGTCAAACCAATTTTGATGAAACCTATGGTTTTGGATCAGGGACATGCGAGGTTACCTCATTTAGAAATTTCAGACACAGAGGAGTAGTAACTTCAGAGATATGACAGAAACAGTAACAGGCATTTCTGTAGAAGAAATTGGAAAACTAGGGCTTCCTGTTCCGAGAGCTTCCGTCTACTATTTTCAGAAAAAGAGTACATTGGACAGCTCCATTTGAAGAGATATATATTTATATACAATCAGATATGAAATATTCCAAGTTTTGAAAGTTAGGGTTTCTCTGACAAACCCTAGATCAGCCAGCTCCAGAAGCAAGACAAATACCTCAAATCGGTAAGATCTAATCTTTTGCTATTTGCATTTGAGGTTCTCATTTCAAAATGATATATCACATCAGCTTGATGATAAGCTCAATGAAGTTGACAACTTCCAAGCATGGAAGTATTTGATCTCTCTGAAGAAAATGATTTGGACACCTACATGAGTAGAGAGGTTACAGTTCTAGAGGGAGATGAGGCTCAAAGCCTTACACCAGAAGAACTTGGTCAAGGCCAAGAAGATCATTGTTGATTCAGTCACAGATCAAATTGTACCATAAGTGTCTTCCCTAAAGACACAGAAAGAGATGTTTGATTCCTTGACCAAGCTAAAAGGAAATAACATACTTCGAAAGATGACCTTAAGAAACAAATTGAAGAGGTAAAAGAAGAAGTGAAGAATGCAAAAGTGGTGATAGCCACCTTGAATGGCCTCCCAGGATCATGGGATTCATTCATGTGAAGAATGTATGCCAGAAGGAAGTGATTACTTTTAGCTTGACTCATAAGAAGAGAAGAAGAAGATGGGAGCAATTGAAGATCAAGCTCTCACCATTCAAAGAAGATCCCTCATGCGATGAGGAATATGAAGAACTCAATTCTTGAAGAACCTCTTATTCATCTTATCATTTGGATAAGAAATGATGATTTCATGAATGAAGAAGATGATAAAGCAGAATGATCAAGATGGAGTCTACCCATGAAACAAATAAAAGATAAGTATTCAATTGTCATTTCATGATATTGTTTTGTTATACATTTGATTATATTCAGTTGATGTGTTATGCATGATAGATTGTTTGCATTAATGATTGTATACTACTAATATGCATGTGATGGGTAAGTAGCTCATGGTGATATACAACTCTCCATTGCTACTTATCTAGCCTCCTTGCTAACATATTGGATTAGTGCACAATCTAATTAATGTCATGATAGATATGGAAGGCATCTAGAAAGTTTTTGTGAGATATGGATGAATGTTGTATTGGCTAAACAATTGCATGATGCATAAGAATTTGTTGTATGAAATAGTTCTAACCATGCAGCTAGTGTATTTGAATTGTAGGAAAGGTCCTATAAAACCTCCTACAAGAAAAGAAGGAAGAGACTTGTTCTGAAGAACAAGTGATGACAATTCAATAAACATGAATATGAAGCTCCCAGGGTCAGAGACACCATGACGAAAGAAAGAGCTTCAGAGAGTGGTAGATCCACCTCGAAGTATGAAGACTACCATGGGTATGAGAGATAACTCAAGATGAAGAAAAGAATGCTATGAAATAAGCTATGATCAAAGAATAACAGTTGGTCATGGGGAATGATGTATACGATATGATTTCGAGACATAAAGGGAAGTACGTAGTATCTTCCATATGGATCTTCAAGAACAAGTGTACAAAGCAAGGTTCATGATTTGCCTCAGAAAGAATAGACTATGACATGACATACTCTATTAACAAGTATATATCAAGCATAGAACCACCTATACAGAATGAAGAAGGAATATGATACTCCACTTTAGGGGGAGTGACTACAGAAGATATCTAAGATCGACATGGTATGACATGATAGATAGCTTCCTGCTGGATCGAAACTTTACCAAGAGTAAAAAGGGTTCCAACCTTCAAGGTTGAATGCAGAAGACTAGGATATGTTGATGACCCGAAAAGACAAACTCATGGAAGATGTTATGATGAAAGAATCCTAGAATGATGTTTGGGATACAGTTCCCAAACTAGAAAGAAAGAGTATAGTATCCTCCAAATGGATATGCAAAATAAAGCATTCAGCTGACGGAAGTATTGAGAAGTATAAAGCAATATTTGTGGCCAGAGGTTTCTCTTAGAAAGAGGGAATTGATTATGAAGAGACACTTGCCCTAGTAGCATGCTATACTTCAATTAGAGCTACCATGGCACCTGCATCCATGATGAAGTGGGACTTACACCAGATGGATGTGAAAACAACTTTTCTAAATGGTGTGATCAAAGAAGAAGTATACATAGAATAGACACAAGGATTTGAAGTTGAAGATAGACATACTCATGTATGCAAGTTGAAAAAGGCATTATATGGTCTTAAACAAGCTCCTCGAGCTTGGTATGAAAGAATAGATGGTTCTTGTAGAGTATGGGCTTTACCAAAAGTAAAGATGATCCTAACCTTTATCTCAAGGTTGTAGAAGATGAACTTGTCATCCTGTTATTATATGTGGATGACTTATCCTTGACAGGAAATGAGAAATAGATCATGGAAAGCAAGAAGAAACTAGCAGAAGAATTTGAGATGAAAGACCTTGGGTTAATGCATTATTTCCTAGGTCTGGAAGTATGGAAAAGTTTAGAAGAAATATTTCTCAACTAGGGAAAGTATGCGGTAGAGATATTGAAGAGATTCAATATGCTGGAATGCAAAGTCATGGCCACACCCATGGACTCCAACCTGAAGCTGTTAGTTGATGACTCATCAGAGTTAGTGGATATGACTCATTAAATATAGATCATTGGGTCATTGATGTACTTAACAAATACCATACCAGACATTTGTTTTGCTATGAACACCTTAAGCCAATATCTTGTTCAACCAAGACGGGTTCACCTAGTAACTACAAAACATGTGATGAGATATCTGAAAGGGACTATAGACTTTGGTTTATATGAGTATAGATTGTATGGCTACACAGATGTAGATTGGGATGGAAGTATCTTAGACAGGAAAATCACTTTAGGTAGATGCTTTTTTTGGGGTTTTCTATGAGTTCATGGTTTAGCAGGAAACAATACAGTGTTTCTCGTAGCATGGCTGAAGTAGAATACATAGTAGATTGCTCTACTAAGTTGTGAAGCCATATGGATTCGGAAGTGGATATCAATTCTCTTTGAACTGAAGATGGATACTACATTGATTCTATGTGATAACGAGAGTTGTGATAACAGAGAACCCCTTGTTCCATCGTAACACATAGAAATCCGGTATTTCTACATTCAAGATAAAGATGCAGATGATGATGTTTCAGTATTTACATACTGTAGATACAGATGATGGTGATTCAGTATTTATATATTGAATATATAGATGATGATGATTTCAGTATTCCCATACTGAAGATATAGATGATGTTTCAGTATTTACATACTGTAGATGCAGATGATGGTGACCTGATGATGATAGTTTAGTATTCACATACTGAAGATGTAGATGAAGATGGTTTAGATGATGATGCGTTGACAAAGCCTCTGTCTTGGGTAAAGTTAGAACACTTTCGAGACAAGCTTGGTATGGTTCAGAAAGACCTTCCCCGAAAGGGGGAGTAGGGATGTTGCAGTGGGATTGTATCATCCCTGGACACTTGCCCTAAAGTGATCTGGAGACCTCAGTCTTCGAGAATGAAGTGGGATTGCATCATCCCTGAATTTCAGTTCAAAAATGTATCCGAAGGTTTCGGCCCCCATGAATGTGGTGGGATTGCATCATCCCTGAACTTCAGTTCAAAATGTACCCGGAGGTCTCGGCCCCCGTGAAAGTGGTAGGATTGCATCATCCCTGAAATTTGGTTCAAAATGTATCCGGAGGTCTCGACCCCTGTGAAAGTGGTGGATTGCATCATCCCTAAACCTCGGTTCAAAATGTATTCGGAGGTCTCAACCCCTGTGAAAGTGGTGGATTGCATCATCCCTGAACCTCGGTTCAAAATGTATCTGGAGATCTCAGTCCCTGTGAATGTGGTAGGATTGTATTATCCTTGAACTTTGGTTCAAAATGGATCCGGTGACTTGAGTACTCGAGAACGTGTGTTGATCCCATAATTCCTAGAGGAAGGATTGTCTGAGTTCCACATATGTGTTGATCCCGTAATTCCCAAAGGAAGGATCATTAGTAACTCCGTAAAGACCTAAATCCTGTAATTCCGAAAGGACGGATCATTGACTTGATCCCGTAATTCCTAGAGGAAGGATTGTCTGAGTTCCACATATGTGTTGATCCCATAATTTTGAAAGGAAGGATCGTTGACTTGATCCCATAATTCCAATAGGAAGGATTGTCTGAGTTCCATAGATGTGTTGATCCCATAATTCCAATAGGAAGGATTGTCTGAGTTCCACATATGTGTTGATCTCGTAATTTCGAAAGGAAGGATCATTAGTAACTCCGTAAAGACCTAAATCCCATAATTCCGAAAGGAAGGATAATTGACTTGATCTCGTAATTCCAATAGGAAGGATTTTCTGAGTTCCACATATGTGTTGATCCTGAAATTTTGAAAGGAAGGATCGTTAGTAACTCCGTAAAGACCTAAATCCCATAATTCTGAAAGGAAGGATCGTTAGTAACTTCGTAAAGACCTAAATCCCGTAATTCCGAAAGGAAGGATCGTTGGTAGCTCCATAAATACTTGATCCCATAATTCCAACAGGAAGGATTGTCTGAGTTCCACAGATGTGTTGATCCCGTAATTCCAATAGGAAGGATTGTCTGAGTTCCACAGATGTGTTGATCCCGTAATTCCAATAGGAAGGATTGTCTGAGTTCCACAAATGTGTTGATCCCATAATTCCGAAAGGAAGGATTGTTAGTAACTCCGTAAAGACCTAAATCCTGTAATTCCTAAAGGAAGGATCGTTAGTATCTCCATAAAGACTTGATCCTATAATTCAAAAGGAAGGATCGTATGAGCTCCACAGATGTGTTGATCCTGTAATTCCAAAAGGAAGGATCATTAGTAACTCCATAAAGACCTAAATCCCATAATTTCGACAGGAAGGATCATCTGAGTACCACAAACATGTTGATCTCGTAATTCCGAAAGGAAGGATCATGTTGATGATGATGATGTTGATGTTCTGTTGATGATGATGTTGATGTTTTAATGATGTTGATGTTTTGATAATAGTGATGTTTTGATGATGATGATGTTTTGATGATGATGTTTCTGATCAAAAGATCAGAGTATGATGATGATGTTGTTGCTGATCGAAAGGCCAAAGTGCTGAAGATGATGTTGCTGATTGAAAGGTCAAAGTGCTAAAGATGATGTTGCTAATCGAAAGGTCAAAGTGCTGAAGATGATGTTGCTGATCGAAAGGTCAAAATGCTGAAGATGATGTTGCTGGTTGAAAGGTCAAAGTGCTGAAGATGATGTTACTGATCGAAAGGTCAAAGTGCTGAAGATGATGTTGCTGATAGAAAGGTCAAAGTGCTGAAGATGATGTTTCTAATTGAAAGGTCAAAGTGTTGAAGATGATATTGCTGATCGAAAGGTCAAAGTGCTGAAGATGATGTTGCTGATAGAAAGGTCGAAGTGCTGAAGATGATGTTGCTGATCGAAAGGTCAAAGTGCTGAAGATGTTGTTGATCGAAGCAGTCAAAGTATTAATGATGATCAAGACTGAAGATTGAAGATGAAGACTACATAATGTTGAAAAGATTCCAATGATTTATAGATGTATTACCCTGATGATGCTGATGACGTCCTCTATCTCTCTCCTACTAATGTTGTTGTTGATGTTGTTGTAGAATACCCTTCTCGTTAAGGGGGAGTGTTGAAATATTGTAACTTCGAAGAATATTCTATATGTATCTTTTG
The DNA here is from genome assembly GCA_001517045.1 of Pseudotsuga menziesii. Lineage (NCBI taxonomy): Eukaryota > Viridiplantae > Streptophyta > Pinopsida > Pinales > Pinaceae > Pseudotsuga > Pseudotsuga menziesii. The sequence continues at coordinate 976,999 of LPNX010754949.1, forward strand.
TGGTCCCCGACGGTCCTACCGGGAGAACCACTTGTATCATCTTATACCCTGATGCTTCTAATCAGAATAACTAATAAGATTCATGAGGTTGTCCCCTCTAATTGTAAAGGTGGGTCATTAGCACCCCAGTGTGGTTACTTGAGCCTACATGTGTAACTCGAGCCTACATGATTAACTCAAGCCTACATGTTGGATGAGTTAATTGAAGTGAACAAATGAATATAAATAGAGGTGTAGCTCTCCTCATTTGGAGCACACACTCTCACTTGTGTAGCGCATTAGTGGAGAAGAGACGTAGCTGGAGAAGGAGGATCAGGCTTTGATCTCCTTGCTGGTTTTATCTTTTATCTTTTTGGGACATCTATATTGAGGAAGCTTTTACTGGGTTTTTCCCTTTAGGGTTTTCCCAGGATAAATCTTTGTGTTACTTTTGTATGTTTGTGCTTGTTTATCTTTCAGTGATCTTGTTTATATGCTTTTGTTATGAAAACCAAATGAAATACTGATGTCTTAGTTAAGCATATGAACATTTAACATGCTTTAGCTGTACTGAGAGAAACACTGGATTGTTTCTTACTAAACCATGAGATAATGCTGGATCCCAGATAATAACATCCACCTCAGGTGCTCTTTATATCTGCAACACTTCCTTCCCAATCTGAATTCATATACCCATACAAATTGTAGTCATGATCTCTCCCATAGTATAGTCCCAAATCAATCGTACCTTTTAGGTACCTCCTCACATGATTTGCAACTATTAAGTGAACCCGTATAGGTTTAACTAGATACTGAATCAAGGTGTTCAAAAAATAGCACATATCTAGCCTTGTGTTCATCAGATACATTAATGACCCAATAATCTGTCTATAGTGAGTCATTTCCACTAGCTCAGATGTCTCATCAGACAACAGCTTTAAGTTGGTTTTCATGGGTGTGGCCATGGATTTACAATCCAACATATCAAATATTTTCAATATTTCTACTACATACTTTCCTTGATTCATAAATATTCCTTCTAGGATCTGCCACACTTCTAGCCCTATGAAATAATGCATCAATCCAAGATCTTTCATATCGAATTCTTTAGCTAGCTTCTTCTTGCAATCTTGATCTATTTCTCATTTCCAATTAGAAGTAGATCATCCACATACAACAATAGTATGAATGGATCATCATTCATAATATTCATATAAATATTAGTAACATATTTACTCTTGGTAAATCCCATGCTTATCAAGAAGCTATCTATTCTTCCATACCAAGCTCTAGGAGCTTGCTTCAGTCCATACAGAGCCTTTTTCAACTTGCATACATGAGTCGCTATGTCTTCGACTTCAAATCCTTGTGGATGTTCGATGTAAACTTCTTCCTCAATCACACCATTAAGGAAGGATGTATTTACATCCATTTGGTGTAAGTCCCACTTCATCATGGAAGCAAGCGCCATGACAGTTCTGATGGAAGTGTACCTTGTTACTACAGCAAATGTCTCTTCATAATCGATCCCCTCTTTTTGACAGAATCCTCTAGCCACAAATATTTCTTTATAATTTTCAATACTTCCATCTGCGACATGTTTTATCTTGTAGATCCATTTCGAAGATACCACACTCTTGTTTTCTGGTTTGGGAATAATATCCCAAACATCATTCTTCATGATCGACTGGTACTCTTTCACCTATTCGGGTACATAGGGTACTCCCAAAAGACCGAACACCTTCAACAACTGCTTCACACAAATAGATCATAGATCAACACACCGATGTTTGTCATGTGGTTAAAACCATCGAGAGGGAAACAGTCCATGACCCTAGCCAAATAGCTACTTGGAGCAATTTATTATGCAAAAGAAAGAAAGTTACATATGAGCTTCTCATAATCGATCAACTAGCCAAGGACCCTCTATGATTTTTAAATAGAGCTCATAAACCAATTGGGTGTTAAGCCACGGATCAATGGTAGGTATGATCTAAGAGAAGTTGAACTGTTAGATCACTCTATGTCTAGAACATATTGTGACCGTCAGATTAGAATATTTACAAATGAATACTGTTACAACCTAAGTTGTACTTAGTGGTTTTTATCAAGTGACCCTGGTGAACCGGACAGGGTTAACTTGTTCGTACTTCAAAAGACCCGTGGAAGTACTTCTGGGAAGTGCTTGTTGTACCATATCACATGTTCATACCCCATGGGGTAATTGTAATAAATGTTCTAGCATGATAATGTCTGTAAAAAACTCGGTCTCTTAGACTTTATTTGTCAATCCGATCATCCCAGGGTGTTTTTTCCCTTGGTTATTATTGGTTGTTGAACAAACGACTGATAATTTCTGAGTTTTTCACTCCATACCTCCAAAGTTGGGGTGGTCGGCTTGGAATTTAGGCCTATTGAGGTTATTAGAGTCTATGTGTCAATGTATAAGCATGCTAGACATCATTGTTGAGTCATATGAACATGTCTAAGTCCCCCTAGGTTTTTTCAAATTTTCAATTTTTTTAATTTTTCAGTGTTTTTTATTAAAATTTAATTTTTCCAAAACTTAGGCTTTTTTTAATAATTTAATTGGAAATTTTGATTTTGTAATAAAAGTGCGCCAAACAATCAGTTTCAGTCATGTAGGTGCTCATTTTCAAGCTAAGAGCACCATGTAAACCCAGGGACCCACTATTTCCTAAGTTTTGAGTGATCTTCCATCACTCAGGTCAGAAAGCCCCAAAAATCAATTATTGATTATTTTAATTAATAAATTGATGAATAATGGAGCAAATCCAAAATCCAAAATCAGTGGATTCTTATCCAATTTGATTGAAATCAATCAGATTTGGAGCAGATTGACTGGATTTGACAAATCCTTTACTGAATGAGGTGATAAAATCAGATCCAGAGTTGATCTTTAGCTGTCTTCATGGGGAATTGCACCCTCTCTCTCTCCTCCATAGGTGTGGACTCTCCTGGATGCTCTGTGGACTGATGTGTCGGTGTAGGGGTTGATGTGTTAGCTCAATCAAGCCCCTAGTTGACAAGTAGGCTCAATTCAGCTTCATTTCTGCATTGATGAACTCTCCATCAGTTGATTTCACTTGATTCCATGAGGAATTGTGCCCCCCCTGGGCTAGCTGGCCTGTATTTTGTATATATCTAGGCACAACCTCCTCTTCCAAGAGTTATAATTGGGATTGAGGTGCTGCTGCTATTGTACTGTTGTTATTCTTCATTTGAAATAAAGAAAAGCTTTGGAGGAAAGACGGTGTGGTGCCATTGCATGTGTGGATGATTATTGCCATTGTTTTACTCAGGTAACTTGTATCTGTGTTCATTTTTCGCTAGTTGCTTGTAGATCTGTTGTTAAGATTGATAATAAGCTTATTACAATATTGATAGGAAAGGTGCTTTTCAATAAGTTTATTGACTGTCTCTTTCCTTTGATGCATGTTTAGATATCTATATTTAGCATGTCCTATAAGCTTATATGCATGTTATCTTGAATTTCTGTGTATGTACTAATCGGATCTCACAAGTTTCTTAGCAAGTTCTTTGATTTCAGTTGAGTTACAGGTTCCTACTTTGGAGAGGATTCTGATATTGTTTTCTTCTTCATTATCTTCAAAACATTTCAAAGGCATAGTCCCTCGACATTCCACCTGAAAGCTCCACTGTGGATCTTCAAGGAGACCAACATTTCTCTCCTCCTCTTCCTCCCTTAAAATCAACTTCTTTACCCGGTTACTTTGTTCGTAGATTTGATTTTGCTTAGATATATCATATTAAAAGAATTTAAAACATATATATATCTTATCAAAGCATATAGTCTAGATCTTGTAGTTAAAAAAGTTTCATAAGCATTCTAGATCTAGCTTTAGGGAAATCGTCTTTTTGCATGAAAATTTAAAGAAAACTTGTAGATCGCATGCATTAGATTTCCTTTCATTGTTATAAAATTTAATATTCAGCAATACCAGTGCATATTGTTTTGGCTGCACAAACATCAATCCAATATCCCAAGGAAAGATTGCTTTCCTTGGTTCCTTTTCTGCTTGTTTAGCTAGTTTTAACTTCATTTTTTGTGAGATAAGGTAGGCTGATCCAAAGGTACTCTTAAATTAATTTTTGGCATATGTTATTCTAACATGATCACTTTATTTTATCAGGTCTGACAGAAATAAAATGAAGGTGCTTTTCGAAGTGGTCTCAGGAGCGTTCAAATCCCCCCAGGGGTCTCCCTTTTCACCAAAATCTTAAATTTTTTGCAAAGTTGTAAAATCTTGGTTTCAGCTTGTATAAGGACCAAGAAGTTTCTGATATTTCAGTTCACTGATATTTTAACCAATAATAAATAAAATTATTTTTGGAATAGGCTATTTCGAGCCCATTCCCCATCCCCCCTGGGGGGATTTGCGTCGGTGTCCTTTTCGTCGCTTTCTACTTATTTATTTTTTTAAACTAGCATTGATCTAATTTGCAGGGTAGTATAATTAATTTTATTATTAATTTTATTTTCTACTTTTTGTTTTTCAAAGTAATCATAATACTTACCCCACGATTTCTTGATTGACCCGAAAGGGGAAAGAGATTCATGGTAGGATTAATTAGAAAACTAGAATTGTGTGTCTATTTTCTTTTGATCATTTTGTTATCAAAAATTATAAAATTAACCCCTCCTTGATTCCCCGATTGAGATCCACTTGGATCAAAAGAGGTTCCTGGAGGGTTTTCTTTTAAACAAGAACACCCAGTTTAAAACTTACTAAAATTGACAAGACTCCAATGTGTATGCTCTGCACTTGGATGCGGTTTGTCCGATCAGTCAAGCTGTATCAAAAGCACTTGGGTGACTAGTATAATTAGGACTCACTCTCCCCAACTGACAAACCATCAGGTGAAAATCC